>OY992881.1:114170659-114175659 GCA_963921405.1 Cepaea hortensis
CCTCCCATCAGATGTTATGGCCGTTCCGGGATAGTACATTAACTCAAAAACACACTGTGGTTGCATTACACAATTGAAATACAAAAAGGCTAGGGTGTAAGAGCAATGACCCACTCATGACTTCACTTTCAGATTAGTACTCACACTGAATCCTCTGATGTGTTTCGTCACAACTTTTTCTCTAATTATAAAGCAAGTTTACCCTCATAAATAATCATGCACAACATCATCATCATCTTTGGCACCTTGCCGTCTTGACAGACGATAGTTTGTGCTTTAAAAAGGCATAATAACTTTTACCTATGGCGGTAGCGAATGTGACTGATGAGGCCAATTCGCGCTGTAAACGTCTGTTCACAGTGGGTGCATGTGAACATATGGTAATTTCCACCATCATGCACCATCTTACGTCTCACACGCTCGGTGTGTGACTTATCTGCAATAATTTTCTCCTTTGTCTTTATTCCATTTCTGATCTTTGCCCTCCATGCAACATGTTCAGTGGCGACTTGCTCCCACTGTGCATTATCAATGCCTGTATCAATCATGTCCCGCTTACATACATCTTTGTATTGTAGTAGAGGTCGACCCTGAGATCTCTTACCCATCTGTAATTCACCAAAAAAGATGTCCTTTGGTATTCTACCATCATCCATCCTCCTAAGATGTCCTATCCATCTAAGTCTACGAAGATTGAGCATGGAATAAACCGTCACACAACCTGATCTTTCCAATACTTCAGTATTTGTGATTTTATCTTGCCACTTAATACCAAGAATTCTTCGCAGACACCGCATATGAAAGCTGTTTAAACGTTTCTCTTGGTGTGAGTAAGTTGTCCAGGTTTTACTGCCATAAAGAAGAGTACTAAGGACACAGGCTTGATAGACAAGGACTTTTGTTTTGGCAGTAAGCATCCTGTTCTCCCAGACTCTTTTTCTTAACCTGTTCATTGTTGCACAACATGCATAACACAAACTTCAGACAGAAGTTAAAAGTTAATACTATTCATCAAATTAGCATGTATTGATTAAAGAACAACAATTTGAATGTTTTGGCCATGTCACACGATTGCCCTGGGATCATCAACCACAAAGAGCCACATTGAAGGATTATGGAAACAGAACAAAGAGAGTAAAAGATGGAGTGATGGTGTTAAGTACAACATAAGCGAAATGAATACCAACTTACAAATAACACATAAGATCCTTACATCTCCCCCAAACACTGCACTGAAGTAAAGGAGGAAGAGAAGAAGGCAAAGAAGAAGCACATTTTAGTTTTTCCTATAAATATTGGTGTTCAACCTTTAACCCTAATTCCACTCCAACTAATAATGATGTTAGCTTCTTATAGTTTATCTATAACCAAGAACATAACATTGGCATAACATTAACTTAATAATAACTGTATGTAATTGAATAAGTGAGAATGTTCCTATACACATTTTTAGTAATGCTTGTCTGTGACTTATTTGGCATGGTTTAATTTTTACTAAGAAAAAATGTGATATGTATTTTACTATTCAGTTTTGTGATTCAACCAAATGTGATAAATTAGCGTACTGTTTCACAAGTGAATGTATGCTGAAAGAGATGTAATTCTTGAAATTTGTTAATGACAGAATGCTGAATAGCTGAAGGGGTAAATTACAGGGGTTTCAGGTATAAGAGCCGTGTCTGCCAGCTAATAGAAATTCTTTAGGTGTATGCCAAGTGTATACCAGGGTTTTACAATCAGATAACCACACAAATAATGTATACATGTGTTTCACAACCAGGTAACCACACAAGCAATGTATATCTGTGTTTCACAACCAGGTAACCACACTAACAGTGTATACCAGGGTTTCTCAATCAGGCAGCCATACAAATCATATATACCATGGGTTCACATTCTAGTAAGCACACACACTGGTTAGACCAGAATTTAAAATCACATTTCTATGGAAGTTTAGAAGTCCACAAAGTATCACTATGTAGACACTTGTGCTAGGATGTGTAGATAAACCTGGAGACAGTAAACAAACAAATCATGTAGATGTCTTGTGTAGTAGACACTTGTGCTAGGATGTGTAGATAAACATGGAGACAGTAAACAAACAAATCATGTAGATGTCTTGTGTAGTAGACACTTGTGCTAGGATGTGTAGATAAACCTGGAGACAGTAAACAAACAAATCATGTAGATGTCTTGTGTAGTAGACACTTGTGCTAGGATATGTAGATCAACCTGGATACAGTAAACAAACAAATCATGTAGATGTCTTGTGTAGTAGACACTTATGCTAGGATGTGTAGATAAACCTGGAGACAGTAAACAAACAAATCATGTAGATGTCTTGTGTAGTAGACACTTGTGATAGGATGTGTAGATAAACCTGGAGACAGTAAACAAACAAATCATGTAGATGTCTTGTGTAGTAGACACTTGTGCTAGGATGTGTAGATAAACCTGGAGACAGTAAACAAACAAATCATGTAGATGTCTTGTGTAGTAGACACTTGTGCTAGGATGTTTAGATAAACCTGGAGACAGTAAACAAACAAATCATGTAGATGTCTTGTGTAGTAGACACTTGTGCTAGGATGTGTAGATAAACCTGGAGACAGTAAACAAACAAATCATGCAGATGTCTTGTGTAGTAGACACTTGTGCTAGGATGTGTAGATAAACCTGGATACAGTAAACAAACAAATCATGTAGATGTCTTGTGTAGTAGACACTTGTGCTAGGATGTGTAGATAAACCTGGATACAGTAAACAAACAAATCATGTAGATGTCTTGTGTAGTAGACACTTGTGCTAGGATGTGTAGATCAACCTGGAGACAGTAAACAAACAAATCATGTAGAAGTAATAGTTTTTATTACTTAACTTACTGGCTTTGATGAGAGTTGATTTAAACAATTTGTTTATTGCCATGGCATCCTTTGAACTCAAGCACATTCTATACAGGTGCTATTACTTCTAGTGCACTGGATTAGTTTTCCCTATTTCTAGTGTCCCTCACTATCAGGCGAACCCCTCCAACTTCTGAAGTACTTGTAATTTATATCCCCAAGTCAAGAGTGAACGTCAACAATTTAGTCCAACGGACCGGTGTAGACATCAGCACACCAAAAGTTTAAGAGCGAGTGCTCTTATCCATGCTGATTTCTGGAGCTTGTCGTATTTGTGTAAGAAGTGGCAGCTGCAGTCTACAACTGTAGGCTATAACTTCTTTCAGTGTGAGTAATGTTGACTTCTTCTCTATATCTGATGTTTAGTAAAATAGCCAGTGCTGAAAAACATGGTTGATCTCACTTGGGGGGAGGGGTCATGTTCTGGTCCACATGTCATGATTTTTCTGTACAAAGATAGTTGAGTTGAGTCGAATCAAGAACCGACATTACAGCACTCAGGACATTCCAATATGTGCTCCGTCTTCATCTGCAACAGCCAGTGATGAATCCTAATACTAATGGTCCCAGTAGCAGTCTGATTATATTCCAAAGACAACTATGAGGCCCTTTGAACATGACACCACAAAATTAATCTCGCTTTGTGGCTGCTCAAAAATTTATTAAAGAAAAATGAATGTGACATTTTCTCTTTACCTTCCACAATGATATTTTCTTCATTTGGTCTTCATCTCCTGTTGAAGCGTAGGTTCTCAAGCAGCTCACACCATGGTGTTCTATCTTGTGCTTTCTCTTGCAACTCACACCATGGTGTCCTATCGTTTGCTTTCTCCTGCAACTTAATCCACGTCCTCCCCATATTCAAAGCTTTTTGCCTGTTCTGTCCCACCTTGATTCACACTGTCCCAATATCCAAGTCTTATAATATTTCATTTCTTCTACCACCTGAGCTGTCTTTCTCAGTTTGTTTTAACAATCCAGGTGCCAGTTCTGGTGACATCTGATGAAAATAAAACATTCTTCTTTCTTTCTTTTGTCCTTCTCTGCCTTATGCCGTTAGGCATCACAGGTTGTTTGATCATTGATTTGCAAACTAGCGCTCGCTCGGTCGCTTGGTATACTGAGATGTTGTGGGTTTTTAAAGTTTTGATGACTCCATCAATCCATCTTGAACCTAATGGCACTGGTGCTGCTCCAACTATTTTATTGATCTCCTTATTTCTTATACAGTCATTTCTTGACTTGCTTGCTGCTTTTCTCAGGCATCTCATTTCACTAGTAGTGAGTTTATTTTCTCATTCTTTAGTTAGTGCCCCTTTGGTATTGATAGCCTAACGTTGGTATTAAAATTGCATTTATTATGTTCTTCTTAATTTCCATGGGGATAGCTGGATGTTTCAGGATGGGCATAATTTGATATGAAAGTAGAAAATTATTAATAATTTCCTGTCTTTTAAAAGACTATGTTCTGATGAATGAGTTAACTTAATACTAAAAATAAAGACATTTGTTATGACATATTTGCTTATTTCCCCAATACTCACTTAAAACAACTATACCATACACTATTTTTATGTATTTATTCAGATAGTGAAAGGTTATGGTTTTGTCAATGTACAGCAAGTCAGGGGCCCCATCCTGGTTACTTTTATAAGGTTATTTCCCTTGTTATCCCAAATAAACAGCTTGCTCTCTCAACTCAGTACACATGTGTAATTTGAAAAAAGAAACAATTTGAAAGGTGAGAGTACTTATCCAATTATGTGATTGTTTTCTTGTGTAGCTGATGTTTTTGCTACATTATGTTTCCCTTTTATTCATTGCACATTCATTGCTTTATGGATGATAATCTCACATCAGTGTTTTATTGTTTACTTGTACGAGAGGGCTTAAAATGAAAACCTTAAATATTTATATTTTGTTTTGGTGAATATATTCTGAAAAAGCCAAAAACAAATGTATAAGACAATGGCATGGTTATTGAAATTTCTGTCACACTTTTAAGGTTTTCATTTGAAACCCCCTTGTACTAGAAAGCAGGATTAAAAGCTGAGATATCTAGTTTTGCAGCTTCTTATATTTCCTCTCCAAAAACAT
>OY992881.1:114178159-114205659 GCA_963921405.1 Cepaea hortensis
AACTGCTGAAATTCTACAAGATTTGAACAATGAAGAAAACAGGCTTATAAACAATATCGTGTCTCAGAAACTGGAATACTTTGGCCATATTGAATATGATAGTGGCTTGGAGAGAACAGTGATAAAAGGCATGGCTCCTACTACTCCTGCTGCTGCTGCTGCTGCTGTTGCTGCTGCTAGTACTAGTGTTACTACTACTATCACAAACACAGACAGTCATTCTAATACCCACACATATACATACAGTTTTAACAGGACATATATTCATCATAAATCCATGCTTCTAAACTGTGCTGTATCTTTGCTGTGTGTGAAGTCAGTGACTATTACATGTCCTTTTGTAGCACATGATAAATTGTCTGATAAGGTTTGGATATGTAACAGAATATTATGTCTCTTGTAAGATGATCACAGAAGCTCATATTCTGCAAGCACCATATTTATGACTGATGGTTGGTTGTGTGTGATATTGCATCCTGTGTTTGCTACTGGTTATGTCTAGGATATTGTTGTGAACAAGTTATATATTTTCATTTGGACAGCCTGAAACATTTTCCATGCAAGTGTTTTAACTATCATCATCATCATTGTGTGGCCTATCAAATGGCATATGTGTTTTAACTATTATCATCAGCATCATTGTCATATAAACTGTCATTAGTGTCTGTAGTAACTTGCAGTATGTAACAAGAGGGTCGATTACCCGAGGAATAAAGGCCACATGACTAGTGCAGTTGCTGCCAACTGTGCAAGTTAGGGTTTCTTGTTTTTTCCCGACAGAAAAAAATCCACCATCTTAACCGCAGATTCAAACTCAGGTTTCTTTAATGGGAGCCTGGAAATCTAGCCCCTCAGCAAGATGCTCCACCTCATCATTTTCATATACACTACCAAATGGCAGAGGATTTTACGAATGCCCACAGATCTCGGTCCTGGTTGTTCTGGATCAGTTCTGTTGATACTCCTCCATGCCGTCCTCTTTGCCATCCAGTATAATTTCTTTCAGTCTACCACTGATCTTTACAGTCGTCACAATGTTCTCCACAGTCGTCACGATGTTCTCCAGTGCCGCTCTTCTGATAATGCGACCAAAGAACATTGTTAGTCACTTTCTTATAATTTTATATCAGGTTGTCACATTGCATGGAGGGCAAAGGTCAGAAATGGAATAAAGACAAAGGAGAATGTGATTGCAGATAGGTCATACATTGAGCATCAGATGGTGCATGATAGTGGAAATGACCATGTGTTCACATGCATCCATTGAGGAGGAACATTTACTCCATGAATATGTCTGATCAGTCACATTTGCCACAGTCATAGGGTGTAGTTATGTCTTTTTTGAAGCACAATGTAACAAACTATCACCTTTCAGATGAAAAGATGGCAACATTCAGCATGTAAAATTCTAAACAAATTTCAACCAGGTCTGTTTCTTAGAAGGAGACAGACATTTTTTCATATAATAAGATCTCATCAACCATCACTGCTTTAGGATCCAGATGTCTGAGTTGTTGCATAAATTATTAACAGTATTATATTAAAGAGATGAGTAGTGGTGGGAAAATAGAGATGGATGGACAGAGCTAAATCTTACCTCTGGTTGTAACAAATTTGAGCCATTTGCAGCGGTCTTTTGTCTTTTTTTAGTAAACAGTTGAGATAGTTGAGGTTACATTTTTAATGACTGGAAATATTAGAGAAGTATATACTATGTTACAGTTTGATGAGGTGTGGTGACTATCTCTTTTGTTTATATTGACATATGTTCTGCTGTTCCTGCCTCTTGAAAATCAGGCAACATATTTGTGTGATTCAGTCCACCACCAGTTATCTCTTGTTTTGAAATTGGGTTAAAAAAGTCTTTTAGACACAAAAACACACCTGTGGTTTACAGTGGCCCTTAAGGGAGGCAGAGAATAGGAACACTAACCTATCATGCATATCCTAAGAGACAGCTAAGGAAGGTTGGTCTTGGGTCGGGGGGTGGGGGGTGTCTCTACTATCCGTGAAATACTTTAGTTGCAAAATCCAACCATCCATGAACAAGTCTACAGAAATCATGCAGAGCTTGAGGATATATTTTGGGAATCAGGAGGTGAGGGAAATGTGCTGGTGGTGGAAATGACACAGATTGAGAACACCTGAGAACAGTATCAATAGAAAGGTCTTTCATTGGAAACCACTGGGCAAATGGAATAGAAGGGGACCTAAAACAGTAGAGACAGACATGAATAATATGGGGTCGGGGGGGGGGGGGCATGGAGTGAGCTGCAGGAGATAGCACTAGATAAGACAGCATGGCATGAGTTGGGGGAAAGCATTGGCTTCAATAGTTGCTGAAGGGCAGAGAATGATATAACATGATCTACCCTCGTGTTAGCGGGGCCCGTAATTAAAGCAAGGAGTAGTAGCACTGTAGTCTACTATGCATGTTATAAGAGGCCACTACACAGAGTGGGCATGAGAGTGGATATCTCATCCCATAGAAAACATCTGCAGAAACCAATCAGTCATGGCCAAGCCTTCAAAGGGCTTGGGGTGGGATGATTGAAGACCTATGCTCCATTGGGACATGGAGAAGCTGCAGAAGAAGAATAAGAAAGCGTGATATTGTCAGAATTTAGCGAGTTGTACTCTTCCTTACAATTGAAAGTTTCAGAAATGCCAACTGCCATAATGCAGTTTTTACACATTGATCCAGTGTTGTTAAGATTGATTATTATTGTGGTTGTTATCTATACCAATACTTGTGTGTTTCCCTCAGTATTTTAGTGTCCTTGTTTGCTGATTAAGATTGATTATTATTGCTGTTATCTATACCAGTAATTATGTGTTGCTCTCAGTAATTTAGCGTCTTTGTTTGCTGATTAAGATTGTTTAATATTGTGGTTGTTGTCTATACCGATATTTGTGTGTTTCCCTCAGTATTTTAGTGTCCTTGTATGCTTATTACTGCAGTTTTTATCTATACCAATGCTTGTTTGTTTCTCTCAGTATTTTAGTGTCCTTTCTGGCTTATTATTGCAGTTGTTATTTATACCAATACTTGTGTGTTTCCCTCAGTATTTTAGGGTCCTTGTTTGCTGATTAAGATTGATTATTATTACGGAGGTTGTCTATACCGATATTTGTGTGTTTCCCTCAGTATTTTAGTGTCCTTGTATGCTTATTACTGCAGTTTTTATCTATACCAATGCTTGTTTGTTTCTCTCAGTATTTTAGTGTCCTTTCTGGCTTATTATTGCAGTTGTTATTTATACCAATACTTGTGTGTTGCTCTCAGTATTTTAGTGTCCCTGTTTGCTCAGAATAATAAAAAATATTTACTGGAACCAAATAGCAGCAATTAAAATGGGAAATAAAGAAGGAAATTATGAACACATAAAGTTGGGAGTAAGACAGGGATGTGTTTTGTGTAAGACAGGGATGTGTTTTGTCACCGGATCTCTTCTCCCTCTATAGCGAAGTAATAATGAGAGAGATCAAAGAAAAGCCAGGAATAATATTCAGAGGTTATAATATAAATAATATACGCTATGCAGATGCCACAGTATTGATAGAAAATAATGCAACAAATCTACAACAATTGTTGGACATTGTAGTAACAGAGAGTGCAAAGAAAGGACTCTCCTTGAATATCAAGAAAACAGTAACAATGGTGATATCAAAGAAACAGGTGACACCCAAATGTGAAATAGAGATAGAATGGAAAATTCTTCAACAAGTGGATAGTTTTAAATATCTAGGAACATTTATAACATCGGATGGAAGCAGAGATTAAGAGCAGAATAGGGCAAGCAAAGGCTGCATTTCAGAAAATGAAAAATATCTTATGCAATAAGTCACTATCATTGAATGTAAGAGAGTACTGAAGTGCTATATAGAACCTGTTTTGCTGTATAGCTGTGAATCTTGGAATGTAAATGAACAAACTGGGAAGAGATTGGAAGCAACAGAGATGTGGTTCCTTAGACGAATATTGTGAATTCCTTGGACTGCCAAAGTAACTAACAACAAATGCCTTAAAGAGGCTAAATGAAACTAGAACCACACTATACAACAATAAGAAAGAGACAAACAGCTTTCTTTGGTCATGTTATGAGAAGAGAGGCATTGGAGAACATCATGACAACTGGAAAGATCGAGGGGAAAGAGAGGCAGAGGCAGACCACGAGAAATGATGCTGGATGGATTGCGACGGTGGCATGGAGGAATATCAATGGCAGAGTTGATCCAGAAAACCAAAGACCGAGATCTGTGGAGAGTCATGAACGCCTATGGCACTTGATGATGATGATGTTTGCTGATTAAGATTTATTATTATTATGGTTGTTATCTATACCAATACTTGTGTGTTACCAATACTTGTGTGTTATCAATACTTGTGCGTTGCTCTCAGTATTTTAGTGTCCTTGATTGCTGACTTGTTATCAACTGTGCCCAGCTTGCATCATTGTAACATTTTCTGTCTGTGATTCTGGCAAGAGCCATGCAAATGGTTCTATCTGTGATGATTTCTTGGGCATCTCTAGATGTTTTCTAGTCATTTTGTTGCAAAAACTACCTATGTTTCTATGTAATTATGTATAGCTGTTTGTGTGTAGTTTATAGAGACTGCTATTTTAATTATTATTATTGTCATTAGTATTATTATTTTTATTCAGCCTGTTTATTGATTAAAGTTTAATTACACCCAAATGAAAGAATTATGGGTAACATTGTTTCTTTGTATGTTTGTTAACTACTTAACTGCCGAATCAAAAAAAAAAAAAAAACATTCAGTGGCATATGTAATTTCTTTATTCTCTGCAACTTAAAGTGTGTCTATGATTTTAGTTGTAATTTGTCAATTTTAAAATATATTTTGTTTGTTATGTTTGAACAATGTGAGTGAGCTGGCTGGTAAGCACCTTGCTATATTGACAGATGATAGTTTGTTACATTTTGCTACAAAAATGGCATAATAACTACAACCCATGGCGGTAGTGGGGATGGAGTTATGCCTCTCCTAGCACAAAATCTGAGCTAAATTGAAGAGACCATATGTTGCCCATGCAGCATGATCCCTCTCTCGGCCTGCCAAGTTTACTCCATAGGAAAGGTAACACCAAGACATCTGGAACAAGACAAGCTGCAGAAGCTGCCAAATCGGCAAAGCAATGTTTTAACTGTCAGCCAGTCTGAACTTCGATCCTAGACCAGTTTAGGGCCTAGTATGCCCTGCCATGACTGCCTTAGTCTTTAGATTGTGAGTATTTCTGCCTCCAACATTAATTTTAAAAGTAAGTTTGCATGTGTTCGGATCCAGTCCTTACAAAAACAAAAGAAAATGATCGTGGCAGCATCAACTATTGCTGGTGCATGCACACATAAACACTTACCAATGGCCAGTATTTTCCTCTATTGGCGAACAATGAACTCAGATGTCAAACCTTTGACCGTGCTCATGAAATCTGCGTAGATCCGTAAGAACTATGCTAATATGCCCGCTAAAGCTGGTGCATGCTGGGAGAATTTTTCATAAAGTCTGAGATGTGCAGGCCACTTGCCCAAATCAGTTCATAGGTAGGGACTAGGTTTAGGATTGTTATTTTTATTTTACTGACAGATAGCATCTGGTACATATATTTTGAAAGCCTTGATAGTGCAGCGACTCGCATTCTTGCCACCCGGGCTTGTGTTCAAATCCACTCGAGATAAATGTTAAAAAATCGACAAGAGTTGCCAGGTTGACCCAGCCTAAAATGAGTACCCAGAAATTTCCTGGGAAGGGAAAGCAGCCGGCATGATATTGACCACATCACCCATTGAGTACTGATTATTCTATTCAAACATGGGAGGTGGAACCAAATGCCCAGTCCCCTAGATTTGATGGTCCCCTGACTGTTTTGACATTTGAGAAAAAAGGGACGCAAGGAAGTACTTAACAAATTCAGTACCAAACAAAAAGTAGGTTTGGACAAAACAAAAATGCACGGCAGAAAATGGAAGTAGGGGTGAGGTGTTCCACAGTTATGACTTAAAAGTTGTTAATATGGTAGCAGACATGTTGTATTATATATCAAATTATAGCAGGTTGTTTAGAGAAAACTACTGTATTGATATTTTAATTGAGATATCTTGCAATGACAACATTGTGGTGATATATAAGCCCATGGCAGATACAGAAAGTCACTCAAGTAATCATCCCATGGCAGTTGATCAGTACATGTTTAGCTCTCAGCAAGTGTACATTCATTTTAATGATAGTATTTGTAAAATAGATATTGATTCCTTTAGTGTGTATGTATAGAAAGGTGTTTGTAATAAGATCTTAGTTCTATCTAATGACTGGGGAAGTTATTGTATTTGTTCATGTGGTCATCTATGTGGCTTTCTTTGGATTATTGCTTGTTGCACTGGACCGAATTGGGATTCTTGCATGGTAATTCAGAAAGGACTAACTTAGGGTGGGTGTCAAATGAGTACTTTTAATGTGTATGTAATGGTGATGCACACAACATATGAATTAATATTTATTTAAGTTGTATGGGTATATATGAATTCATATATAATTAAGTTATATTGGAATATATTAATTCATGTATAATTAAGTTGTATGGGTATATACAAATTCATGTATAATTACATTGTATGGGTATATATGAATTCATATATAATTCATTTGTATGGGTATATACGAATTCATGTATAATTAAGTTATATGGATATTTACAAATTCATATATAAATCAATTGTATGGGTATATACAAATTTATATATAAATCAGTTGTATGAGTATATATGAATTCATATATAAATCAGATGTATGGATATATGCGAATTTATATATAAATCAGTTGTGTGGGTATATACGAATTCATATATAAATAAGTTGTATGTGTGGAATTATATCTGATCTTTTATTTAGCCACAGGTGGATAATTTCTCATGTCCTAATCCACACTTGCCTCCAAGAGTAGGGTCGGGATAAGGGAAAGCTTAAGCTTGGGTTTCAAGGCCATGTGTGTTGCCTTGTCTGTGTCATATTCTTGATGTTTGCTGTCCATAGATTTCTTAGTCATCTCTGGCTTTTATCCAGATAACTTTTAACCGTGTTCTTATTGGTCGTTGATTGGGTTTCGTTCTCAAAAGATGTCATGATCACTTTATTTGTTATCTGTTAATGGATTTGATGCAAAAGACTAGGCCTTTCATATTTCTGATGTGTTTTGCATTGCTGGAAAAGACGAGTGTCAAGAGCATGTCATGAATTTTCTGTAAGACATGCAAGTGTGCCAGGGAATGCACTGGCTGATAGACTGGCTGTCATGGCTCCTTTTGGCAGTGAGCTAGATTATGACAAGGCTGAGGTGGTGAAGGCTGTCTGGGATTACATGGAGAGGGCAGCAACACAAAGGACCCACATCTTGTGGGGCTGATTCTGCACGGAGTGGATGGAGGGCCTAGACGACACTCAATCCAAAGAGGAAAATGCAGGCAGAAGTTGATTCAGGCCCAACACTGGTACCACCAGCCCGGGAACTCTTCATTGGCTACTGAAGAAGGGGATGGAGAACAATTGGGAATAACATTGATATGGATTTCTTATTTAATAATTCTGATGCCATCGTTTTGCAAGCTCTCTTCTAGAGACCCTAACAGCCGCTCTCAAACATTTCACCTCACAGATGATATGTTTTCCATGTTTGTTTGTTGATAGGGACCAAGTTTGACAATGGCAGCAAAGTATTGGGAGACAACTATTGTTTGTCACTTGTCATTTTAATCCTGCAATGTAACTATGAATTGGTTAGAATATTTTTTCTATGAAGGTTACAACATACCAGGCAGTTCAGTTGTTTTAGTGTCACACAATGTTTGTCTTCCTTATTTCATTGAAGATACAGGATCAAATCCTGGGTGTATTAGCAGTTTACAAGCATCTCTGTTTAGTGTCACTTCACCTACATTATACAGGCATGAATACGTATCTTCGTCTCTCGTCTTCTTCTTATGTTCGCCCTTTTATGTTTGCACTGACAGGTGAGTTCTCATCATGTTGTGCCTGCCAGTTTTCATCATAGTCCTAGCCATTTCTGGTTCTTGCTCTCTGTTTTTTTCTATTTGTTCCCCCCCTGTAAGCCTTTCAACAGATGTCACCACAAGATAAGTAAGGCAGCTTTCTTCCTTCATCAAGGTTGTCTGTAAGAATATTTTGCTGTTTTAAGGCAGCTTTCTTCCTTCATCAAGGTTGTCTGTAAGAATATTTTGCTGTTTTAAGGCAGCTTTCTTCCTTCATCAAGGTTGTCTGTAAGAATATTTTGCTGTTTTAAGGCAGCTTTCTTCCTTCATCAAGGTTGTCTGTAAGAATATTTTGCTGTTTTAAGGCAGCTTTCTTCCTTCATCAAGGTTGTCTGTAAGAATATTTTGCTGTTTTAAGGCAGCTTTCTTCCTTCATCAAGGTTGTCTGTAAGAATATTTTGCTGTTTTAAGGCAGCTTTCTTCCTTCATCAAGGTTGTCTGTAAGTATATTTTGCTGTTTTAAGGCAGCTTTCTTCCTTCATCAAGGTTGTCTGTAAATATATTTTGCTGTTTTAAGGCAGCTTTCTTCCTTCATCAAGGTTGTCTGTAAGTATATTTTGCTGTTTTAAGGCAGCTTTCTTCCTTCATCAAGGTTGTCTGTAAGTATATTTTGCTGTTTTAAGGCAGCTTTCTTCCTTCATCAAGGTTGTCTGTAAGTATATATTGCTGTTTTAAGGCAATTTTCTTCCTTCATCAATGTTGTCTGTAAGTATACTTTGGCTGTTTTATTCGTGGACTAGAGGGAGAGTAACATAGTAGCTGTTTTGTCCTTGATATTTGTACAGACCACTTCTTTACCCATGTATTAGCTGCCCACTGCATCCTGTAGTTTGGGATTGTGGTGGGTTCATTCATGCACTAGATTATAAAGTCATCTGCATACTGTAGTTTGGGATTGTGGTGGGTTCATCCATGCACTAGATTATAAAGTCATCTGCATCCTGTAGTTTGGGATTGTGGTGGGTTCATCCATGCACTAGATTATAAAGTCATCTGCATCCTGTAGTTTGGGATTGTGGTGGGTTCATCCATGCACTAGATTATAAAGTCATCTGCATCCTGTAGTTTGGGATTGTGGTGGGTTCATCCATGCACTAGATTATAAAGTCATCTGCATCCTGTAGTTTGGGATTGTGGTGGGTTCATCCATGCACTAGATTATAAAGTCATCTGCATCCTGTAGTTTGGGATTGTGGTGGGTTCATCCATGCACTAGATTATAAAGTCATCTGCATATTTTGCAGCTTTCACATCTGGGATAAGGTCCTTCACCAAGTCAATGATCTAAACAAGGAAGATGGTTGGAGAGATCACTCCTCTTTGAGGCACCCCATGAAAGAGTAACGCTTTTCTGTTCTACAGGCCCTCCATAATATCTCTGGTTCTCCTATTGTACGGGACTGATTGGACCCATTTGATCATGTTTTTTTTAATGTTCTGCTTCCTTTTAATTTATCTGTGAGACCTTCATTCCACACTTTGTCAAATGCCTGTTTGAAGTCAAGGCCTTTTTCTCTTCCTGAAAGGCATCATCTACTGCCTAAGATAAATATGTCACTGGGACTTCTATATTATAGCATTCGAATACACATTACTTAAAGAATGTGTTCTGTTGTATGTACGGATAGAATAGGTTAACCAATGTGAGGAAACTGACAAGTGACAATCATTTATTGACTTGTCGCTTTGTTGTTTACACATCGTAGAATATAATTAAATGCCCGGATTCTTTTGTGAGTGACAATCTTCATTGTTATTTAAACCACAGCCGTATTTGTTTCATGGGTGATTATTGGTGATTTTTCTATGGGTGACATTAGTGATTTTTCTGTGGGAGACTGGTGATTTCTCTGTGGGTGACATTGGTGATTTTTCTGTGGGGGACATTGGTGATTTTTCTGTGGAGGACATTGATTTGTCTGTGGGGAACATTGGTGATTTTTCTGGGGGGCATTGGTGATTTTTCTTTGGGGGACTGGTGATTTTTCTGTGGGGGACATTGCTGATTCTTCTGTGGGTGACATTGGTGATTTTTGTGTGGGTGGCATCGGTGATTTTTCCGCTGGTAACATTGGTGATTATTTTTTGCGAGTGACAGTCTTCATTATTACATGGGTTGTTGTTCTTTGGTTGACAGTCTTGATTGTTATGTGGTTGATTGTTCAATGGGTGACAATCTTGATTGTTACATGGATGATTTGTCTGTAAGTGATATCTTGAATGGGTGGCCATGGGTGATTTTTTTTTCTGTAGGTGACAGTCTTGAATGTTACAGGGGTAATTTTTCTGTGTGAAGCAGTTTTCATTGTTCCATAAAGTAATTTTTCTGTGTGTAGCATTCTTGATTGTTACATGCGCAATGCTTGTGATTGCTGTGTGTTTGGCAGTCTAGAATGGTAACATGGGCTCTTGGAGATTTGAATTTAAAATTTGATAAATTATCGTGATTGCCTTGTCTTTTGTTGATGCAGATTTTCTGTGCATGCATATTTTGAGTGGAGTTGTTTTTCAGAATTATTGTTGGATTGTTATAAATCTTTCTTGTGATCTTGACTATGTTTAGCACAACTTGTAATGGGTTTATAGAAATTGTGAACGTCTCAAACAGAATGCAGATTTGGAGTGTGCACAAAATTAACTTGTTGAGTCTTTTCTTCAAATTTGAAATTTAGTCCTGTGTATTTTATGTCATTTGTGAGATTTTATAACATAAGTGTCTTGTTTGATTCATGTAATGTGAAATCACTGTGAATCTCTCATGTCATTTATGCATCTTAATGGCGTGAGTTTCTTGTGTGATTCATGAAATGTGAATTTAATTGGAATATCTCAAGTCATTTATACATCTTTGTGATGTGGACTTCGTGTGTGATTAATGACACGTGAAATTAATGTGAATATCTCATGTTGTTTGTGTGTCTTGGGGAGGTTTTGTTCCTTGTGAAAGGATAAAGACAACAGGATCAACTTCATTGCACCAAGTTCTATCTGATACAGCTCAGTCTTCTTTCCACATAGCGGCCTGCAGCATCACACAGAGCATGAATTCCATAGCTCCAGCAATGATCCCCTAGGGTGTCGGGAATACAATTGCATTTGTTAACCAAATGATGGATCTGAAAACTAAACCGTGACCTTCATAGTGTGAGACAGGCAGCTTTTCCACTTCATCACAAAAACCCCCAGACTTGAAACACCCATGAAATGTGATTTTAATCAGAAATTTTTTGTGCCATTTATATGTTTTCATGATGTAAAATTCTAGTGAGATTCATGAAATCCCATTTCATGTGTGGGTCTCCATGCTGTGAATTTCTTGTGAGCTGTATTACGTTACTGTAGCTGATATTGTCGGTGCAATAACAACATAGAGTGCGTACTGTTACGACGTTTTGCAGTGAATATACTTTGCTCGGCATCTAGTATTGGTCTTTATGCATTGCTTGCTGGATACGTTCAGATTTTGTCTGTTATTTGCTGTCGGCGATTAAAACATCTTTCTAGTATGGGCTTCTTGGTTTCTTGTCTGTTATCGCGTTGTGTGTTAAAGCTTTTATTCAGTGAAAAATGTCTATGTATGCCTGGTTTGTTGTTTGTTTTATTCTTGACATGCTGGGTTAAAAATTTTTATTAAATGAAAAATGTGTCTGTGTTAGGTGTTGTTTGTCTTGTTTTTGTTTGCGTATTACAATATGCAGGTCTTACTCAGATAAGATTGAGCTACTATATGACAGTTGATGGTACTACTTGCTTTCTGTTACTTCTGAATGTTGGGTGACACGCACCAAACCCAACACTCTATTTGCCAATGACTTTGGATGGAGGAGCGCAGTTGGGAAATTCTGGCAAGGAAATGCAACCTAAAGACTAAATGTCATGGCATGGCAGACCAGGCCTTAAGCCTTGGTCGGCAACTTGTCTAGGATGGAAGCTCCGACAGGCGGACAGTTAGAATATTGCTTGGCTGATCATGCAACTGGTCTTATTCCAAATGTATTGGTGTTACCTTTCCTCTGGAGTAAACTACACAGACCTAGAGAGGGATCTTGCTGCATGGACAACACATGGTCTCTACACTTCAGTCAGATTTTGTGCTATGGAGAGGTTATTATGCCGTTGTTTGAAGCACAATGTAACAAACTATCATTTGTGAAGATAGCAAGGTACCAGAAAAGACAAAAAAAGCAATGGCAAACTAAAATATTTACAGATGCCTAGTTAATGATGATTTGACATTCATTCATTCACTCATTCAGTAGCATGTTCTTTACAGAACCTCGCTGTCATGACAACCTTCTGGAAAACTTCTCGATCATAAGCAAGATGTCCCACGTCTGACACACCCATCTGGAGATTATCTGCCACATCCTGCACCCATGTTCTCTTTGGCCTTCCTCTTCCTCTCTTCCCAGATATATACCCCTCCATTATTGTTCTCTCCAAACTTTCGTGACGTTTCAAGTGACCAAAATATTTCAGTTTTTCTTTGTTTCATCGTCTTTAATAGCCAACCGTCTTCAGTATTCAGCTCTTGAAGTATGGATGCATTTGTTCTTTTCTTTATCCAAGATAGTCTTAGAACTCGTCTATAACATTTATATTCAAAAGCATTTATGTGCAGTGTTGCCATCTCCTTTTGATGAAAAAGCACCAAAATCGACCCAAAAAAGCACCGAAAAGCACCAACAATTTTCGGAAAGCACCAAAAATAAAGCACCGACGGTTTTTATTACAAATTTAACAAGTTAGAACATTATAATTTATTATTGTCACTTCATATTACAGATGAAGTTTATTCGAGATCAGCCAAATCCCAATCAGAACTACTCTCGAGCCAAAAAAGTACTAAATTGCTATAATATTTTATTTTGGGAAAGCACTAAAACAAGCACTGTCGGTATTCATTCAAAATGTTATAAAGTAGCACATTATAATTTATTATTCATCTCATCTCATCTCATCATGTTCCTCTTGTACCTTGCGGTGTCGAGGTGAAGTATAAACATCACGAGAGTGCCCATTATAGGCTTCATGTATCGATATTCCCATGGACTCTGTTATTCCCTCCGTCCAACGTTTACGTGGTCGGCCTCTTCCTCTGTTTCCATTTGGTCTGTACAATACATCATTGCTTGTTGTGGTATACTGTTAGTTGGTAACCTACTTGCATGGCCAAACCATTTGACTTTGCTGCTTTCTAATAAAATCTAGTGCAGCTATAACCCCCACTTTAGTTCTGATTTCGTCATTTCTGATCTTATCTCTTCTTGATACGTTGAGTATTCTTCTCAGGAATCTCATTTCTGTTGTTGTGATTTTTCTTTTCTCTTTTTCTGTCATTGTCCATGTTTGGCATTGGTAGCACAGAGTTGGTACTAAGATTGTATTGTAAAGTGATTTCTTAGTAGTTATTTATACATGTTTGTTCTTTAGTATTGGTGCCATTTGTCCAATGAGTTGGTTTGCCTTATTGCATCTATTTTCGATCTCGTCTTCTGATCTGCCATTTGATGATATTATACTTCCTAGGTAATTGAAACTCTTTACTTGTTTCAAGGGATGTTCGTTTAGATGAATTGTTGTTTTTTCTTCTTTAGTTATAGTCATTACCTCTCTGCTAATTTTCATGTTATGTTCCCTACACATTTCGTTTAGACTATTCATATGAACGTGTAATTCAGCTTCTGATTTTGCTATTAGTGCTTGGTCGTCCGCAAACAGGAGTTAGATATGCAGATGGTTAGATATGCAGATGGTTCTTTTTCTGTGTTCTCGTCATGCGGTATTCTTGCTGTCTCTGTTTGGCTTGTTTCTTTACATATGTTGTTTATATTTGTTATAAACAAGAGAGGGGACAGGACACAACCTTGTCGTACTCCGGATCTTACGGTGAAGGTTTCTGAGTGTCCTCCAGTAGCTCTCACTATGCATTCACTGTTGTTATTATTATCACTGAATATTAGAATGAAGTTTATTCCAGATCTGCAAAATCCCAGTCAGACAACTCTTCAGTTCTGTAGCTATTTCCTGCTGTGTTTGCTCCTGTGATGATGATGATGATGATGATGATGATGATGATTGATGATTGAAAGAAACGTGTATTTGCCTCCTGTGATCCAATGGAGATCCATCGTGTCTGGCTTAATTGAACAACCTTCGGCGGATGTTGTCCATCATTTATTGAAGCAAAAAGCTCCCTCTACTTTGCTTGACGAAGACTTTAGTGAGAAAACCAGTTATATGTTTCTCTAATCATGAACTCTTATGTTCCTGGGCAGACAAGCAGCTGCAGCCTGTGACACTGCCAGCTGAAGGGAATGACATACACACCTAACTAGTACCAGATGAGGAACTACGGATTTTAATTTTGGATATACTCCATTGTTTACACCTGTCACGAGAGGTGCATTGTCAGTGCCGAGTGCAACTAGTCTTTGCAACTCAAGTCCATTCTTGTTTAAACAATCTTTTAACGCATTGCATATTGCCTGCGCGTTACAGTCACTCACTTCAACTAAATCATATTAAAGGGAGTTAAAGTACTTGAATATTGCGCGGTAATGTACTAAGACTGTTTTATTCCCTCGCTTCAGTTCAAATTCGGCGTTTTAGTGTTCCCAAAATGATTGTTAAGGTAATTTTTACCCCCCCCCCCCCCCAAAAAAAAAAAAAAGCACCAAAAAAAGCACCCCCACCTCCCCTCAAAAAAATTGTGAAGCACCAAATTCGTGCGGCCGCGCTAAATGCAACATTTTGGCACTAAATGACTTGAAAAAGCACTAAATTTAGCGCGAAAAGCGTCAAAATGGCAAAAAATGTTTATGTGCTGTTAGCTTGTTAAGTGTGTCCAGGTATCACAGGCGTATGTTCCCCGTTGCATGGAAGATGCATGCTCTTAAAAATCTAATTTTTGTAGTTCTATCTGTCCCACTCCATAATTTATTTAGTTGTTTTAGTCTTTGGAGAGCAATAGATATTTCTCTTTTAAATTCTTTCATTGTGTCACTATTGTTGGTAATCAATGACCCAATATATTAGAACTATTCCACCACTCCAATGTTTCCTCATTAACATATAGTTCTTTCTCCATAGTAATTTTTTTCTGTATGCATTATCTTTGTCTTTGCTATATTGAGATATAAGTTGTGGTTTTCACTATTCCTTTGGGTTGAGGTTATTGGGTTTTCTATACCATTCTGTGATGTGGATAATAATACTGTATCATCAGCATATCGAATCTCTGGTATGGCATGACCACCGATATTTAGGGCATCATATTACTCCCTGTTTATGTCATCTTTGACATTTCTCATTATATTGTCGTCGTACAGGTTAAACAATTAGATGGATAGCACGCAGCTCTGACGGACTTCTTGCTTGATGTCAAACCAATGTGATGTCTCGCTTTCTATTCTAACCGCTGCTTGTTGGCCTAGATAGAGCATTTTTATGAGTTGTACTACATGCGATGGAAAGCCCATATTCCTCATGATTTCCCAAAGTTTATGATGTTGTACACATTCAAATACCGTTGAAAAATTCACAAAACACGAGAATAGGTTTACATTAAATTATCTGCACTTCTCTATTATTAAACGTGATCTCTTGTTCCTCTTCTGGTCTAAATCCAGCTTGAACCACGTTAATCTCTTCTTCCATTTTCTTATGAAGTCTTCCCATGATGATTTTTTGTAGAATTTTACTTGCATGACTGATCAGTGCAACAATTCTATAGTTGGTGCATAATTTCAGGCTGACCTTCTTTGGTATTGAAATGAAGATAGTTCTCTTCCAATCTTTTAGCCAAATACCATATTTCCATATCTTTTTGCGTGGTAGATTTGTATGCTTTCTTCTCCTCCTGCTTTAATTAGTTCAGCTGCTATCTCATTAAACCCTAACGATTTATCATTCTTTAGGTTCTTTATTGCCTTTGCAATTTCATCTGACGGTTTAGGGTCTGTCTCTGCTGTCATTGGTTCATGTGTCTCATTCATATCCTCACAGTCATTCATATCATACATTCCACTGCAGTATTTGTGCCATCTTTCTAGAGTATGTCTAGATTCTGTGAAGGTATTTGCCAACTTGTCACAGATAACAATTTTATTGAGGTTGAACATTCTTGTCAATAACTTCATTTCTTTGAACATTATGTAATATCTTCCATTCTTATGATATTGCTCTATTTCAATACAACAATCTTGCATATATATATATATATATATATATATATATATATATATATATATATATATATGTATATATATATATATATATATATATATATATATATATATATATATATATATATATATATATATATATATATATATATATATATATATATATATATTAGTTTTTATCCTTTCTTGTGTTCTTTCTTATTTCTCGTGTTAAAGATGTATACTTCATCCTACTGTTATCAGTTTCTTCTCCTTTTTCTTTCAGTTCCCTTTGTTGTTTAATTAATTCTAACGTGTCTGGTGTAATCCATGGCTTATGTTGCTTAGTCTTGGTTGGAATTAAATCCTTGGCAGCTGTTATCAAGATATCTCTAGCTTGTAATGTCAGCTCGTCAGGTGTCATTTCCTCCTATATAGACATCAAGACCCCAAAACGATTCTTCACTTCTACGTTGTATGCATCTGGTATTTTTATGAGATAAAATCGAAGTGGTCTTTGTCCTCGGGCAAGCTTTGTAAGTGTTACTTTCAGGTCTGCTTCTTATGACTGAAGATCTGTATGACAGTCTGCACTTCGTAGGGTTTTTGCCGATGTTATGCTTGATTTCCATCTTCTTTGTATTAAAACATACTCTACCTGGTTTTTAGGTAGTTCTGTCCGGGGACTTCCACGTGAAGAGTCTTCTTGTGGGTTATTTAAAAAGTGTGTTGTTTATCGTTAACTCATTTTCTGTGCAAAATTCAATTAATTTGTCAACCGCATCATTTTTATTTCCCAATCCAAATTTTCCTAAAACGTATCTCTCATTTTCTGCTCTTCCTGTATCAACGTTTGCATAAAAATCTCCCATTATTATTGTTATGTCATAATGTTGAATCTTATTTAATGTGTCTTGCAGTGTGCTGTAAAAATCTCTAAGTTCCCCCTCCTCTGCTGTTGAAGTAGGTGCATATATCTGTATGATAGTTGTATTTATTTGGACGGCCTTTAAGTCTGTTAGTGAGGTTTGTATCAATAACTGGGTTATATCCCATTAAAGCTTTTGCAGTTGTTTTATATAAACAAAATGCCACTCCACCCTGGCCTCAGACTTCTCTACCATAATATATGAAAAGACTTCCGTTGTAATTTGTAAAATGTCCCTTAACTATCCAGCGATGTTAACTCTCCAGCGATGTTCACTAATTCCTACAATTTGAATATTTAACCTCTCAATTCTCCCAAACCTCTCAATAATTCCTCCAACCATAATGGAGACGACGATGCATGTGTCACCGCATTAAAACCCTGCTTCTCCAATAGCTGCGTCAGACTTAAAATTGAATGCCAGCTAATCAACAATCTGGGATGCATCCACCCAGCAGGAATTAATACTGTTGTGGACGCTACAGTATAACTGTGGCATCTTCCCCAATTGTTTACACTATCTATTACTATGCTGTTCCCCCCCCCCCCCCATATCTAGACTTAATTGTCCCCACATTCCTATATTTTCATAGCAGACTGTTCACATATTTTTGGCTACTCAAATCCTTTTTGGCAACCCATTTTTAATTCTGCACCACAAGCGCCTTCACAGCTGGCCAAGTCACCTTTTCTGCCTCACATAGCTAAGTGATAGGTCGTGTGTTTGTGTTTTGTCGTTGTTCCCTGTACCTCGTTGTTAGCTATCTGTGTTGTCATTGACAAAGATTCTGAGAATCGAAACGTCTGTGTGTCGTATTGTACGCGTTCGTGTGTATTTTATCTTATTTTATTATTCATTTTTAATATTTATTGAGTGCTTCTGATTTCGGATTTTTCACCTGTATTTCGCGACACGTGGATCTCCTAGTAAGGTATGTTGATGTTTAGTACGTTTTTTCTCGCAGGAGTTTAATATACCTATTTGCTTCCATTTCATTTAACCTCTCAGTCTCAACACATACTACTTTAAGCTTTCCCTCATACAGACTTTTCACATTTAATGTTCCTAGTCTCACTCTGCGTCTTAGTCTGACACATGGGATTGCCTTGGTAACACAGTCGGTTTAACTCAGTCATCATGATTACTAGTACTGGCCCCTGTGTCACACTATTCCCCAGTGTTATCTGATCTGCCTGGCCTGGGGGTTTCGATACCAGATCTTTCTTACTAAGTTTTCTTTCATGGTTGTTAGGTTTTCTTGGCAAGTTTTGCAGAAGGTAGTTTGCCGTTGATTTCCTTCTAGGCGGTGACTGTACTAGTAGGTGGCCACAGCCATTGTCTCTACTGAGATCATCTGCCTATCGCCGCAGAGTGCAAGACCATAACCAACAACAATCTGTCGGCTGCTCTCACACTCCGTCTACCACCTGCTTCCAAGGCTTCACGTAACCCTGATTTGGGGGGGGGGGGGGCTAAACGGGTACTCCACCTTACCCAAGCGTGTCCCGTAGACTAACGGAGCATGGGAGGCGTCTAACATCTCCCTTGAAAGGGGATACCCCTACAACTCACAGAAATTCATAATCGGGACAAGAACACAGACCTGGTCCAAGATTGGTTATCTCGTGAAGTGCCGATTAATGGCCGCATACATCTAACTTCGGCATGTCGCATGATGATGATTCCACTTTCTAGTCTCATGCCACTTGGACCAACATCTTGGCATTTCAACGATTGAGGTTTCTTTTCTGAATTCCTCCCCCCATCGTCTGATTACCATCACGGACTTGTGGGCTCTGCCTGCCCACATTTTCTGTCTGGCTTTGTTGTCCTAGCCTTTGTTCTTACAAGAACGTCCACAAGGTAGTGTTGGTTTGGCATTCGGCGTGTCCTTCACATAGATGGATTTACTTTCAGGGTTTATGAGCTCCATTAGCCCATTTTGTTTACTCCCTTAATTTATCCTGTCAATCGTGAGTCTTTACATTTGATAATGGAGCTCCATCAGGTCATTTTGTTTGCTCCCTTATTTTATCCTTTCTAGCATGAGTCTTTAGATGTGATAATGGAGTTTTATAGCCTTGGAATTGGAAATCGGTAGCACATTTTGTTCATTTTCTTTACATTATTCTCATTTTTTAAATATTTCATTTCTTCTAACATTCAGTTATTACGACTCACTTCAGTCACTATTTGTCTTCCCCGTATTTACATGTTGTGTTTTATGTATTTGTTTGGTGATGAGGGATGATCACCGCGATGTCCTGTGTTTTCCGCAGCTGTAATCTGTAAAGCTGGATTACTTGGTGTTGTTGTATGTTGTTTACATTTGACAATCAAGAATGTTAGGCAATGATGTGGATAGTAAGCAAGGTAGGATGGGCTGATATAAACAATTTTTGTTTAACAGCCTGATAGTTGAACAAACGTAGGTGTTTACAAGAAATATAGATGAGTTGACAGTATGGGATGAATAAACCTTTCAAATAGACAGATCCATCAACACCTGCGCCGTTCAATACAGAACATAACGATGATGATAATCAATGTTTTATAGTGGTTTTCATTTTTGGTTGATTGTTGAAATTCAGCAATGAGTGCCGTTTAAATAAAAACAAATGTATATGTTTATAAATAAAACATTCAAAGTGGAGCAAGAAGGGGGGGGAGGGGGGGTTGGGGGTGGGAGAGAAGGACGATGTCTATATACTTAGAACAGTAATTGAACATTCTATAGAAGTAAAGAAAGATCTACCTACACCTTTGCTTTATTGACTACACAAAGGCTCTTTCGATAAAGTGAGACATGTCGACGTGATAAGGATGGTTGCAGATCTACAAATGGATGGAAAAGACCTTAGAGTGGTAAAAAACATATATTGGAAACAAGAAGCTGCCATCAGAATTGATAATGAATTAGATGAATATCAGCCTATTAAGAGAGTTGTGATACAGGGATGGTAATGTCTCCAGATCTTATTTTCAATGTACAGTGAAAATACTCCTAGAAATATAGAAGATATGGAAGGAATCGACACAGGGAGACGATACATCAATAACATTAGATATGCAGATGATACAGTCTTGATTGCAGACAATGAACAGGACCTGCAACATTTAGTAGATGCGGTTGTTACACACAGTGAACAACTAGGGTTAGAATTGAATTGTAAGAAGACACAGATTATGGTCGTCACTGGAAAGATGGAAATACCACAATGTAATATACGAATAAATGGGCATATTTTTAAACAAGTGAATCGGTACAGTTATCTCGGAATAGTCATAACATCTGATGGGAGATGCCGCGAAGAGATCAGAACAAGAACGCCATGGCGAAGGCAGCCTTCTGCAAGATGAAAAACATACTGACCAATAAAAAGATGTCAATTGAAACAAGAAAAAGAGTGTTGAAGTGCTACATAGAGTCTTTACTTGTGTATGGATGTGAAGCGTGGACAATAAGCAGACACGCTGAAAAACATATGATGGCCTCGGAAATGTGGTTTCTAAGGACAATGCAAAGAATACAATGGACAGACAGAAAAAACCAATGAACAGGTCCTTCAAGAGACAAATGAAGATCGTAAACTGATTAGAGACATTAGACGTAGACAGTCAAAATTTGTTGGGCATGTTATGAGAAGAAATGGATTGGAGAACTTGGTGACAACTGGTAAGATCGAGGGGAACAGACCAAGGGGAAGACCTAGAAGCAAGTACCTGGATGGCTTGGCCACGTGGCATGGTCGAGACAGAAACACGGAGCTGATCCACGACTCTGGTGATCGAGTGAGAAGGCGAAACATGACCGCCCACGCTTTTAGGCATGGCACATGATGGATGGATGGTGGTATGTGGAGCGAATAATAATAATAATAATAATCATCATCATCATCATCATTGTCAGAATCTCGAATGTCTCCAACCGAGATGCAGGAACATCGTTACGCCCGCCAGGCGAATAGTCCCCAACAGGGATGCAGTAACATCGTTACGCCCGCCAGGCGAGTATTAGTTACCTGCCCGCAGGTTGCTGGCTGACGCGATAGCCAGCGGTCAGGCAAGGACAAAGCAAGACGCACGCAGTCCTCGTGAAGCCAATCCACAGAGGGCAAGGGCTTTGCGAGAAACAGAGAGACAGCTTGGGTACTCGGACCAGACAGGACGTGTGGGTAGAGAAAGGCTTTGTGTAGTTCTTTGCCCGAAAGTCGAGTGCTTGTACATCTTGTGAGATAGACTGTAAAGCTGTGGGTTGTCTGTAAGTGTATTGATGTATTGTATATGTATTGTAATGATCATCACATGCCAAACTAGATCGTATTGCATGTGACTTGTAAATAAATCCATTGAACTTCATGTCGTTGTGTCTCAAGTCCAATCATGCTGTACTTGTACTTGTCTCACATGTGTTAGGTATAACGAGCCAGGTTTAAGACCCTGACATGTGTGAACGTGGTGGAACGTCCGACTTTAATTTAATTAAGATTTGAACCTAGATTTGTGAACGTGAGGACTTTTGTCCAGCTTTAATGTACATTTAAATGTGATCGTGAAGGCTCATCCTCATATATAGTATTACATTTGTTTGAATATGGAGGCTAGATGTGAACGTAAAGTACATACATTTGTTTGATCCTGTAAACGTGTAAAACATCAGTGATTGTGTAACTTGTCGCCATTTTGACCTTGTCGACATTGTGAAGTTGTCGCCATTGTGACCTTGTCGCCATCTTGTAAACTTGATGTCTATGTCCTTACTGAATGTCATCTTGATGTAAGTGATGTGTCATCAGTGTTGTAGAGTGTTGAGATATATTTAGATTGTCTTTGTGAAGTTAGTTGTGGAAAGCAGAACGTTTCGGAAAGAAAGTGACTTGTGGTTTTGAAAAAAAAAATTGTTGACTGACGACATTACGACCTACAATTACACTCAACGCCATACAAACCTAATCAAAACTTAGTGACAAGCATACACACCACATCAGATAGACTCTAATTTATTTCCTCCAAAAACAAAGCAGGTTTTCTGTGCCATCTGAAACCCTTGCCCGTAGAGGTCATTTGTGTTTTGAAATAGCGACCCTACAGTTCCTAGCCCTGGTTTGAACCGTTCTCCACCGCATCCAGTACACTTGAGTATATTTTTCTTTCTATATACTTTCGGATGCAAATTTGGGCACAAATTGTAAGTTGAACAAAATTGTAAATTTTTCACATTACTAACACCTTGTAACTAATTAAGTGTCTGACAACTCATTTGCATTTAAATTTTCCATCATGTCTTCATTAAACGACTTCATCGAGATGGGTTTAAAGCTGAAGTTAACTGGTGACGAGTTAACAAAGTGGAGTGAAGCTAAGTATTCTGAACACCTTCGAGAGAAAGCGCACGAACGCGAAGAGAGAGCAGCTGAAAGAGCTGCCAAGCAAGTAGAGGCAGAAACAGCATTGAAACAGGCAGAGACTGAAAGAGCTGCCAAACAGCAAGAGGCAGCATTAAAACAGGCAGAGCTAGAATTATCTGCAAAAACAAAGCAAGCAGAGTTAGATAATGAATTGAGGATGGCAGAAATCTCAGCTAAAAGTAAAAGAGAAGAGCTTGAGTTACAACTCAAAATTAAACAACTTGAAACTGATACTGCCATAGACAAAGGGTCTAAGAAAGCTCAAAGACTGGAGAAAGAAAACCAGTATAAAAAGTATCAAGGTATTGTAAGAAATTATACCTCAGGTGACTGCATTGCAGCCTTCACCCAAAATTTCGAAACCTTAATGGACCATTACCAGATCCCACTTTCTGAATGGAATATTATTTATATGAGGAGTTTGTCAGGGGATCCTCTGAAAGTCATAGAGACTATCCCCAAAGACCTCAGAAAAGATTACCATTATCTAAAATCAAAGATTATGGCACATTTTATGCTAGATGAGGCAGGTTACAGAGAACAATTCAGCAAGTTGAGTCCAAAACCGACTCAAACGTTCTCTGACTACCTCTGCTTAGTCCGAGACATATTTACCAAATGGACTTCAGCAGCTAAAATAGATAAAGATTATCAGAAATTAGAAGATCTCATCATCAGGGATAAAGTCATCTCATCCCTTCCATCAGCATTTTCAAAATTTTTGCAAGAGAATGAATGTACGAGTGTAGATCAGATTGAGAGACGTGGTTCGGCTTATTATACAGCCAATAAACATTGTTTTGCTATTGAAGCTACTGATACAAACTTTGTAGCATCGGCTAACTATGAAAAACCTCGATCAGAACCCTACAATAGGCAAAAACCATATAAGCCTACTTCTGAGAAATACAATCATTGTAGATATTGTAACTTTTCACACCACCAAGGTGAGATGTGTGACAAGAACCCAGCATATCTTACATATCTACAGAACATCATAAATAGCCAAGATAAGGAACGTAAATCCTTCAAAAATGCACGTAAATGTTTCCTCTGTAAGGCGTACGGGCATTGGCGTCATGCTTGTAAAGGAAGGCAAATGACCAAGAAAGCAAATGCCGCCTTATTTGATAGTTCATCATCAGATGAAGAACAATCAGAGAAACACCCTGTGAACTCAGCACAGGCTTTTGACATGTTTAACGCAAATAAATGTACTGTTTGTAATACCTTTTATGAAGATGGTATTTTGACATGCGGCCACTCCATTCCTATTGCCAATGAAGAAGCTAATTTGGTAATAGATTCCAAAGGCAGAATAAACATCCACCAGGGATATGTGAATGGCAAGCCTGCTACAGTCCTTCGGGACACCGGAAGTTCACTTATTGGACTAAAGAGAAAGTTCATAATGCCTACAGACTATACAGGCAGGCATGTAACATGCAGAACATTCTCTGGAAATATTGAAAAGTACCCATTAGCATGGGCATATATTCAGACACCTTTCCTCACTGGGAAAGTAAAATGCGCAGCATTAACTAACCCTGTGTGTGATATTATCATTGGAAATTTACCAGAGGTGAATGATATGCCTCATGATATAACATCTGGTTGCATTGATGAGAACATAACATCATCACCATCAAATGTCATCATTGATAATGTTGTATCACCAAATGAATGTATGGTAGCTAATGTAGCACTAAAATCTCATGACATCATTGATCAAACTGTTTCATCACCATCTGATATCATTAAATGTGTGAACGCAGTAACTAGATCTACTGCTAGAGTGCAAGATGAAATTAATCAAACTGAGGCTATAGAAATGCTTAGCCCAGTGGTACTACCTCCTAAAACCATGAAGGAGACTTTTGTAACAGCCCAAAAGGCTGATCCTTCATTGTCTAAATATTTTAATCTGATCGGCCAAAAGCCAAAGGTAACCAAAAATGCAAGATGGCATTTTGCTTTGAAAAATTGCATCCTCACCAGGTACTATACCAGAGGTGACAGCACAACAGAGCAAACTGTTTTGCCGATGGAATACCGTAAGCAAGCCTTACATCTTGCCCATGATATACCTCTTGCAGGGCATATGGCATACTCTAAGACCAGATCAAGATTACTAACACAGTTTTATTGGCCCAAATTCTGCAATGACATTAAGCAATATTGCAGAAGTAGTGACATCTGCCAAAAACTAGTGAAGAAAGGTAAACACCCACAGGCAAAATTACAGATTACTGACTTAGCCAGTCGACCTTTTGAGAAAATATCTGTCGACATAGTGGGCCCTCTTAATCAGATAACAACCAGAGGGAATAAATATATTATTACCACCATTGATTTATGTAGCCGCTGGCCTGAAGCGATTCCGTTAATGAACATAACTGCCAATGATATAATGGAAGTTTTCTTCCATATATTTTCACGGATAGGATTTCCAGACACTATCCTATCAGATAGGGGAAGTCAGTTCATTGCCGCATCTACTCAAGCTTTCACCAAAATGTTAGGGGTGAAACAATGTTTCAATTCTCCATATCACCCTCACTCAACTGGAATCATAGAGAAGTTTAACGGTGATTTAAAGCATATGCTTGCTAAAGTCACGCAAGAACATCCCAACAACTGGGACATATATTTGCCTGCTATACTTTTTGCTTATCGCGAAGTGCCACATTCTAGTACTGGATTCTCTCCGCTTGAACTTATCTATGGTGCCAAACCACGTGACCCATTGAGTATCTATCATCAAATGTTAACTGAAGCCACTCCTTTACTTAAACCCATATCATCATACGTATACGTTACATCATTGCGTGAAAGAATCATCAAATCTTGTATAATTGCAAAAGAAGCACTAAAATTATCTGGTGCTACATATAGACAATATGCAGACAAAGGTAACAGGACAATAACGTTGACACCTGGACAGGACGTACTTCTGCTCTTACCTAGTGACCGACACTTATTGACTGAGTCTTGGCAAGGACCATTTAAAGTAATAAGACAGATTTCAGCTGTAGACTATGAGATTCAAATAAAAGACAAACATAAAATATTCCACATTAATATGCTAAGACCATACTACAACAGAGACAATGAACAGGACGATACAACAGCTTGTACAGTGATAATAGACCATGAAGATGACGAAGATAGTGACGAAATTCCAACACCTGCTTTAGACACGACAAACTGCTTGAAAGAAATCAAAATAAACCCAAACTTAACTCAAGCAGAAACAGACAGCTGCAAACATCTCATACAACAGTACAACACCATCTTCTCCAACAACCCAGGACAAACAGAATTAGTACAGCATCACATCACACTCACTTCAATCACACCCATAAAATGCAGACCTTACACCATTCCATTGCATTACAAAGAAAACTTACATCAGGAAATCATTAGTTTAGAGAAAAACAACATCATTAGACGATCCCAATCACATTTTTCATCTCCAATGGTCATGGTACGCAAAAAGGACAACACGATAAGACTCTGTGTCGACTATAGAAAATAAAATAAAATAACACTTCTAGATCTAGAACCAATGTCCAACTCTGAAGATCTACTGACAGAACTGACAGACTCTAGATTCTTTACGAAGTTAGATATGACGAAAGGTTACTGGCAGATAACGGTAGACGAACAGAGCAGACACCTGACAGCATTTGCCACACCTTGGGGACTGTACGAATGGTGCAAACTTCCATTTGGGCTTGTCAATGCCCCAGCGACATTCGTACGTATGACACGACTTTTACTAGTGGACATACCAAACATTATCTGTTACATGGACGACATTTGTGTTCACACAAATACAATGACAGACCACATAAAGACATTACAGCAGACATTTGAACGGATCAGACAGCACGGACTGACGGTAAAGCCTACAAAAGTAGACATAGCCTATCAGGAAATCTCCTTCTTGGGGTACAAAATATCTAATGGCTTTGTCACGACAGACGATAACATCGTGTCCAAAATACTGAAACTCTCACTTCCGACTACGAAAAAGCAAGTCAGAAGTGTGTTAGGACTATTAAATTATTTTAGGCAGTTCATACCTGATTTTGCTGAACTGACTGAAAAATTTACTAACCTACTAACGAAAGACCAACCTGAAAATATTGTAAACAATGAATGCCTAAAATTTGCATTCCAGAAAGTGTTATCTTATTTTTCTGAGAATAGTTTAAAGAATCCCATTCTCAAATTACCAAATTTACTTATTCCTTTCAGATTACGCACAGACGCGAGCTCCGTGGCGATTGGGGCAGTTCTGTTACACGAACATGATAACATTCTACATCCTGTATACTACGTCTCTAGAAAATTGAAACTAAGAGAACGTGCTTGGTCGACACCACAGTTGGAAGCCCTTGCTCTAGTGGTGGGTATAACAAAATTGTCCAGATTCCTCCTGGGACGTCATTTTATTGTAGAGTCCGACAATAGCCCATTAAAATTTATTACTACAGGAGTACCTACCAACCAAATGATAGCGCGCTGGTCTCTTAAGCTTCAAGATTACAGCTTTGAAGTTCGACATATCGCAGGCAGAACCAACACGATTGCCGATCTTTTGTCCCGTTGTCCGACCTACCCAGTAAGCACTAATGTCTGAGTGCAGTGTGTTAAATACACTCAGACCAACACAGCCATCAGTGAAATTTTTTCCACGAAAGCTGTGTATGTCTACTATGTGATGTGATAGGGTTCATTCCCACTATATATAGTTTTCTCATTTTATTATTACTGTAGTAAGTGTCTTGAATAATTGTGTAGCGTGTGATAGAAAGCGAACAATATTAATTGTATATATATTACGAAACAAGAACAGTGCCACATTCGCTCTAAACGTACCTCAAGCGAACTATCCAATTTATCAGTGGTATCTGCGAGTGGAA
>OY992881.1:114210659-114383159 GCA_963921405.1 Cepaea hortensis
TTTCTATCTACTCGTTGTTAGTTTAAAAGCAAATCTGTAATGCTAATCACAACTGTTTGCCGTCGAGGAAGTGTATTTTCGTTTTCAAAATTCTAGGGGACGTAACTGTATAAAGATCTCGACATAGTATCAGTGCTTTCCCTTGAATCACAAGGATAACTCTAATACTTGTCACACAGACATAGTGGTAAGAAATACAGTACGACCTAGGGTTTTCGTCAATAATCCGTCCGAAGAAAATCTTTTGTATTCTCTCCAGTATCTCAGTTTGCGTTTGGCTGTCGGAGAATGTGACCTGGGCGCATTCCATGGTTGCGCTAGCCATTGCTTGGTACAGAAGAACGATTAGACGTTGCTAGATGGTGTCCGGCTTTATACGGGATTTAATAACGCCACGAACTTTGAAGATGATTCTGATAATCTCATCTTCTCTCAGTCTCACAATGGACGTGCCTGAATGAATAGTGCACTTGTTGAGGAAAACACCGTTTTCTCCTCCGTGACTTGTTTATGGCCTGTACATGTTAGGAGTGTATTTTTCCCGCTTAGTTTTCTGCCATATTTTGACAGCTGGTCTTTTGCTCCCCCACGCTTCTCCGAAATCTCTACACCACCACGATGGGGCACGTAAAATTCTTATGCCTGATGCAGTGACCCATCTTTCTTCTGCGCTGTATTTTACTGTCCTACAGTTTTATGTGTATAAGTGCGACCGATGTCTTTGTGTCCCCACACTTTGTGTCCCTACACTGTGTCCCCACACTTTGTCCCCACATTTTGTGTCCCCACATTTTGTGTCCCCACAGTTTGTCCCACACTTTGTGTCCCCACACTTTGTGTAACCACACTTGGAGTTTCTCCACCAGAATGAAGCACAAAGAATGATCCTTGCTATGGCATCCAGTCACCTTTCACTTGCACTGTGGTACCAAAATTAGTGAATTAGTCAACAGATCATCCTCACTGCACCACACGTGCTCAGATCTTCTCCTCAGTTTCTGCCTCAGTGTTTAGTACGTAAACTAAGGTAGTATCATTTACTACTGACGCCACCAGTTCTGTGTTGGTTGACTAATCTTCTTTTGCTGCCCTCATGACGCTCTGGTCTAGCTTGACCCCGCTTGAACTGATATTCTTGCAGTCTTGTCAAAGTTGCAGGATCACTCCACCCCTTGAGTCATTTCCTCGTCTTGCCTCCCTAAAGGCTTTCTAGATGTCAGCCTTGTCAATTGCTAGCCCGCTGCCCAGAGTAGGGGACATCTAGGCCAGATCAATGGCACCATCAGAATAACCTGGTCGACTTGTTTGCCAATCTCGTCATTCTGTCACCTTGGTGCATGTTAGATTTAATCTTCACTGTACATATTATTAAATAAAGAAACATACTGTGTACAGACTACTTAATCAAGAAACATACATTGCACAGATTACTTAATTAAGAAACATATATTGTACAGACTACTTAATTTGAAAAAATTCAACACATTATGCCAGGTGAATAAAAATCTAACTTTATTTACTGACAACTTAATTGCTTCCACGCTGACCGGATCCAAGAAAATAAAATATAGATAATGGAACTTAGCGTATCACGTACAATTGTCATTGTCAATTTCAGAAATACAATAAACAAATACATGCATTTAGAAGTTTACCAAAAAAAACAAAAAAAAAACGATCTCTTTTCGTCACAAAGAAAGGTTTTATAACGGGAAAAACGGAGATCATCATGTCCGAATGGATACGAGCGCTCGTTCTTAAACATCCGGTGTGCTGATGCCGAGGTGTGGGTCCAACCCGTACACCGGTCAGTTGGAATTCTCATCCTTGACTTGGGGACGTAAATTATAAGTGCCTCTTAAGTCGGAGAAGGTTCGCCTGATGCGAGGGAAACTTGTAATACTGGAAGCTAATCCACACGCACAATTCAGTCCTGTGCTATTAGAAATAGCATGTATGGACTACACTTGAGTTCAAAGCGAGCGGACAGAAAAAAAACCAGACACACTAATTTAAATACCAATAGAATATTAGAAGTAAATAGAGCATAACTGCTCACATTAAGATCATTAGTACAACGTTCTCGATCTCCGGCATTGAATGACACCTGCTAACCACTTAGAACGCCAGTAATCTGGTAGATACTGAATAGCCGTCATTTCTACACAGTAAACATTGACATCTTAGAAACACATTGCCACCTACAAAAACTTGGGAGTTCCCGTGGCGAAGTGGTCAAGCCGTTTGACTCGGGCTCCGAAGGTTGTGGGTTCGATTCCGGGCTGCGTCCTTCGGTTCACGAGTGAAATTTTTCGGAGACTCCTGTGAGTCGTCGCTAGAGCTACGGAGTTCGTGCTTTGTGCGACGCTTTCCGCGTTGCGGAAAGAGACCGAGCCATATGGGATAAAAATCCCGGTGCAATGAAGTCGACACTGTCGACTTTTAAGCGACTTTTTTTTTAATGACATGTGATACACATTAAATAAAAAAAAAAAAAATCAAGACTTATATATAGTTTTATACATTTTGTTTAACTGATTCAGTGCCAAACAAAACATAGCTTTGGACCAAATATGTTACAAAATCAAATGAACATGTTTTAAAATCTAAATTTTCGTTCACTGAGCGTTGAAATTGTGGAAGATACCACCAAAAAAAAATATGACCCTAGTATTGCGATATATCGTACTTCTGTCTAAATAGGAGGTCATAATTGGCGATATATTTTTTCTGGGCACTGAATCAGTCAAAGTTGTGTGATTGTTGTTGCTAGGTTGCTGAAGTTGGACATGCATAGGCAAGGTTTCCCGATAAAGTATCGCTTGAAAACAGCCACTTGGTAACTTTTGTCGAAGAAGCTTCCTCGTCGCTGAAACTATAGGGCGTATTTTTAAAGACTGCGCCGTTTTTGAAAATATTGCCGTTCCAGTTCCAAGTTTTGTATTCTCCTACTGTAAAGCTCATGCAACATAATAGGTAAATACAAAACTTGGACTGGCAATATTTTCAAACACTGCACAGTTATTAAAAATACATCATGTAATAACAACATTTTCATTTTCACTTTCTCTTCTTCTTTCGCTCCCCTCAAATTTGTCTATAATTGCAGCATTGTCATTTGTATGAATTTATCTGTCTTTTTTTTTTTTTTTTATATCACTCAGTGGTATCACTTTAGTAATAATTAGTATCACTAGTAACCGGCTCTGTGGCCAAGGGATTACGAATGCAATTCATAATCCCGCATTACCACATTCAAAACACAGCCGCGGACGATTTGGCAGCAGACAGCCTTGCGCTGGTTTTCATACAATGGTATGAGTTCCGGTAGTTCAGAAAGCAATTACAAAATACTGAACGTAAACTTTCCAAGAAATCAACAGCCAAAAATGTTGGGGTTGACTGCGACATACTGTATACTGTAAAGGATATGAGACTAACTTTAATTAATTCAATCATTCTGTAGATGCCGGTCTCTCTGGTCTAGGGGTTACACCACTTTCTCCGTAATCCCGTATACTCTCGTAAGTAACGTGACCTTACGCAAGAATCGGTAGCGGTTCTCTCCGCGTCGGTAACTTAGGGGTATGTGAGCCTGTCGCTCAGAAAGCAATGGCAAACTACTGAGCGTAATCTTGCCAATAAATCAACAATCAGCTGAAAGATGCTGAAGTTGACAGCGATGTCCTGTAAAGAATATGCGAAAAAAAAAAATTCTATAGATAAAGGGAGTAGATAACCTTTCCGTCATCTGGACACGTACCATATCAATTCACAATTCTTTGTTTGTAAATTAAATATAAACTCGGGACATAAAAACATGTCTTACTAAGTTACACTAGGCATGTAATATTTTACATTTAGGTTGATAGGAAGAAATGCAAAAAAAAAAAAAAAAAATGCCAAAACATGACCAAGATAGATTAGGACCTAACATTGCTGGAGTATGACCAAATCCAATATATATATATATATATATATATATATATATAAAAATCCGAAACATGCACATAAAGCAGAATAAAAAAAAAGAAGATAAATGTAATCAAAGTGTACTAAGATGCACTTAAATAACTTTGTAATGATAATAGAAACCAAATAAATATGACATGCCCAACAATTCCCTGCTCTGTTTATAATCAGGAGCAAATTGTTACATTGATCGGTTGATTATACGAATACTTACGTCTTTATCACTAATTTAATATTTACAGCTGGTGTGTACGTTTACTAACGAAAGAGGAAAACGTAAAGTATATTTTACTAATTAACCTGCACAAGCTGTTGACAGAACAAACTGTATGTTGTTGGGCAAACAATTAAAAATATGCCAAGACGGCAAAGACGAGAGGATCGACTTCTTTGCACCGGGTTTTATTCCATACGGCTCAGTCTTTTTCCTCAGGATGGCCTACAGAAAGCGTTGTACAAAGCCAGAACTTCGAACCTTCAGCGACGACCCCCCACCCCACGAGCCTTAGAGGAAATGTCACTCGTGAACCAAATGAGTCCGGAATCGAATCGACAACATTCGGAGCGTGAGGCAGGCGGCTTAACGACAACGCCACGGAAATCAACCGTTGTTTTTCAAATCTTATTCTTCAACGGCAGGCTCCTTGTTTGGTGCGGACATTTGCAATCTCATCTCTTCCAACCCACTCTGCCATCTGGTGCGGACATTTGCAATCTCATCTCTTCCAACCCACTCTGCCATCTGGTGCAGACATATACAACCTCATCTCTTCCAACCCACTCTGCCATCTGGTGCGGACATTTGCAATCTCATCTCTTCCAACCCACTCTGCCATCTGGTGCAGACATATACAACCTCATCTCTTCCAACCCACTCTGCCATCTGGTGCGGACATTTGCAATCTCATCTCTTCCAACCCACTCTGCCATCTGGTGCAGACATATACAACCTCATCTCTTCCAACCCACTCTGCCATCTGGTGCGGACATTTGCAATCTCATCTCTTCCAACCCACTCTGCCATCTGGTGCGGACATTTGCAATCTCATCTCTTCCAACCCACTCTGCCATCTGATATTGTAATGAAGCAATTGACCGGCTCTGTGGTGGAGGAGTTAGGACGCAGTTCATAATCCCGTATACCGCGTTCGAAACACAGCTGCGGGCGATTTGACAGCAGACCGCCTTGCATTGGTTTTTACAAAACGGTATGAGTGGCGGTCGTTCAGAAAGTAATGACAACCTACTACTGAACGTAAACTTGCTAAGATATAACAAACAGACACCCCCCCCCCCCCCAATGCTAGGGTTGACTGCGACAACCTGTAAAGGATATGCAACTAACTTAACGCAATATTGATATTGACGACTTTATTGTTAGTTTCCCAATTATTTGAGTTTTCCATATTGTTTTTTTTTCCCTCTGTCTTTCTCTGCCCCACTTGCCGAGTATTTTCCCAGATAAAAGTAATGTCTCTATTCCGCTTTATCTAATGATACGCCCCATACATTTAATTTGTCGGCATCCAGATCCGCATATCCAAATAGACAAGAGCGCCCGCTCTCAAACTTCCGGTGTGCTGATGCCCAGGTAGCGGGTTTAACCCCCTACCCCGGTCAGCTGGACTAAAATGTTGACTTCTTATTCTGAACTCGGGGATGTAAATTACAAGTACCTTAGAAGTCAGAATGGGTTAGTGTGATGGCGAGGAACACTGGTTATAGGGAAAGCTAATCCACACGCATAAATCAATCCAGTGCGCTAGAAATTGTAAGGTGTATATGGACTACGCTTGAGTTCAAAGCGAGCACAAGAATGTATTGTATATTATAGTGTTGTTGAGCGATCTGGTGATTCCTGCAGCAGTTTGTACCTCAGTGTTTCTTCTCTTCTGTGTCCAAATGCAGGGTGTATTTGTAATGACTGTGCAGAGTTTGAAAATATTGCTGGTCCCAGTTTTGTATTTACCTATTATGTTGCATGAACTTTACAGAGGGTAAATACAAAACTTGGACCAGCAATATTTTCAAACACTGCACAGTCATTTCATTTACACCCTGTAGAAAGTAAACAATACAGGATCGTTCATACGCCTTGAAGGCCATTGGGAATATGATGGTAGAACCATATTTGTGTTGACCAATGGTCACTCGATATGTGATATGATCAGTATCGCCCCGGCCGCCTTTGCTTCCTAAAACATTTTCTGGTACCTATTTTAGGCTGGGTCGACTGGGAGGCCCAGGTCCATTTTTGAACATTCGAATTCAAACCGTGTCCATATTCTCAACAACAATTTTTCATATAAAATGAGAAACAAATGTATAGCATATGTCTTTAATAAATTAGAGTTGAAATGGTAGACATACTTCAGATAGAAGGATATAAGTAAAATATTTCTGCCATAATAAGCTTCTTGCTATATTAGGTAATAATTCAACTACCAAACATGGGTGTGTATTTAAAAGACGTATTTTATAATTTTATGCCAATATATATATGTTTATCAATGGAGAGCAACCACATATAGTGAGCAGTTATGACAATTAATGTCTTATGTCTCAGTTTTGTTCAGTTCTGATAGGGACCGGAATTTGAACGGTCTCGCTAGTCATTTCCGTTACGTCAAAGTAGGCGGGACGGAAAAGGAAGGTCTGGTGCTTGAAACACAAGACCAGCAACACAAGCATAACAATCTGAAACACAAGACACCAGCGACACAAACAAAAAAGCCTGAAATACTAGACACCTGGGTCACAAACAGAAAAGCCTGAAATACAAGACACCTGGGTCTCAAACAGAAAAGCCTGAAATACAAGACACCTGGGTCTCAAACAGAAAAGCCTGAAATACAAGACACCTGGGTCACAAACAGAAAAGCCTGAAATACAAGACACCTGGGTCACAAACAGAAAAGCCTGAAATATAAGACACCTGGGTCACAAACAGAAAAGCCTGAAATACAAGACACCTGGGTCACAAACAGGAAAGCCTGAAATACAAGACACCTGCGATACAAACAGAAAAAAACCTGGAACACATGACACCAGCGACGCAAACAGACAAATCACAGAAAGACATACCCTTAAAGACGGAGCCATCTAACCAAGCCAGATGTTACCAACATGAATGAAACTCCACAACCAAGAGAGAAACCAATACCAATATAGATAAAAACAGAAAACAAAGGATGCTTATCGTGCAACCTAACTTTGAAAGCCCAGTGCGGAGTGAAAAAAATATTCCAGTATAACAAGTGCACGGACCAGATAGTCACATTGGGGATAATAATAGCGCAAACTCTTGAACTAAATTAGTCACTTTAGTTTGTATTTGTGTCTTATGAAAAGGCCTTTCACAGAGTTGATCTCTTTCCAGGTTGATGCTGCACTATGGGTCCCACAGCTAATCATTAATTAATAAGGACAACATATGGCATTACTGAGACGGCACCTGATTGATTGATTGATGGAAATATGAAATGTAGAGTTATTTATGGGGGGAAACTAACATATACTTTTGAAATAAAAACAGGAGTGCGACATGGATACCTTTGTCACCATTATTATTATTATTACTATAGACTTGATAATGAAGACAAGATTTACAGCAGCCGAAATGGAATTCAAATAATCCTGAGAAAGGAACGTGATGATTTCGGCTTCACCGATGACATTGCATTTCTGCCACACTCATAAAATCAGATGCAAGATAAACTAAACACACTTGATGAGAGTTCACAACAACTAGGTCTAAAATGTCACCGGTGAAAGACAAGGCTATTTAGACTAAACCAAGAAAACAACAACCCGATCTTTCCTGGTGAAACTTAATTTACTGAGGCGGAATCAAACACCAATTTAGCTAGCAATACAGACAAAGCTGAAAGATAATTCGCTAGCAATATTAAAATAAGAATATACACGGTATGAAGAGCTTTCACGGCACTAGGATTCTTGTGGAAATCAAAAGAAATTAAATTTGGTACCAAACTTGGAAAATTTATCTCCAATTTTAAAACGGTACTACCGCATGGATCAGAAACACGGTGAACGACTAAGAGAATTATTACTTATAATAAACTGCAGACATCTGTTAATTTGTGCGTGCGCAGAAAATATAGACTAAAATGGCATGGGCTGGAAGAAAATCACCAATGTGGAGCTCATTGAGAGAACAAACAAATTCAAATGAATCAAGAGGTGAGGAAGAGACTGGAGTTTCAGAGAACACATATTGACAAAACATGATGGTAGTATAACTAGACGTTATCTCGTCTTGAATCCAGAAGGCGGGCGAAATAGTGGGAGACCCAAGAATACGCGCTGAGGTGAATAAAGACAGAGATAAATAATACGGAGAGAGCAGGGAAAGAGGTGAAGGAGACAGCAGACGGCAGGACGGCTTGGCGGGGATTGGCTGTGGGTCTATACCTCAAATGGGGTGAAGGTCAAAAGAAGGGAAGAAAAGGAAAGTTCACTGCTGACGGGCGATGGAGATGAGATGGCAGAAATTATGAGAAGAACAAACATTGCTGTGCAGAAACTTAAGAAATTTAACACTGTACGTGTTGGAACAGATAGAGGAACATAATACTAAGAACATATATTTCCTATCAGGGGTGGAATAAAGACAAAGGAGAAAATGATTGCAGATAAAGCACACACAGAGCGTGAGAGACGTATGATGGTGCATGATGGTGGAAATGACCGAGTTTTCACATGCATCCCCTGTGGACAAACATTTGCAGCACGAATTGGCCTTACCAGCCACACTCGCCACCGCCATGGGTCGTAGTTATTAAGCCTTTTTGAAACAAAATGTACCAAACTATCGTCTGTCAAGACGGAAAGGTTCCAATAATATTTCCTATGGCAAACATAACGATGTGAACCATGGACAACGCTAGGAGAGATGTCGAAAGACGAGAGGTTTGACGCAAGAGAATACACGTCGTTGTTTAGAATGCGAGTCAGAATTGGCACGGAAAGACACAAAAGGCACATCGGGGGAATGAGGAGTCTCGTCAACCAACATAGATAGATCTAACACTATTATCCTCCTCGAGGACATGGGCACCTCTGGACATGTCCAGAGTGCAAGGATGATAACCCATCATATAACTCACTAAATAACCAATATATATATTTCACAATTAAGCTGAGTTTTGAATATAAGTGTTATAGAAGAGCATCAACATTTCACTGGAAGGACAAGAGAACAAACAGATACATCCAACACAAACGCAGTATTCAAGGGCTATTGGTAATAAAGACAAATGAAACAGAGAAAACTGAAATATTGCGGGCATGTACAAAGACATGAATATCTGGAAAACAAATATTATGGAGGGAATTACACCAGGGAGCGCAGAAAAAAAATCACACTGTTAATGGGTTAAAAATATGGTAGATAGTTTACATACGACAGCAAGAGAAGAGAGACATCTGGCTTACAATAGGGAGGAAATTCGACAAATTGCCATGAGGGTAAAGTTCTACACAAGACATGCCACTGGATAATAATAATAATGATGATGATGAAATCGTTTCACATAATGTATCATTATCCGTCTTAACTCTCTCATTCCCACAAGGTTTTGTATTAAATATTCAAGAAAGGAAACAACCACTGTGGAAAACACACAGTGGAGGTAGCCAGTGGGGGAAGACAGGTTTCTTTAATATGATCTGACCAAAATGTAGAAAGTAAGATAACACATTGCGCGATGGTTGGGACCGACAATAAAACGCTGACTCTGTTATCAGATACAGCGTCACGTGGTTCCGTCGTCATCCATCAGTTTCCCATCCGGGTCCTGCATGCCTTTCTTCATCTGAAAGCTGATGTAGTTGTACAGGCGTCTCCATGCCTCCATTGTTTCCTTCGTGTACTGGTCGCCTAGAATCTTCTCGAATCCATGATTCAACGATGGCCACAGACGCTGTAGAGAGAAACAGATAGAAACGCATCAGGGAATTGGTATCTCTGTGGCCTGGAGATAGAAAATTTGAGTGTTTTTGTGTCGTGCATGCGGCATATGAAATCGTGAAAACAAACAGTGCATGAAATGAAACAACAATTTTGAAATGAAAAGAGATGGACAAGGATAGATAAAATTGTATTGTGAAAGACGTTTCTTTCTTTCTTTCTTTCTTTCTTTCTTTCTTTCTTTCTTTCTTTCTTTCTTTAAGTGTGGGTCCATGACGTGGCTAGATCAGGACCAACCATCAAATTCACCAAGACATGGGGACACTTCTTCATGTGTGAATGAATCCATGGACTAAGTACTCAGTCTTGCCCACGTGTCAAAGAACTCTTTGGATACTAAGTTCCATTACTGGTCTCGAACGTTCCATTAGCCCTGGGACGTGGCGAGGGGAAGGGGAGATCCGCAAGACAGCCCCCGAGGAGGTGGGTTTTCGGTATGGGATTTGATGGCAAAGTCTCTACATCAAGCACGTTCTGATGGCTGGAGGCTTGTTTCACACAGTTCAGAAGACCAGACCGACAACGCAAAGACTTAAAGAGCTAGAACTCAGTCTTCATGAGGATTCCTAGCTGACCGAACGACCGACCAAGCAAGCAAGCAAGCAAGCAAGCAAGCAACCAAGCAACCAACTAACCAACCAACCAACTTATCAAGCAGCATTTTTCTGCTTTCTTTTAGTGTCAATCAATCAATCAGGTGCCGTCTCCACAATGAAGGTTGGCTGCAATGGACCTCCAGCACTGTCTGTCTCTCGCCATGACTGTAAATTCTGTCAGGTTGATGTTCGCCCATCTCTTGATGTTATCTTCCCACTTGTATCGTTGTCTACCTCTTGCTTGCTTGCCCTCAACCTTGCCTTCCAGTATAATTTTTATAAGAGTATCATGTCTTTTAACATGGCTGAAATATTTCACTTGCCTCTTCTTTATTTCTTTCCTCAACTCTATCTTCATTCCCAGTTTTTCTAGAACCTCTGCGTTTGATTGTTTTTGTTTCCAAGAAATACGACATATTCGTCTGTATATCCACATCTCCAGAGCTTCTATGCGGCTTTCTTTTAGTGTATAAACTGACAAACTTGAACAGAAAAGAGCAACCTGAAAAACAAATATATACACAACTGGAAGGCGTAAGCACATGGCATATTCAGGACAAGAACATAGGCCTGCTCCATGACACTGATGATCGTGTGAGATGGCGAATCATGACCGCATACGCACATAGGCGTGGCACATGATGATGATGATCACAATGATAAAGATGGGGTTTACACAAATATGTACATGAAGACTAGGGCATTGAATGGCTAAACATACTATAGCATTGCATCATTCGCAGTTGTGGGACAAGCATGACAACAAGGCAACGTCTCAACACATGGTATGAACACACATTAGGAGAAAGTCACCCAGAGTCATCCCCCACAGAGTGTTAGAAAGGCAAAGGGTCGAAACATTCCGTGAAGGTGGACTGTTTCTGACGATCACAAGATTCATGTCGTGCTTGCTCCGAGGCGGAGTTTAATGACTCACTATGCCATAGCAGAATGAGCAACCATAGATGTCAAATTCTATGAAAGAACTGTAGAGCCCGCAACAGACAGTGTAGGTCATGGATATCCTAAATTTGCAGATATGTTTATTGCGATGAAACCAAAGAAGAAGAAGAAGAAGAAGAAGAAGAAGAAGAAGAAGAAGAAGAAGAAGAAGAAGAAGAAGAAGAAGAAGAAGACACCAGATTTCTGTGAAAACAAAAATTGACCCGAAAACAGTCCTCTTCCGATGAAACTTCAAACTTTTGGAGGTAGCTGGCGTTGATATACCCCAGAGCCTAACCGAGTCCCGCTTGTACTAAAAGACCAAATGATCTTTTGTTCCCAATTTAGTCTAAAACAAATGACGTATTAACTCTTAAAGTACGGTCAACTAGTTTGTACTACAAACGCTTCAAAACATTGTGTTGTGAGATCAGTGATTGTTATTAAGTTATACATTTTTGTTTCATTGTGTGCTGTTTGTGCTGTTTAAATATTCCAAATATGATCATACTTCTTATAGTCCTTGAGTAGTGGCGTTGGTGATCATGTCAGTCCACAGCCTTCTGTATCTTGTGTTACTAATCAGTTCTGATAATGATGCTCATCAATGCCATAGTGTCAAACAGTCTTCTTCTGATGTGAATAATCAGTTTTCATGACATCTTAATGGCTCTTTCTATCCGTCACGGTGTTCTCATTTCTATAAAACCACATCTCCCCTCCTTACATAGAATTCATCACTTGTCTGCTGATTGTTAATGATTCGCTTCCGTACAACATGACTGGTTCAATATTGATCTTGAGAACTCTTTTAAGCACCTTAATTAACACAGGTAAAATCCAGAGAATACACTTCATCTGGTGAAATGCTGTTTTGCTTGGGCTATTCTGCATTGAACCTATTTAATACATCTTCCATCTGCTGTTATTAAAGTAGATACATACTTAAAAGCATTGACTTGTTCCAGATTGGTTTAACCATGCTTAACAATCTGCCATTTAAATTGTCATTTACTGCCAATACAGGTGTACGGCAGGGAGGAGGGGGGGGGGGGGGTCTTGAGTCTGAGGAATTAAGGCCGCCTGGCTAGTGCAGTTGCCGCGAACTGTGCAGGTTAGATTTTTCTTTTTGTCCCCGACAGAAAAACAAACAAATAAACAAAAACTTCACACCTTACTGAGAATTCGAACTCGGGTCTCCCTATAGAGAATCCAACATTCTAGCCACTCGGCCAACCGCTCAAAACAAAAAGAACTTTAAGAGTATCTGGTTGGTCATGCGTCGAAGCACACTTGTTCCTACAGGGAAGCACTGTCGTCATTTTGAGGTGACAGGTTTGAATCCCGGTCGGTAACTATAGCATTCAATTCTGACGTAGTCTAGTGCTCCCTGTCGTCATACGTCTACTTCTATGAGCGGCAGACAAACAATAAATGCGTGTTTATTTATGAACTGTGAATACACAGGGCGATAAAACACAATGCATAACACAAGAACAGTCTGTAAATGTAGTTAGAGATAGAGAGATAGAGAGATAGATAGAGAGAGAGAGAGAGAGAGAGACAGAGAGAGACAGAGAGAAGCAGAGGCAGAGGCAGAGAGATGCAGAGAGAGGCAGAGAGAGACAGAAAGAGAGAGACAGAGAGAGAGAGGCAGAGAGAGAGAGGCAGAGAGAGGCAGAGAGAGGCAGAGAGAGGCAGAGAGAGGCAGAGAGAGGCAGAGAGAGGCAGAGAGAGACAAATCGAGGGGCAGAGAGAGACAGAGAGAGGCAGAGAGAGAGGCAGAGTGAGACAAATCGGGAGGCAGAGAGAGACAGAGAGAGAGGCAGAGAAAGAGAGGCAGAGAGAGAGGCAGAGAGAGAGGCAGAGAGAGAGAGAGGCAGAGAATGAGAGAGGCAGAGCGTGAGAGAGAGAATCACAGAGGCAGAGAGTGAAAGAGGCAGAGACAGAGAAAGACTGAGAGAGGCAGAGAGTGAGAGAGAGGCAGAGAGAGTGACAGAGTGACAGAGACAGACAGAGAGTGAGAGAGGGTGAGAGAGGCAGTGAGAGAGGCAGAGAGAGAGGCAGAGAGAGAGGCATAGAGAGAGGTAGAAAGAGACAGAGGGAGGCTGACAGAGACAGAGAGAGAGACAGAGAGAGAGGCAGAGAGAGAGAGGCACAGAGAGAGACACACTGACAGGGAGAGGCAAAGAGAGAGGCACAGAGAGAGAGAGAGGCACAGAGAGAGAGAGAGACAGAGAGAGACACACACACAAAGAGAATTGAATTGAATTGATCTTTATTTTCAAAGGGTAACAAATTGGGCGCATAGACCCGTCTTACATTCGGCCCTTCCAATCACTCATCTTTCGTTCATCAACAGTGCATGATGCATTCACATAGGAAAAAAAAAACATTGTCAAATGAATGTTGTAAGCATAAACAATGCATATTCTCATGTTATGTGATAATCCCCCCTCCCACACACACAACCCGCACCAACCCACACACTCATCCCTCACCTACTCACACATCCCCCACTCACCACACAACCCCCACTCACCACACAACCCCCACTCATCCCTACACTCACAGATCCCGCCACCAACTCAGACATCGCACACCCACCAACACATCTTTCCACCCACTCACATATACCCCAATCCACGCAAACTCACCCACACTCACACATGCTCCACCCACCCACCCACACACCCTCCAACCACACACATATACAAGAGACACAGAGAGAAACACACAGGGAGAAGCACATAGAGAGACACAGAGACAGACAGAGAGAGAGAGAGGCACAGAAAGAGAGACACAGTGAGAGGCAGATAGAAACACAGAGATAGGCGCACAGAGAGAGGCACAGAGAGAGAGACACACAGAGAGGCACAGAGAGAGAGGCAGAGAGAGACAGAGTGAGCCTCAGAGAGAGACACGGAGAAAGACACATAGAGGCACAGAGAGAGACACACAGAGAGTGGTAGAGAGAGAGACAGAGAGAGAGGCACAGAAACAGAGGCACAGAGAGAGAGGCACAGAGAGAGACAGAGAGCGAGAAACTCACAGAGAGACACAGAGAGAGAAGCAGAGAGAGGCACACCGAGAGAAGAGAGAGATAGAGAGAGAGACACAGCGAGATAGACAAAGAGAGAGGCACATAGAGAGACAGATGAGAGGCACACAGAGAGACAGAGAGAGACAGAGAGAGGCACAGAGAGGGAGACACAGAGACAGAGGCACAGAGAGCGACAGAGAGCGAGAAACACAGAGAAAGAGACACAGAGAGAGAAGCAGAGAGAGACACACCGACAGTCAGAGAGAGAGACAGAGAGAGATACAGAGAGATAGACAGAAAGAGACACATAGAGAGACAGAGGAGAGGCACACAGAGAGACAGAGTGAGACAGAGAGAGAGGCACAGAGAGAGGCACACAGAGAGACAGAGAGAGAGGCGCAGAGAGAGAGACAGAGAGAGGCACACAGAGAGAGATGCACAGAGAGACAGAGAGAGATGCATAGAGAGATACATTGAGAGAGGCATAGAGAAAGAGGCACAGAGAGACAAAGAGACACACATAGAGAGAGAGGCACAGAGAGAGACACAGAGAGACACAGAGAGAGACAGAGAGAGAGGCACAGAGAGAGAGGCACAGAGAGAGACACAGAGAGACAGAGAGAGACAGAGAGAGAGGCGCAGAGAGAGACAGAAAGAGGCACACACAGAGAGATGCACACAGAGAGATAGAGAGAGAGGCACAGAGAGAGACAGAGAGATACATAGAGAGATGCATAGAGAGAGAGGCACAGAGAGACACAGAGAGAGACTTACAGAGACACAGAGAGAGAGGCACAGAGAGAGATACAGAGAGAGAGACACAGAGAGCGACAGAGATAGGCACAGAGAGAGACACACAGAGAGAGACAGAGATAGACACAGAGAAAAAGGCACATAGAGAGACAGAGAGAGGCACAGAGAGAGACAGACACACACACAGAGGCACAGAGAGAGAGGCACAGAGAGAGAGAGAGAGAGAGAGAGAGAGAGGCACAGAGAGAACGAACGAACGGACTTTATTTTCAAAGGGTAACAAATTGGGCACGCAGGTCCGTCTTACATTCGGCCCTTCCAAGCACTCATCTTTCGTTCATCAATAGTGCATAATACATTCACATAGGAAAAAGACATTGTCAAAAGAATGTTGTAAACATAAGCAATGCATATTACCATGTTATGAGACACATCCTACACCCACCCACACATCCCCCTACACACACACACATACACATCCCTCACCCAACCACACACACCCCCAGGCACACATACATGCTCCCACTCACCACACATACCCTATACACACACCCCCACCCACTCACACACCTCCAGGCGCACATAATGCACCCACCCACCCACACACCCAAGAGAGACATAGAGAGAGGCACACAGCGAGACAGAGAGAAGCGCAGAGAGAGAGAGAGAGAGAGAGAGAGAGAGAGAGAGGTGCAGAGAGACACAGTCAAAAGAATGTTGTAAACATAAGCAATGCATATTACCATGTTATGAGACACATCCTACACCATCCCACACATCCCCCTACACACACACACACACACACACACATACACATCCCTCACCCAACCACACACACCCCCAGGCACACATACATGCTCTCACTCACCACACATACCCTATACACACACCCCCATCCCACTCACACACCTCCAGGCGCACATAATGCACCCACCCACCCATCACCCACCCACACATCCAAGAGAGACATAGAGAGAGGCACACAGCGAGACAGAGAGAAGCGCAGAGAGACACAGAGAGAGAGAGAGGCGCAGAGAGACACAGTCAAAAGAATGTTGTAAACATAAGCAATGCATATTACCATGTTATGAGACACATCCTACACCCACCCACACATCCCCCTACACACACACACATACAAATCCCCCACCCAACCACACACATCCCCAGGCACACATACATGCTCCCACTCACCACACATACCCTATACATACACCCCCATCCCACTCACACACCTCCAGGCGCACATAATGCACCCACCCACCCATCACCCACCCACACATCCCCCTACACACACACACACACATACAAATCCCCCACCCAACCACACACACCCCCAGGCACACATACATGCTCTCACTCACCACACATACCCTATACACACACCCCCACCCACTCACACACCTCCAGGCGCACATAATGCACCCACTCACCCATCACCCACCCACACATCCAAGAGAGACATAGAGAGAGGCACACAGCGAGACAGAGAGAAGCGCAGAGAGACACAGAGAGAGAGGCGCAGAGAGACAGAGAGAGAGGCAGAGAGAGAGAAAGAGAGAGAGAGAGAGAGAGAGAGAGAGAGAGAGAGAGAGAGAGAGAGAGAGAGAGAACGGAAACCAAAAACGATAATATAATCTCTGATAGAAATAAACTTTCAGTAATTTTTCCGCTAAAACTCTGGCACGAATAAACAAATAAATTGGAAAACATCATTACCTCCCATCATACAAGGTGCCTCGCAGCCAAGTCACATGCTGTTTAATATCATGGCCCTTGTATTACTTCATCCAAATCACGAACCCCTTCAGGATACGCCTACGGACACTTGTCACCAACTTGATATTATCACAGATTACTAATAACTCATTAATAACAATTTGTTTACTGTGACCTGTATGCGATTGTGTGGGTATTTTTATGACAGTGTGTGTACTAGTGCATTAGTGTGTGTTTGTGCATGCGTGTAAGGGTGTAATTGTATATGTGTGCTCGTGTCTGCGCGAGTGTGGGTATATGCGCATATGTAAGCGTGTGTACTTGTGACCATGATTTAGAATTAGAAAGCAATCCGATGTTATTCAAATTCAAATCACCCCAGATCTAAACGTAAAATAATACCACACATTTCCAAGAGAAATGGCCGCACTGTAACATCTGAGAGTTGATCTCAGTCAGGCGACACTAGTTTTAAGTGAGCGATCAGACAACTTTTGTTATCTCAAATGAAATTATTCTGCTCTGAGTTCACCACATGGCCTGGTTGGCTGCTGTTTGTCGTATTTCAATTGGGCTTTTTTCTGCGTCCAGGAATAATTTATAGTGGATTGTTATTTTGTGAATAATACTAGGCGTGATAACACGGAATACAAAGTGTTGTGTTGTCGGAAAATTCACACCATGAAAAGGAGAGAAAAAAAAAACAACAACAAATAAACGCGCTCTGAAAAACAAAAACTATAAACAAGTATTGAAAACTATACAAGAGAGTCTGCTGATGGGCGTAGATGCGGTCGAATTAAAATACTAATAGACATAGTGGAGATAAATTGAAAATAAGGACGTCCATGTAACAAGAAAATCTCACAGAAATGCAAGGAATACTTACTGATGTTACTAATGGTTTATGATGATAATGATGATGACAACAATGCTGATAATGATTAATGATGTTACTTCTAAGCAGTGGAGTATTGTGAGCAAAATCCTAATTGTTGATCTAGTATTAATACCGTTGTGTGCAAATCTAGTTTCCACTATCTCTTACGAGCTATCAATCAATCAATCATGTGCCATGCCGGAAAGCGTGGGCGGTCATGATTCGCCATTTCACTCGATCACCAGAGTCGTGGATCAGCTCAGTGTTCCTGTCTCGTCCATGCCATGTGGCCAAGCCATCCAGGTATTTTCCTCTCGGTCTTCCTCTTGGTCTGTTCCCCTCGATCTTGCCAGCTGTCACCAAGTTCTCCAGTCCATTTCTTCTCATAACATGTCCAAAAAATTTTGACTGTCTACGTCTAATTTCTCTAATCAATCTACGATTTTCATTTGTCTCTTGTAGTACTTACGAGCTATATGATGCCATAAATATCGGTGGTCATGACATACCAGAGATTCGGTACGCTGATGATACAGTATTGCTATCCACAACACAGAATGGTATAGATAACCTAATAGCCTCAACCCAACTGAATAGTGAAAATCACAACTTATATCCTAACATAGCAAAAACAAAGATAATGCATACAGATAAAACTACTATGGAGAAAGAAATATATGTTAATAAGGACAAATTGGAGAAGGTGGAAAATTGTGAATATATTGGGTCATTGTCGCATGATTGCGCACTCCGTCTTGTTCACTGCTGCACATCACAATTTCAAAACACACTTCTCACTAAGGGTTTGCACTAGAGAGAATTGGGATGCTAGGAATGTGGCGTCAACAGTATTAATAGCTGTGACACCCAATGATGGACAGATCATGTGGTTTAAGCCCGTTCTGTCCATTGGTTAACCTAGAATAATCGCGTCGCCCGCGAAATATTCTGGGTCCAGCGACGCTAAATTTCGGCACTTGCAGAGCGACCGTCAAAGCATCTAGATGTGGTTTAGGTCTCTGTATGTCCCTCATCCTGATTCAGAAGGAAAGCTTCAGACGAAATTATGCCTGAGTTTGTTTATTTCTGAGTCAGGTGAGGATGGCGGTGTTCGCAGATTATCATGATCCAGAGGTGCAGAACATTGCCCAATAATGTACAATGACTGTCAACCTAGAGCAGATCTGTAATATAAAGGTGCAACAGGAATATGTGGCCAGGACCCAGAATATTCAAGGAGTCCTCACTGAACTGTGCCCAAACCGGATCTGTGTTTCATGATTGATCTGGTGATTGATATATTTACAGTGTAGAAACAGTTCTAAGATCATTAGGATCAAGTTTATACCTCAATGCAAATTATTTACAAATATGGCAGAAGTTTGGCACCATTTCATCACTGCTATACTTTGATTTTACTCAGTGAAACTTTATACTTGTGAGAACAATCAATAACTTTCAGGAACAGAGAGTAGTCATGGACTCCTCTGATTCATACAGTGTGTAGAGACTGTTTAGACTATTTGTTTTACAAATCCTTGAGAAATGTTCCAGTACCATCTGGGGTATTTATTACAGAAACAAGAGCAGGCTAACTGATGGGAGGGCTTAGTGGCCAAATGACTGAAGTCATCTCTGAACATGAGAGTTCTTATTTCTAATGTTGAATATGAACATTATCTCAATGTCTTGATGTATTTCATATATGTCATAATGCATCACTGGTTACTTCCACAGGTTTTTTATTTTGATTAATAAACCAAAATTAACTGTTCCTGCATTTTTCTGTCAGTCCATTGTGGTGTGACAAAACTTTTCATTATTATCTATGTGTTTAGTTAATGTAACTACTTCACATAAAGGTAGTATCTGGAACTACAGGTGACTGGGTAAACTCTAATAGACAGCTAAAGTCTGTCCTATTGTAATCTCCCAGGTTCCAGGTTACTCAGAAAAGGGAACTTTACATTTTATTAATTCCTGTGACCATTTCATCTAAAAGGGAAAACGATCATAGGTGGGGGGACTCTCGAGCTAATTAAGTTTCTTTTTTCGGGAAGGAAGATTTTGGAGGGAAGAAGTTAATTTTCCTGGGGAAACCCCTAGATTTCCAGAGCTATTATGGGTCACTTTGGCTTCCAAGAACCCATCCCCTCCAAATGAAATCAGTCCCATCGTTATAGCTTTACTTCATTGTGGGGTAAGTCAGAGTGGGTACTGCTTCCAACTCTCAATATGTCACATTTACTGTTAGGCTCGTCTCGGGATAGAACTCGTGCTTTCTCGTAACCATACAACATTTATTGTTGGTACCACATAGTGGGTTAATTTTTTTCACACCACAATTGCTTGAAATATGTGAATATTTTCTTTCAGGTTTTTAAGGTGAAACAGAACTCTACATTTTTTGCGGAACTTTATTTACAATTTTAAGGACCGCATTTGCAAGGCCACTAGGTGGACTTTGTGTAATTCAAGATTCAGAACCACTGATTAGAAATCACTTTAGGTCTTATGTTACCAGGTGTAGATCAGAGGGGTAAATCAGAATCTTTATTGTCTAGTGAGGTTGACTTCGGGTGTTTGGTGTTTTTCTCTCAATAGTCGAAAACTCCAGATTTCGTGCAAGATTTTCCTGCAATATTACATTGTTGATTTGTTGTTTGTATTTCGCCATTGCATGCTTTGTACCGTTTCAGATACAGGGGTTTTCCTATCTGAATCAGACAGAGGCGACACTTAGTATTTTTTTCAAATATTTGGGAAAGATCTAAAATTTAGCATGGCGGAAACAGCTTTACTACGGAAACAATATGTCGATGTAGGCAAATCATGTGGGTTAAAGGGTCCTGAGCTCGCGAAGTACGTCTCTGACGAATTCGATAGACATGAGCGTTTACAGGTAACCCAGAAGGAAAAAGACAGAGAGGCTGAAATAATTCAGAAGGAAAAAGACAGAGAGGCTGAAATGATTCAGAAAGAGAGAGAAAGCCGGATAGCTTTAGAGTTGGAGGATAGGAAGCTGCAGGCTGAGATGGATAATAGAGAAAAGGAGAGACAACATCAGTTGGAGATTAGGCGCATGGATAATGAGTTGGAGAGGAGGAGACTGGAGAGTGGTGTTCCTACCACCCCCTCCATTTCCACACGCAGGCCAACTACAGATATACAGACAGAGGAAAACTACCATCACACTGGAGCGATGGCATTTCCTTTAGAACCATATAATGAGAACGCTGAAGGGATTGATCACTATCTTTCCAGGTTCGAACTTATGTGTTCTACATGTGGGCTTGATGAATCTAAATGGTCGGTGAAACTGTCCCAGGGTTTAAGAACTACTGCTTTTGAAATTTTCTCTAGACTTAGTCATGAGGAACGACAGGATTACGATGTTCTCAAAAGAGCTTTACTAACTCGCTTCGAAGTCGATTCTGATAACTATAAAAGGAAATTCAGATCAGCTAAGAAGGAGCCTGGGGAAAGTTACGGCCAATGGGTTGAAAAATTAAAATCCTACCTGCACAAATGGGCAGAGATGGGAAAGTTTGAAGAAACATTTGAAGGACTCCGAGAGATGATATTGATTGACCAATTAAGGGATAAAATGTCATCAGAACTTCGGGCGTTCTTAACACAGAATGGAGCTGATAGACTTGAGGAAATTATTCTTTTGGCAGAGAGATGGGAGAAATCTCAGAAGGAGGTGGGAAGTAAGAGTCGGATGACCAAAGCTTCTCCCCCAGACCAATAACCCAAGACCAAAGAAAAAGAACACACCAACCCCAATAAGAAGTTGAAGAAATCTGCGAGCACCAGTCAAACTTATATTCAGGCTGCCAAGAAGAGTGGGAAGGACTACTGTACCAATTGCCGGAAGGTAGGACATCACACAAAAGATTGTCGGAAGAAACCTCCTACCCCTCACACAGTTGCATGTCTGACTCGCCGGAAGGAACGTAAGGTGAGCACTAGTGAAACGTCCAGTGTGACAACTCATGAAGACACCCACTCCAAAATTCCGGTAGTGGAATCCATCTTGCTAAATGGATACCCCGCCATTTGCTTATATGATACAGGTCTAAATTATGACTGCGTCGTAGCAACATCCTTAGTTCAGCCAGAACAGTTGACTGAGGAAATGGTGATTATACAGGGACCCTTGAAAAGTTCAGCCAAGATGTCACTACCTGTGGCTCGAGTACATATAGCTTCGCGTTATGTTACTGGAACAATCAAGGCAGCGGTGATGGAAAATCCCGTGTACCCAGTCCTGCTCGGTTGTCGTTACGTCTTTCTAGGAGAACCTATACAGCCTGTGATAGTCGCTGCTTTGACGACTAATTCGCAGACAGAAAAGACTCCAGCATCGTCGACTCCGACCAACCCTCGACCAGAGGATTTGAAGAAAGCACAGAGTGCTGACAGCACCTTGTTGCCATGCTTCAACAAACTGCCTAAAGCACATTCACCTCCACGTAGAGGCGACATGTATATGAAGGGTGGACTTCTATATCGCAAGGCAGGTAAAAGTGGACAAGAATATTCTCAATTAATTGTCCCGTCTACGTATCGTGCTCAACTATTGGATATGGGCCACAACTTATCTTTCAGTGGGCATATGGGAATAAATGCTACTATGCAAAGAATTTCCATGCACTATTTTTGGCCCGGAATGAATTCTGACATCACCAGATATGTCAAGTCATGCCCTGAATGCCAAATAGTGACCCCAAGACATAGGACACCCCCTGTCCCGCTTGGTGAGATGCCCCTAACTGGATCTCCTTTCGAGAGAGTTGCCGTAGACATTATCGGACCACTCCCCAGGACGCGGAGGAAGAATCGATACATATTAACATTGGTGGACGTCTGTTCAATATGGGCAGAAAGTATTCCCAATGCCATCAAGTGACTCCAAGCACATTGCTGAAGCCTTACTTGATATATTTACTCGGATTGGATTTCCCCTCAAAATCCTAACCGACAATGCATCACAGTTTCGCAGTAAACTCATGGAAGAAGTCTTTCGGCTATTTCATGCTCGCCATATCTATTCATCTCCCCATTTGCCTCAAACGAACGGGAGTGTAGAACGGTGGAACGGTACCCTCATCAGTATTCTGAGAAAGTTAGCTCATGAAAAACCAGAGGATTGGGACACATATATTCCTGCTGCATTATTCGCATACCGGGAAGTGCCGCATCACTCTACTGGGATTGCGCCCGCAACCCTGTTGTTTGGGAGGCCAATCAAGGGACCCTTGGAAGTATTACTGAGAACATGGACTGATGATCATGCAGATGATACAGTTGTTACTGCATCTGTTTATGTTGCTGAGTTGAAGAAACGTCTACAACATGGTTGGAGACAAGCGAATGTGAATCTGCGTCAAGCTCGACGAAGAATGACTCGCAATTTCAACAAGAAGGCAAAAGATAGAGAGCTGACAGTGGGTGAAAAAGTGCTGCTACTACTTCCAACCAGTCAGAACAAGTTGCAAATTGGATGGAAAGGACCATTTGAGGTGACAGAGAAAATATCTCGTACTCACAACAAAATTTCTGTCAAAGGCAAGTTGAAAGTGTTTCACATAAACCTTTTGAAGAAATGGAATGAAAGGTCCGCAACCTCCGAAACGGCCCACCTGATGGCTATGGCTGTTGCTACTGAAGTAGAACAAGGAATTACCATGGGAACAGAATGTACACTGCAAGCGAAAGAGACATTCCAGGATGTGGATATCAATCCCAACCTATCTCCAGATCAACAGAAGCAAATTCGAGATCTTATGGCAATGTATGCAGAAATACTTACCGACAAACCAGGTCTTACTAATTTAGTGGAATTTGATATGAAGCTAACAGATGATACACCTGTGCGAGTCAAGACGTACCCAGTTCCTTATGCCAAGCAAAATACTTTGCAGGAAGAGATACAGCAGATGCTCTCATCAGGAATTATATCACAATCTGAATCTCCATACAGTGCTAGTGTGGTGTTGTTGAGAAAACCTAATGGTGAACACAGAATGTGCATCGATTATCGACAGCTCAACGCGATTACTGAATTTCAGGCAGAACCTCTACCCGACCAGAATCAGCTGTTCACTAGTCTCAACACAGCCCAATACTTCACCAGGATTGATCTCAGTAAGGGATATTACCAAATTCCTGTGAAACCGGAAGTCAGATCGTGGTTAGCTTTCAGTACTCCTGGAGGACACTACGAGTTCAATGTTCTTCCATTTGGATTAAGTAACGCTCCAAGTGTATTTACACGCATGATGAGAAGATTACTTGACCCATTACATCATCCGGCCATCAGCCACTTCATGGATGATATTTTAGTTGCTACCGAAACATTTGAGGAGCATGTCGAAACATTGCATCTCTTGTTCAAGCGACTTAAGGAAACAGGTTTGACAGCAAGACCCAAGAAGTGTCAGATAGGATTTCAACAATTGGACTTCCTAGGCCATAAGGTATCTCAAGGCTTCATAACACCTCAAGAAGGAAATGTGGAGAAACTTCAGAGAGCACCTCGCCCAAGGACCAAAAAGGATGTTCGATCATTCGTCTCCTTATGTGGATTCTATCAAAGATACATTAAGGACTTCAACACACTGGCTGCACCCTTAACGGATCTTTCCAAAAAGGGGAATCGAGAGAAAGTCATATGGTCAGCTGATTGTGAGAAGGCTTTTACAGCTCTCAAACAAGCTTTAACAGCCAAACCGATCCTACATCTACCCAACCTCGACCGCTCATTCGTGCTCCGCACAGATGCGAGTAATATTGGAATAGGGGCCACCTTACTCCAGAGGAAAGGGGATGATCACTCAGAGCTATTCCCTGTAGCTTATGCAAGCAGGAAACTGAATGCTTCTGAACGGAACTACTCGGTGATCGAGCGTGAGTGCCTTGGTCTAATCTGGGCTGTGGAAAAGTTTCAGGCATACCTGTATGGTAAACATTTTACAGTGCAATGTGATCACCAACCCTTGATGTTTCTGGCATCGTCACGGAATCTGAACGCAAGACTCATGCGATGGTCACTGCTGTTGCAACCATACTCATTCCAAATCGAATACATTCCTGGGAAAATGAACGTAGGCGCCGACTTCTTGAGTCGTTGTCCAGTTCCTGATGAACCATCAACTTCGGATGAAATGGAAAACCAACAAGAGGGATCACAAAAGGAACCGTGTCAGCTGTGAACGACTGAGACGATAGTTCTCCACAGAGATCAATCTGGAGGGGGGCTCTGTCGTATGATTGCGCACTCCGTCTTGTTCACTGCTGCACATCACAATTTCAAAACACACTTCTCACTAAGGGTTTGCACTAGAGAGAATTGGGATGCTAGGAATGTGGCGTCAACAGTATTAATAGCTGTGACACCCAATGGTGGACAGATCATGTGGTTTAAGCCCGTTCTGTCCATTGGTTAACCTAGAATAATCGCGTCGCCCGCGAAATATTCTGGGTCCAGCGACGCTAAATTTCGGCACTTGCAGAGCGACCGGCAAAGCATCTAGATGTGGTTTAGGTCTCTGTATGTCCCTCATCCTGATTCAGAAGGAAAGCTTCAGACGAAATTATGCCTGAGTTTGTTTATTTCTGAGTCAGGTGAGGATGGCGGTGTTCGCAGATTGTCATGATCCAGAGGTGCAGAACATTGCCCAATAATGTACAATGGCTGTCAACCTAGAGCAGATCTGTAATATAAAGGTGCAACAGGAATATGTGGCCAGGACCCAGAATATTCAAGGAGTCCTCACTGAACTGTACCCAAACCGGATCTGTGTTTCATGATTGATCTGGTGATTGATATATTTACAGTGTAGAAACAGTTCTAAGATCATTAGGATCAAGTTTATACCTCAATGCAAATTATTTACAAATATGGCAGAAGTTTGGCACCATTTCATCACTGCTATACTTTGATTTTACTCAGTGAAACTTTATACTTGTGAGAACAATCAATAACTTTCAGGAACAGAGAGTAGTCATGGACTCCTCTGATTCATACAGTGTGTAGAGACTGTTTAGACTATTTGTTTTACAAATCCTTGAGAAATGTTCCAGTACCATCTGGGGTATTTATTACAGAAACAAGAGCAGGCTAACTGATGGGAGGGCTTAGTGGCCAAATGACTGAAGTCATCTCTGAACATGAGAGTTCTTATTTCTAATGTTGAATATGAACATTATCTCAATGTCTTGATGTATTTCATATATGTCATAATGCATCACTGGTTACTTCCACAGGTTTTTTATTTTGATTAATAAACCAAAATTAACTGTTCCTGCATTTTTCTGTCAGTCCATTGTGGTGTGACAAAACTTTTCATTATTATCTATGTGTTTAGTTAATGTAACTACTTCACATAAAGGTAGTATCTGGAACTACATGTGACTGGGTAAACTCTAATAGACAGCTAAAGTCTGTCCTATTGTAATCTCCCAGGTTCCAGGTTACTCAGAAAAGGGAACTTTACATTTTATTAATTCCTGTGACCATTTCATCTAAAAGGGAAAATGATCATAGGTGGGGGACTCGAGCTAATTAAGTTTCTTTTTTCGGGAAGGAAGAATTTGGAGGGAAGAAATTAATTTTCCTGGGGAAACCCCTAGATTTCCAGAGCTATTATGGGTCACTTTGGCTTCCAAGAACCCATCCCCTCCAAATGAAATCAGTCCCATCCTTATAGCTTTACTTCATTGTGGGGTAAGTCAGAGTGGGTACTGCTTCCAACTCTCAATATGTCACAGTCATTGATTGATTGATTGATTTAGGAACCAATCAACGGTGACACAATGAAAGAAATTAAACGACGACTATCAATTGCTCTTCAAAGACTAAATATACTAAATAAATTATGGAGTGGGACAGACAGAACTAAAAAAAAAATAGATTTTTAAGAGCATGCATCTTTCCCATTGCAACATACGCCTGGGAGACCTGGACACTTACTAAACAAGCTGACTAGCGCATAGATGCCTTTGAATATAAATGTTATAGACGAGTTCTAAGAATATCTTGGATAAAGAAAAGAACAAATGCATCCATACTCCAAGAGCTGAATATCGAAGAAGGTTGGCTATTAAAGACGATAAAACAAAGAAAACTGAAATATTTTAGTCACTTGAAACGCCACAAAAGTTTTGAGAGAACAATAATGGAGGGGTATATGCCTATGAAGAGAGGAAGAGGAAGGCCAAAGAGAAGATGGGTGCAGGATGTGGCGGATGATCTCCAGATGGGTGTATCGGACGCGGGACATCTTGCTTATGATCGAGAGGTTTTCCGGAAGGTTGTTATGGGAGCAAAGTTCTGCAAAGGACATGCTACTGAATGAAATGAATGAACTATCTCTTACGTTGCTACTGTACTTTTCTGCCCGTGTACTGAGTAAAAGATATGTGCGTTATGGGATGAAAATGTACACACTTGCTTAGAGATCCTGATGGAAAGACGGAATGATCAGGCCGTTAGAAGAAACTGATTCCGAGAGATAGATAAAGAAAGTATATTTTTTAAAAAGCTAGTCGACAATCCTTTATATGACTCTGCAGCCAACCACAGCGTTTTTGTTGTTGTTGGCTGGTTGTGATTTCTTGGCAAGTTTTACGTTCCATTCATCCATCATGTGCCATGCCGGTAAGCGTGGGCGGTCATGTTCTGCCATCTCACTCGATCACCAGAGTCGTGGATCAGCTCCATGTTTCTGTCTCGATCATGCCACAAAGCCAAGCCATCCAGGTACTTGCCTCTAGGTCTTCCCCTTGGTCTGTTCCCCTCGATCTTACCAGTTGTCACCAAGTTCTCCAAATCATTTCTTCTCATAACATGCCCACAAAATTTTGACTGTCTACGTCTAATGTCTCTAATCAGTTTACGATCTTCATTTGTTTCTTGAAGGACTTGTTCATTGGTCTTTCTAGCTATCCATGGTATTTGCATTTTCCTCAGAAACCACATTTCTACAGCCATCAGATGTTTTTGAGCCCCACTGCTCATTGTCCAAGCTTCACATCCATATAAAAGTACAGGTGTTACGTTCAGTAGCATGCAATTGCTTTCAGAACGAAAGCAATTTTAAGACAAGAGATTTCTAAATATAAACTAAGGAGGCGGATGGACGACATAAAAGACTTTTGTACACACCTTATGGCTTACTGTGTATATGGTGTGAGTCCATAATTGTATAGCCGAACATCTGACATGTGGGTAATACCACTCTGGCAGTCTTTAATCCCCAAGACATTTTCTGATGTTCATTTCATGCTTGGTCGACTTTAATAGCAAGTGTCTCTTATCTTGGACATGCAATAACAGATGATAGCAGAAGTAAAATAGAAAGCAAAAAGAGAATAGGAATTGCTAAAAATGCTTTCAACGTCATTAAATCACTATTAACATCTAGAGAGATTAATAACACATTAACAGTGAAGATTGTCAAATGTGATGTATATTCAGCACTACTATATGGCGTTGAAGCTTAGACAATGAACAAGCAATTAGAAAGTCGAATAGAGGCTCTTTAGATGTGGATATAGAAGAATATCTGATATTTCATGGAAACAAAAACAATCAAATACGCAAGTTCTAGAAACACTGGGAATGAAAAGTTAGTTAGTCGCTGTTCCAACTTCACGGCAACGGGTCGTCCCCTTTATGCTCCGTTCCTGTGCCAGTGAATAGAAAAAAATATTCTCCTCACTGCCCAATGTGAAAAGTGAAACAGACATGAGTCTCGGCAAGCCAACTGCCCGCACAGGTACACTGTGCATAATGCCGCCGCCAGAATGTCAACACAAAACCCTCCACGAAAAATACAGTTCATCGTCCATGGAATCGGCAGTCACCGGAAAGACTTCATTGACCCGGGTTTTATCTCACAATGCTCAGTCTCTTTCCGCAGGGTGACCCACCGAAAGTACCGCACAAAGCACGGAACTCCGTAGCTCCAGCAACGACTCCCAAGAGTTTCCTGAAAAATGCAGTCGTGAACTGAAAAGGCAAATCAGTCAATTCAGTGAGCCGGCCATTGTTCCGAACATTGCAGTTCACTGTGCAAACAACAGCGGACAGATGTAAAATCATTCCACGCGAATCTCACAGCTCACAGTGTCGCGCTCCACACTCACTCAATAGCAGTGCGACGGAAACATGGACTACCATTCCAACATGAGGAACATGCGAATGCAAATCGTAGCCATAAGCATAAACACACCAGAGAACTTAACGATTCAATGCCTAACCGCCATGTTGGGGACCGGGAGTCTGGGAATGAAAAGAGAGTTGGTGAAAGAAATAAAAAAAAAGAGGCAAGTTACATATTTCGGCCACGATAAAAGACGTAACACTCTTATAAAATCCATACTGAAGGGTAAGGTTAAAAACAAGTGAACAAGAGGTAGTCAACGATACAAGTGGGAAAATAACATCAAGAGATGGACGAACATCATTCTGACAGAATGTTCAGTCAGGGCGATAGTCAGACAGTGTTGGGGATCCATTACAGCCAACCTTCATTGTGGAGACGGCACCTGATTGATTGATTGTTGGGTCGACTTTGAAGCCAGTTCAATTAAAAAGAAAATCCATCTGACTGGGGATTCGAACATATGATCACCAGGCTGACAGGCAAAAGTGCCAGCTATTGCGCTACTACGGATCACTTCTTTTAGGTCCTCTTCACGTTCTGCTTTCATTTCTAGTGGATAATAGGTCTCCAACCAACTCCCGAGAATATCTCCCATTGGAGGACGTCGTCATTGTTGATTGACTTGTGTAGCTAAAGATCATTGCCCAGGGATTCTCCGTAGCCAAGTGGTTGCGCCGAATGCCTCATTTTCCGAAGGTTGCAGGTTCGATTCCGGCTTATCTCGTTCGGTTCACGAGTGCAGTTTTGTCGGATACTTTTGGGGGTCGTCGCTGGAGCTAAAGGGTTAGTGCTTAGTGCGACGCTTTCGGTGGGCCGCCCTGCGGAAAGAGATCAAGTCATGCGGGATAAAAGCTTATGCAATGAAGCCGATTCTCTTGTCTTAGGAACCCTTTTAAGATCATTATTTATCATCATTTATTTACTCGGTATCCATATATAGTCACACACACAGAGATACAGAGAAGCACAGAGAGAGAGAGAGAGAGAGAGAGAGAGAGAGAGAGAGAGAGAGAGAGAGAGAGAGAGAGAGAGAGAGAGAGAGAGAGAGAGAGAACGAACGAGCGAACAGACTTTATTTTCAAAGGGTAACAAATTGGGCAAGCAGGCCCGTCTTACATTCGGCCCTTCCAATCACTCATCTTTCTTTCATCAACAGTGCATAGGGAAAAAAACAAACATTGTCACATGAATTTTGTAAACATAAACAATGCATATTACTATGTTATGAAACACATCCCCCATTCACTCCAACTCCCCCATCCAACCACACACATAATCCACACACACATACATTCCCCCACCCATCCACCACATCCATACACCTACACATCTCCCCACCCACACACACCTCTCACCCACCACACATCCCATCCACCCACACTCCAAGCACACATACATTCCCCAACCCACACATCCCCCACCCACACACATCCACCCACCTACACACCTCCCCCACCCACTCACATATCCTCTACCCGCCCCATTACTTACCAATAATCACTCACCCACATATCCTCCTCCACCCACACACCTCCAACCACCCAGCTAAACACACATTCCTCGGCCACACATCCCCCACGCACACACACACATCTCCCCGTCAACTCACATATTCCGCACCTACCCACACAAAAATTCTGCACCCACCAACATAATCTCCCATCTCCCCCAGCCCACTCACAGATCCCGAGCCCACCCAAACAACCATCCCCCACCATCTCCTAACCTACACACACTCACCAACCCACATATCCTCTACCCACCCATCCCCCAACCAAACATCCCTTAACCACACACCCTTACTCATATACAATCACCCACTCACACATCCTTTACCAAACCACACATCCTCCACCCATCCATCCCCAGCCACACATCCCTTAACCACACACCCCTACCCATATACACACACACATCCCCACCCCCGCACATTCTCCCCACCCATACACACAGTTAGTTAGTTAGTTAGTTAGTTAGTCGACAGATCATCCTCATTGCACATCGAACCATTCAGTCCATAAGTGCTCGGATCCCCTCCTCAGCAAATCCCGCAGCGTGTAGCGGCTAACGACACCAGTTCTGTGTTGGTTTATCAATCTTCTTTGGCTTCCTGCGTAGTGTTCTTGTTTGGCCACACCTCTTTTAATTTGCTGCTCTCGCAGTCTGGCCATTGTTGTAGATTCACAGTCATCACTTGGTTCTCGCAAAAGTCTTACTTCTCGTAGAGCATTCAGAATGTCGGCCTGGTCCATGGCGCGTCCGCCCTCCATAGTAGCCTCACCTGCGAGCTTGTCAGCCCGCTCATTTCCTTGTACTCCCGCATGCCCTGGCACGAAGATGAAACTAATCTTTGCCAGTCGAGACCGCTCCAGAGGCAGCAACCATTCTCTTCGGATCGACCCCTCCTCTATCGTCTTGATCATGTTCATTGAGTCGCTAAGGAAACAAGCCCTAGTGAATGTCTGTGTCTCGAGCCATGTTATTGATTTACTTACTGCCATGACTTCCATGGTCAGGCTACTTGTGGTTTCAGTAAAAGCACCAGAGTCCTCCTTCACAATTCTCCCTCCGGCCCGAGCTGTAAAGGCCCATGAGCTTCTCACATGTCGGACGACCGACCCATCTGTGTAGATGACCGCGTCACCGTCTAGCGAATTCTCGAAAATCAACGCTTGTACTTCAGCCTCAACAGCAGCCGGATTTTCTTGTCTGCATTTTCTGTCAAGTTGGATGCAAACTGAAAAGGATGTGCAGAAGTCTGTTGGCACTTGCACCCACTCCTCGCCAGGTTCTAAGTCCTCAAGTGAACACACCTGTTGAAGAATGTCTTCGGCTTGACCCATCCACGACCGTCCTCTTTTTAACCTGCTGCCCTTTACCTTCCTAATTTCACTATGCAGTGGATGTTGTGTGTTTGCGTTAATTCTGAGGTAGGCGCGTGCCCTGCAATCTTGTATTCTCTCTTCAATGGTTGGAAACCCAAGAAGGTAGCGCATCGCCCTGCATTCTGTATCTCTTGTACATCCAAAAATAATGCGCATAGCTTCATTCTGTATCCTTTCCATCCGTTCTATCTGCTTATGGCTGAGAGTCAGGATTGCCATTGCATACTCCAAAACAGACATGACCAACCCCTCGTACAGAAGACATAGATGGCGCTGCTCACAGTTTGCTGCCGCCATCACCCGCATCGCTGCCAAACCCCGCTTGGCCTTTGTTATCACCTGGTCTATGTGCACATTATAAGCAAGGCTTCGATCAAACCGTATCCCCAGGTAATTCATTGCTTGCGTTCTTTCCACCATCTCTGAACACAGCATTACAGTTGGTGTTGGAGTGTTGACAATATGATTATTCAACGAGAACCAAGTCACTGTTGCCTTTGTTGGGTTGACCATTGCCCCAGCTTCATCACACCAAGTACTTATGCGATTGAGTGGGTGGGTACCGTCCAAAAAGGGAAACCTGGACCAATGCAGCAGTCTTTGCCCAGGATGTCTATGAAGGTTTCCACTCAGGCACTGAAACCGTTGCTACAGGGATTGATCTTGAGGACGCATACAACAGAGTACCACTGGATTTTTTAATGTTTCAGCTTCTCGAACTAAACATAAGTCCATTCCTCCTTAGTTGGATCGCTGCAGCCCTCTTCCAACGGAAAGTAGTTTTTAGATGTGGCAGTTGGACTTCGGAACCAACAACAATATATCCTGGCCTACCACAGGGATCACCATTATCTCCGGTACTGTTCAACGCCTACACAGTGAGAATCACCAGTGAGCAGATCACTGGACCTGGCAGGACATTGTCATATGCCGATGATGTTTTAGTGTATCGTCAGGGGAAGGATAGAGAGGAGGTTGCTGTGGAACTACAAACCATACACACATCCCTCACACACATCCCCACCCACCAACACATCCCCCATTCACAAACACACACCTCCCATCCACACACACACAACCCACACACACATCCCCAACCCATACACTCATCCCCTCACACATCCCTAGACACACGTACTTATCCCTCAACCACTAACACCCACACATCCCTCACCCACTCATCAAAACATACATCTCCTGTCTACCCATCCACACTCAAACACCCATCTAAACACACATCCTCCACCCTCACACACATCCTTCACCCACCAGCACACCAAACCACACACCCACCCACCCACACATCTTTTATCCACACCCATCTCCCCTCCCACACAACACCACACCCACACACATCCCAAAGACACATCCCTCACGCACACACACATCTCCTACCCATCCACACATCCCCCAACTACAATCACCCTCACTACCCACACATACATTCTCCATCCAGCAACACACACCCCAACCCAGCCAGACATATCCCCCCCACACACACACATCCCCAAATCCATCACCCACATCCATCACGCTCCCCTCCCGCAACCCACACACACCCCACACACATTCACCCACACATTTCCCACCAACACACACACTCCCCACCCCTCCACCCAAGCATCCCACACCCATACACATCCGACACCTATACACACATCCCCAAACTCACAACTACCCCCACCTGCACACATCTCCCCACCGACACATATATCCCCCACCCATCCCATAACCCACCATCAATCATCCACCAACATATCCTTCACCCACTCACCCACAACCACCTAGCAAAACACAGATCCCCACCCACACACACATCTCCCCGCCAACCCATACATCCCGCACGTACCCACACACAAATCCCCCACCCACCCACACAATCCCACCCCGCCCACCCACACATCCTGAGCCCACCCATACACATCACGAATCCACCCACACATCTCGCCCCACCCACCCACACATCCTGAGCCCACCCACTCACATCACGAATCTACCCATACACACATCCCCATCCCCCAACCTACTATTATGATCAAACTCCCACACTTTACACACACATACAGTGACGATTGTCGTGAGCATTGTCGCAAAATTGTAAAGAAAATGGAGAAAAATTGTGCATATACATTTTGTAACTTAAAAATTAGTGATGCAATTCATCTCTCTCTCTCTCTCTCTCTCTCTCTCTCTCTCTCTCTCTCTCTCTCTCTCTCTCTCTCTCTCTCTCTCTCTCTCTCTCTCTCACTAACGCTCTCACTCACATTACAGTAATGTTATATTATACATGATAAAATCAAGTTTCATACATACAAAATGATAATGTGAAAGATGAAAATACACAAAAATGTGGAATGGCATGTTACAGGACATGCGTGCACTCAACTCTCTCTCTCTCTCTCTCTCTCTCTCTCTCTCTCTCTCTCTCTCTCTCTTTATTACACAGGCACACACACGCACACACTCATTAACTCTCTCTCTCTCTCTTTATTACACAGGCACACACACGCACACACTCATTAACTCTCTCTCTCTCTCTCTCCCGAGAGAGAGAGAGAGAGAGAGAGAGAGAGAGAGTAATTAATTATATATTCGTCACCACCATCCAAATTCTTTTACCGCATCCCATTTCCACACAATTTATCACACACACATACACATACACGCAAACGCACATTCAGAAAAAAAAGTTGGGAAATAAATCGATATATTAAAATTACCCCTCTTACCTCTTTTACGTTTTTAATTCATTATTGACAAACTGCATTCACATGGCCAATTTCCCCCTCTACTTATTTAAGAATATATTGCCCTAAAACCTGGCCCATTCATTAGGCGTTATCCCTGCCGGCACGCTGACCATTATCTGCTAATGAAAAAAGGCTCTGTCTAAACCAGTAACGGGGTTTTTAAGCTGTCGGCCTTGTTCGCTACGTGTATTGGGGAGGTATACATTATCGACTGCTTCTTGTAATATGTAACCTTGTATACCCGGCTCCGTGGCTAAGGCGTTAGGAACGCAATTCGTAATCCTGCATACCGTGTTCGAAACACTGCTGAGGGCGATTTGAAAGCAGACCGCCTTGCGTTGGTTTCCATATAAAGGTATGAGTGCTGGTAGTTCAGAAAGCATTGGCAAACTACTGAACGTAAACTTGCCAACAAACCAGAACAATAAAAAAATGCTGGGTTTGACGGTGACGTCCTGTAAATGATGTATAACTAGCGTTTTTTTAAAAATCCCTTGTATATTAGTTTCTGAGAGATGATACTGTTTATTAGTCAACGTTTTTTTCGATGTTCAGATTTGGTATAATGTCTGTATTTCATTTCCTCCTTAACCCACTATATCATAAGAGTTGTCACGGATGTATACATACAGGGTGTATTTTTAATGACTGCGCAGTGTTTGACAGTATTGCCGGTCCAAGTTTTGTATTTACCTATTATTGTTGCATGAACTTTACAGAGGGTGAATACAAAACTTGGACCGGTGATATTTTCAAACACCCTATATTTACATTCCAACAGGCTGGCTCTATGTTTCAAATTCCCCTTCCCCCCAACCCCAAATTAAGTCAAGACAGTAAAAGACACATTTTCACACCTTGATGTGTATTGTGTACTTGGTGCTAGCTCCATAATTTTAAACCGATCGATATTTGAAAGGTGGCGTGGACAATATGACGTCTGCCGCTTTTACTTTCGAGGAAATGTCCTGGAACTCATTTGAGACTGGTCGACCTGGAGTCCAGAGCGATGAAAAATACAATTCCGGTCTCTAATGAGATTCGAACCCTGCTCAGTGGCGAAGGGGTTACGGATGCAGTTCGTAATCCCGGATACCCGCGTTCGAAACACGGCTGTGTTGGATTTTTATGAACTAGTATGGGTGCTGGTCATTCAGAAAGCAATGTCAAATTACTGAACGTAAACTTGCCCAGGAATCACGAACAGCTAAAAAATTATGGTGTTTAATGCTACGTCCGTAAAGGATATGCACGAACTTAATGAGACTCGAACACTTGACCATCGGGGAGATAGGAAAGCTGGCTAGCCACTGCGTTACCGCGACTCGCATCCCTACCCTGAATCCCTCTAAAACAATCTCTAATGGAGATGGATACCATCACTGTTTTAAAACCACGGAGGCAGTGAACGAGTGAAAGCCATTTATTTGTCACGTCAATTAAATAGTTCAGTAAAGTTGTCAAAACAAACATTGAGCAAGCAAACTGTAAAACTAATCTAGAATGATGATTACACAGACGATTCCTGAGCGCTAATCTCGGACTTGATATAAATGGTGCGGAGTGTTTGGTGTGTTTGATGTGACGCGCAGTGTAATTTACGACTTTGTAGTTTCAATAACCGGCGGACGTTTACTGCAATTTGTCCGCTGTGTTAAAATTGGTTCCTATAATCTGGATGACACAACCAGTTATCATTCACCTATTAGCTTGTTCTATGCAGTGATGTGACGTTATGAAGGGGATTCCTTATGCCAGATTCACCTAGTTACGGTCAATAAATCAGGTGCCGTCTCCACAATGAAGATTGGCTGCATTGGATCCCCAACACAGTCTCTAGCCTCGATTGTACACTCTGTCAGACTGCTGTTTGTCCATCTCTTAATGTTATCTTCATACTTGTATCTCATTTACGGTGTGGTGCGATTAAAAACATGAATTGCGCGTACATACAAAATACTCTAATGGCTGTGTGGTTCTATATAAAACTTGCTCATCAGATAAAAGCAGAAACTAAATACTATCTGTCTGTCTTTCTGTATGCCCATATACCTGCCTTTCTGTCCGTCTATTAATTCGTCCCGTCGGTTCGCCCGCCGAGAACAATTCCTGGTACACATTTTATACATAGCCGACCTGAGAGTTCAGGTTACATTTAAGACATTCATCTCGGAGACGATTGGAACTCATGACCGCTGATGTCGGCAAGCCAGCACCCTAGCAACTATGCTACCGTGACTTCCTAATAAAACCAAATGAAAGTAAAAGGCCTAGCCACCATGCTATAGTGATTTCCTAATACTACCGTACTAAATGTAAAAACCCTAGCCACCATGCTACCGTGACTACCCAATAAAACCAAACGAGTAAAAGTCCTAACCAAGATGCTACTGTGACTTCCTAATAAAACCATACTGAAAGTAAAAGGCCCAGAGACGATGCTACCGTTATTTCCAAATAAAACCATACTGAAAGTAAAAGGCCCAGCCACCATGCTACCGTGACTTCCAAATAAAACCATTAAAACAATGTTTTGCGTATCCTTTACAGGACATCGCTGTCAACATCAGCATCTTTCAGCTGATTGTTGATTTCTTGGCAAGATTACGCTCAGTAGTTTACCTTTGCTTTCTGAGCGGCCGGCTCATTTATCCCGCAAATCACCAGCACGGGTAGAACCGCTTCTAATTCTCGCGCGCTTCGAGACCCTGCGTGGATAAACGGGATTACGGAGAAAGTCGTGTAAACCCTCGGCCAGAGAGACCGGCAAATAAAACCATACTGACGGGAAAAGTCCTAGCCACGACGCTACCGTTTTTTTTTCCGCATATCCTATTTACAGGACATCGCTGTCAACACCAGCATATTACTACTGCTGTCAATTTCTTGCCAATATTTCGCTTAGTAGTTTGCCATTGATTTCTGAGCGACCGGCTCACATACCCTGTAAGTTACCGACCGGAGAGAACCGCCACCGAATCTCACGCACGTCACGTTTCTCACGAGAGTATACGGGATTACGGAGAAATTCGCTAACTCCTGGACGAGAGAGACCGGCGATAAAACCATACTGAAAGTAAAAGTCGTAGCCACAGTGACTTCCTAATAAAACCATACTGAAAGTAAAAATCATAGCCATCATGCTACCGTGACTTCCTGATAAAACCACACTGAAAGGACATGTCTAAGGCATGCGAGGAAGAGGCAAGCAGCAAGACATGAAGTATAAACATAACTTCAAGAGATTAACAATCAGCTCAATATTAGTAGAAAATGATGTTATATATTTTTTTTTTAAAATTCGCATATCCTTTACAGGACATCGCTGTCAACAGCAGCATCTTTCAGCTGTCTGTTGATTTCTTGGCAAGATTACGCTCAGTAGTTTGCCATTGCTTTCTGAGCGGCCGGCTCAGTTATCCCGCAAGTCACTAGTGGGGGTAGAACCGCCTCCAGCTCTCGCCCGCTACGAGACTCTGCGTGATAAACGGGATTACGGAGAAAGTGGTGTAACCCCTCGGCCAGAGAGACCGGCGATGTTATATTAGAATTGCAAAATAGCATAAGATATATATTACATGTGTTAAAGAAATAAAACAATAATTTAATTCCTTATTTTCACCTGAAATCTTGAAAATATCGTTGATTATTTGACATTAAGCTCGCGGTCTCCCGAGATATACAAATGTTAGGTGTTTGTCCTTTTGCAGGACTTCACAACCAACCCGAGCATGTTTTTCTGGCTATTTATGAATATTTAGGCAATGTTTTTAATGGTTTGCGGTGATGTAATCAGTGGGATTTCCCCATGCCCGGTTCGCCTGTTTACGGTATGGCGCTCATAGAAGTAGGGGTAAGAATTGGAAATTAGGGGACGCACTAGACAACATAAAAATTAAAATTTGTAATTACCGACCGGGATTGGGACCTGTCACCTCCAAATGACGACAGCGCCTCGCTGCAGGAACAAGTGTACTTCGACCGCTAAAGGTGTCTAGTTGGTCATGCGCTGAAGTACACGTGACTGACTGATTGACTGACTGCCTGACTGATTGGAAGTCTGACTGACTTACTAACATGACTCAATACATTTCATGGCGTGGGCAAGCATCGTGTACTTACTAGACTAACGCGGTCACGTGGTACAGAATTGCCGGACGTAATTATCGTAATGTCTACACCAAAACGGCCTATGTCCTGTCTGGCGCTATTTCACTCCATTCATGGTGTTCGTTATCTTCCTTGAAGTGGTTTCCAATTATATGAAGCAATGATTAATATTGGCAAGAACGATAATAATCTATTAACACTAAGGAGATTGCTTCCCTTGTCCTGTCTATGACTTTGCGTTGTTGCCACTTCTGATGTAAAAAATACAGAATGCGGTGGTAAAATGTACATGAACAATAAACGATGGGATTAAATCAAGTAAATGTACATTCAAAGATAACAATCGCTGAACTGATTAAAATGTTGGAAGATATTTACATTGATGGGAAAGATCTTAGAATAATAAAGAATATTTACTGGAACAAAGTAGCAGCCATTAAAATGGGAAATAAAGAGGGTAGTTACGAACAGATAAAGCTAGGAGTACGACAGGGGTGTGTCTTGTCACCGGATCTCTAATCCCTCTATAGCGAAGTAATAATGAGAGACATCAAAGAGAAGCCAGGAATACTAATTGGAGGTTATAATACAAACAATAAACGCTATGCATATGACACAGTATTGGTGGTGGATAATGCAAAAGATCTACAACAATATTTGGACATTCTAGTACCAGAGAGTGCCAAGAAAGGACTTTCATTGAATAGCACGAAAACAGTAACAATTGGGATATCAAAGAAAACTAGTGGCACCAAAATGTGAAATCCAAATAGAAGGGAACAGTCTTTACCAAGTGGATAATTTTAAATACCTAGGGGCATTTTAACATCAGATGGAAGATGCACAACAGAAGTTAAGAGCAGAATAGGGCATGCAAATGCTGCATTTCAGAAAATGAAGAGCATCTTATGCAATAAGTCACTATCACTGAATGTAAGAAAGAGAGTGCTGAAATGCTATGTAGAACCAGATTTGCTGTATGGAAGTGAATCTTGGAATGTAAACGAACAAATTAGGAAGAACTTGGAAGCAACAGAGATATGGTTCCTGAGACGAATGTTGCGAATTCTTTAGACTGCCAAAGTAACTAACAACGATTGCTTAAAAGAGGCTAATGAAACTAGAACATTATATACAACAATAAGAAAGAGACAAACAGTTTTCTTTGGTCATGTGATGAGAATAGAGAAATTGGAGAAAATCATCATAACTGGAAAGATCGAGAGGAAGAGAGGCAGAGGCAGACAAAGAGAAATTATGCTGTGCGGACTGAGACGGTGGCATAGAGTAATATCAGCGGCAGAGTTAATCCAGAAAACCAAAGATTAAGGTCTGTGGAGGGACATGAACGCCTACGCCAGCTGGCAACACACTTGATGATGATGATGATGATTCACTGGGGAATCTTTGAAGCCATTGCGATTACAAGAAGAGTGACTGACCGAGTGCTTAAGCATGCCGGATTCTCTCTCAGTAAGGCGTGAATTTATTTTTCTCTCAGAGAAAAAAGAAATCCCTAACTGCACAGTTCGTGGCGACAGTACTAGCCAGACGGCCTTAATTCCTCAGGCTCAAGACCACCCCTGTCCTACACCGCAAATTACTGCAGGCAGCAGATGACAGTTTTATTTTTACAGCAGTTACAAGAGATGTAAATCCGTAGGTATTTAAAGTATTACAGAGAAAGAAGTATAAATCAGAAAACACACTGGATAATATAAATGTTGAAAGCTACAACACTCCGAGATTCGAACCTGCCGCCTCCAAATGAGTACAGGACCCAGCTGTACTTCGACGGGTAACCATCTAGGCCACGGCATAATTCGTCGTCTTCTGCTCTTTATCCCCAATTGGACCAAACGTCCTCAAACAATACATGTCAAGCTATCCTGTCCAATTTTGAGCTTCCTCTACGTCCTCCACATATTATGTCAGTCTATCCTGTCCAATGACATCTCTTTGAGCTTCCTCTAAGTCCTCCACATATTATGTCAGTCTATCCTGTCTAATGACATCTCTTTGAGCTTCCACTACGTCCTCCACATATTATGTCAGTCTATCCTGTCTAATGACATCTCTTTGAGCTTCCTCTACGTCCTCCACATATTATGTCAGTCTATCCTGTCCAATGACATCTCTTTGAGCTTCCTCTACGTCCTCCACATATTATGTCAGTCTATCCTGTCTAATGACATCTCTTTGAGCTTCCTCTACGTCCTCCACATATTATGTCAGTCTATCCTGTCTAATGACATCTCTTTGAGCTTCCTCTACGTCCTCCACATATTATGTCAGTCTATCCTGTCCAATGACATCTCTTTGAGCTTCCTCTACGTCCTCCACATATTATGTCAGTCTATCCTGTCTAATGACATCTCTTTGAGCTTCCTCTACGTCCTCCACATATTATGTCAGTCTATCCTGTCTAATGACATCTCTTTGAGCTTCCACTACGTCCTCCACATATTATGTCAGTCTATCCTGTCTAATGACATCTCTTTGAGCTTCCTCTACGTCCTCCACATATTATGTCAGTCTATCCTGTCCAATGACATCTCTTTGAGCTTCCTCTACGTCCTCCACATATTATGTCAGTCTATCCTGTCTAATGACATCTCTTTGAGCTTCCTCTACGTCCTCCACATATTATGCATCTCTATCTCCGATTCGCTTCTCCTTGTGTTCTTATGCCTCCCTTTATTTCGGTGGTCCTGTTGTTTATAGACAAAGGAGTGGTTCGTTCGATGGTTCTATGACACAGTTAACTAAATAACCAGGCACCCAACCAAACAAACAACCATCACACTAACCAACCAACCAACTAGCCAGTCAGCCAGCCAACCAGCCAACAACCTACTCAACCATCCACCCACCCAACCAACCAACGACACACCTAATCAACCAAAAAAACAAAAAAACAAACAGCCAATCAACAAACCTGCCAGACAAACAACCAACCAACCGGATGACATCCGGCCGTCTCCACACTCATCAAACAGCGAGCGCTTTAGACACATACCAAGACAGGATTCAGCTAAGTAACCTCTGTATTCTCTATGTAGTGATTATTTTATTAGTTTGATGTCTGTGTTGTTGTGTTCTGTGCTGACGAAGGCTTTGACCGCAACGTTCATTTTGTTTCTTGTAATCGTGTTCTAGTAAAACTCACAATCAACTTATCGTATTTTGGTAATTCATTCTGATTGCGATGGACGCTGTTCATAGGGAAAACTAATCCACACGCAAAATTCAGTCCATTCCTATTATAAATAGTGTTTATAGACTACACTTAAGTTAAACGTGATCGAACGCAAAAAAAAAAAAAAAAAAAAAAAAAAAAAAAAAATAAATAAAAAAAAAATGAATTGATTAATGTGGACCCGAACGATTAGGTCTTCTCACTGGCAAGGAGCACAAGGCCGCCTAAAGTCCAGCGAGAAATAATCAAATTGATTTATTTGGTTGTTTCGGGATTTGAGATTTAAATATTGAGCACAACCCACTACTGGCAACGCTGATCGTATTCTGGTATGAACCTACGGCCTATCCACATCAATGCGGCCTGGTGCGCCTTGCCAGTGAGAAGACCTGATCGTTCGGGTCCACATCGATTGACGGACGTCAGTCGCGGCGATCGGGCAAATCTTGAGCTACAGCCTACGACGGGTGACGTTGTAATATTCTGTTGTGATAATTTGGCCGTGTCTAGCGTGTGCCGCGTGGTCTAGTGTTTACACACCCGCTTCACACGCTAGTGATCCGGGGTTTGTTTCCGGGTCCGGTCAAGGATATGCACTTCTGACGAGCTCAAACGAAAGCGAAACTCGTGTCTAGTGCTTCCACATTGATGTGGATAGGCCTTAGGTTTATACCAGAATACGATCAGCGTTGCCAGTAATGGGTTGTGCTCAATATTTAAATCTCAAATCCCGAAACAACCAAATAAATCGAATTGATTAATGATTGCATGCATGTATGAAGAAATGCAATAAAGTTATTTACATATCCTTTACAGAACGTCGCGTTCAACCTCAGCGTTTTTGAGTGTGTGATTGCTTTTGCTTTCTGAACGACCTGAATACCATTGAATGAAAACCAGCGCAAGGTGGTCTGCTACCAAATCGCCAGCAGCGGTGTTACGACGGCGATATTCGAGTTTGCGAATTGAGTTCGTAACCCCTTTTCCTCAACGCTAGCTATATGCAATAATATATATGATTAATCGAATGTTTTATAAATGAATGAAGAAGAAAAAAGCGAAGGAGAAACAACAATGAATGATTGAATGAATATGTGATTTGAATGAATGGGGAGCTATCGAACCATGATTTGATGATAAAGGACAACGAAGATACATGAATGGCCGGACGTAAGATATACAAAGAAAACTAATGAGAAAGTACTGGGTTGCACGAGTCGGCCAAATGGCCTTATAAACGAGCAGGCAAGCGAGAGTGTAATATCGTACGTGTGTTTATAACACGTGCATGTTTACAATCACGGAGGTAACGATCGATATGATCGTTGGAGTCTTTGTGACGTCACGTGGCTGGATCACCTGCGTTGATTAACACCGAGTATACAATGCGCCGCTTGAAGTGGTTGAAAAGTGTCTCAAATTGACCAGGGTCCATTTATAGTGGTTTCAATATTTAAGATTCTGTAGGTTCAGGCGTCTATTTCATTCCATTGATTTTACACATCACTATAATCAAATAGCTGGTCCTTCGCAAAACTTTTCTCCTGTCACGACCCGCCGAAAAAGATTCTCAATTTGTTCTCTCGCCTAATGCATCTCTCATGTACATATGTATGAATGTATATGTAAGTGTTACCTTTGTGTTTATATATGTGTGAGTGTCTGAGATGTGTGTATGTGTCTACCTGTCTTATAACATGGTAATATACATTGTTTATATACGTGTGAGTCTCTCTCTCTCTCTCTCTCTCTCTCTCTCTCTCTCTCTCTCTCTCTCTCTCTCTCTCTCTCGCTCTCTCTCTCTCTCTCTCTCTCTCTCTCTCTCTCTCTCTCTCTATATATATATATATATATATATATATATATATATATATATATATATATGAGTTTGTGTGTGTGTGTGTGTGTGTGTGTGTGTGTGTGTGTGTGTGTGTGTGTGTGTGTGTGTGTGTGTGTTCCAATCTGACAGAATATCAGCATTTGTCGATGTCTCGGTCCACGATATGTTAAGAACTTTTCTTTTACGGTTTACTTAACTGATTCAGTTCCCCCACTCCCCCTTTAAAAAAGTTTAGACAAAACAAACATTTATGGTGGAAAATGGGAAGTAAGGGTGTCTCATAGTTGTGACTTAATTGTTGCTAATATGGTAGCAGACATGTTGTACTATAATAAAATCAAAACAGGGTAGCATTAAAACAAACAAACAAACAAACAAACAAACAACTTTACATAAGACCATGGCAGATACGGGAAGTAGTTCAAGACGATTTATCATCCCTTGACATTTAGTCAGTTAAAAAACGCCGACTTTTAAAAAAATTTAGTAATTGAGAAATGATCCTTGTCTTACACCCGTCTTCCTGCCTGCCTGCCTGCCTGTCTGCCTGCCTGCCTTATAGCAAGTAATATGCATTGTGTATGTTCACAGCATTCACTTTACAATGTTTCTTCCATGTGAATGTATAACATACACAATAGATAGCTGATGTGTAAAAGATGTGTGACTGAAAGGGCCGGATATAAGACTAGCCCGTGTGCCCAATTTGTGACCCTTTAAAAATAAAGTGCGTTCCTTCGTTCGTTCACTCGCACAAAAAATAAAATAAAATTGTTGCACATCTTTACAGGACGTCGCAGTCAGCACCAGCATGTTTTGCTGTTGTGATATCTTGGCCACTTTACGTTCAGTAGTTTGCCATTGCTTTCTGAACGACCGGCAACCATACCATTTCGTAAAAAACCAACACAAGGCGATCTGTAGCCAAATCGCCAGCAGCTGTGTTTCGAACGCGGGTATCCGGGATTACGAACTGCGTCCGTACCACCTTCGACGCGGAGCAGGCTCATTCTAAAACATATCTGCAAATTCCTGTGTTTCCTCTTTGTGTTTGTCGATCGTTACCTATTCTTCCAGGAACCATTCCTTTCCTCACTGTTCTTTCCAAGTCCCTGTCACGTTCAATATGGCCAGATTCTGTCATATTCTGAAACACAGGGTCTGTTTATGAACCAGATTTCATCCTATTTCCAATCTGGCAGAATATCAACATTTGAATTCTCGGTCCACAATATTTTAAGAACTGTTATTTTACATTAAAAATTATGAAGCCACGATGCACTGACTTAGTCATTGCGAAATGGTCCTTGACTTATATCCGTCTGCTGCCCAAGGAAAGGTCATGATCTCAGCAATTTTACCTTTATTTCTTTGCCGCTGTTGTGCTATAGGTTTTCAATACTGTTTAATCTCTGCAATGCTAATGCCAATTTTTCTGTCTTCTTTTGGGCAAAACTCTGTGATGTTGATCATAGAGGCAAAATATTCAGTTTGTTACATTTTCAAGATTTCCACAGTTAATTGTCATGTTTGGTTGGTATATAGCTTATATATAAATGGTATATATTGCCTCGGGTTGCATCACATAGGGCTCGGTCTCTTTACGAGTCAAAAGCTTCGCACAGAGCACGAACTCCGTAGCACTAGCACGACACCCAGGAGTGTCCCAAAAAATTGCACTCGGAAACCAAATGATGTTGTCCGGAATCTAACCCACAACCTTTGGAGAGCGAGGCAGCGATGTAAATACATCGCCACAGAGACTCGGTGACAGTGCTTGTTGTCTTAGTATTCCAGTCTATAGTCAGTAAGAACTGTAGAGGTGACAGAATACGCCCCATCCTTGTCTCACTCCTGTTCTTCTTTCTAATATTTCTACTATTAGGTTCGTTCACTTGAAGTTGAGAACCCGTTCCAATGGCTTTATTGCAAAAGCATGAAAGAAACAGGTGTGGTAGAATTAAACAAAGCATTAATTTTGAACGAATTATGCACCATGGGTTGGTAAGAAGAAGTCGCCGTAGGAATTCAGGCAAGCATCCCATTGCTTAGGTAGGCGGCGAATGCCGTCCGCAAAAAAAAGATTGTGGTTGCTCACTTAACCAAACGTTACCGCGTTCATTACGTCTGCCTCTGTGTGAAATAGTTTCCCCTTGAGAGCTTTGTTTAGAGGTCCGAACAAATGAAAATCACGTGGTGACAAATCACGACTATAGGCTGGATGTTGCAGAATGTCCCACTTCCTCCTTGCTAATACTTCCTGCACAATCTTTGCGACTTGCGGACGAGCATTATCGTGCAATAACATCACACCGCGAGAAAGCATGCCGGGTCGTTTATTCTTGATGGCTTTTTGCAGCTTGTCTAGTGTTTGCAAGTAGTGGGTAGAGTTGGTGTTGACACCAGGTTCTTTAAAGTCGGTCAACAATAGCCCTTCATGGTCAAAAAATGTGCTCAGCATAACCTTACCAGCGGAAACCTGTAACTTGAATGTTTTGGCTTTTGGTGATCAAGTATGCTTCCATTGCATGTTCTCTCTTTCGTTGCTTGGCTCAAAAGTGGTGACACCACGATTCATCGCCTGCCACAATGTGGAAGAGAAATACATCACCCTTCGCTCTGTAACGCAGCAAGTGGTTCAAACACCATCCCATGCGTTCCACTTTTTAGTGGTCGGTCAACATCCGTGGTACCCACTGTGAACACACCTTCTGATATTGCATTTTCTTGCGAACGATCTTTTGAATTGTCTCAATTGACACATCAAATTCTTTCACTAGCGAACGTATGCTTCGACAACGGTTCATCTGTACTGCTGCATCAATTTTGGCGATGGTTTTTTTCTGTTGCAACAATATGCGCTTGACTCGGCCATCGAAGATCTGTCGTGAACTGACGCCTTTTCCGAAACATTCGTGCCCAGTCTGTCACTGTTGTCTTCGACACACATTTGTTACCGTACGCTGCCTGCATTTTTCGATGAATGTCCAATGGTCGACTTCCTTCAAATGAAAGAATCTGCATCACCCATCTTTGAGCTTCTTTGGACGGATTTTGGATCAACCCGGCCATTTTCTCAACAGTCAGAAACAAAACCTATGCATCATGGTTCTATAAGTACGTGCTCTTTTATTCATTTGTCAGTACTTATCACATGACTATGACATGATCATGTTCAACGTATGCAATTACGCGCGGTGCGGCACGAACGGATTTCAAATGAACGCCCTTTATAGTTTTCCCTATGAAGTACACTGTTCCTCATATCTCTTTATGCTGCCTTTATTACGTTAAAAATTCCAAACAATGTATTCCCTTAGTGAATTTAAACAAAGACGCCATGCACAAAATATTGCACTATTTCTTGCCTGGCATACTGCAGAGTTACATATCATATGAAGTGAATAAATGAATAATACGTTGGCCGAAATACTGAGTGCACGCAGTACGTTATCCCTAAGGAAGTTAATCATTTTTAAGTAAAAGTACCTAGAATATCAACCTCAGGTTGAACAAAACTAGTAGTATGGGATGTTGTATTTACTTATCATTTTAGGACTTTAGTCCTTCGTAAATCCTTCTATACGGGGTTATCCCGCAATCTTGTTTCGTCACAAAACCGGCTCCCCATTGACCCAGATATTTTGAACTTGGCGGGTGTTTTTCTTGGATGACCACTTCCGGTTGTCACTTCTGGTTGTCGTGGTGACTACTTCCGGTCCATCGCTACCCCCTACCCAGGTCCCCCTATCCAGGTCCCCCGTACCCGAACCGGCGCGAAACGGTGCGAACCGAACCGATCCGAGCGGACGTCGGCGCGCGATCCGACCGGGCGGGTGTGGGGGCACCGCGGCGGTGGGTGATCGAACCCCAGTCTAGACCCTTCGATGAAGAAGACTGAAGATCTGCTTTATGAATATTCTAACCGACCATAGAATATTATTAAAAATTAAACCCAAAAATTAATTAAACTTTCTAAATTCCTGTATGTATATTGGCGAGTAGGTACTTCAATATAAAACTTCGAGTCTCGTTTAAAATACGCCATAAGTTCCCGAGATATACATTAAATTATGTAATATTATTAAACAAATAACGTCCCCTTTTACAAACATAAATAGAATTAACCAAGGGAGATTAATCGTGGTCCCTTGGCTCAAACCAGAATTGTTCCCCTTGAATGCCCGGTTACCTGCGTGCACAACCAACAAGTGACGCTTCACCGAACACACCCCAGCGAGAAAAATACAAGGGCTGACCAGCGACCGCGAGATTAAACGATACCACTGAAGCGCGCTGACAACAGAGCTGGTCAGCTCGAGTTGATCTTACTTGAGATAAACACATCCATTGAGGCGTTCTGGGTGACCACTAAGATAATTAACACAGTGACACAGCCCAGGCTGTGAAGGGAGTTTTTTGGGTAGGAAAAAAAAATAGCAAGCTGTAGTCAAATATGGAGTGGTCATGCATACAAGAATTCAAAACATATTTGTATTTCTATTTTGCTGTAAATCTCTCTCTCTCTCTCTCTCTCTCTCTCTCTCTCTCTCTCTCTCTCTCTCTCTCTCTCTCTCTCTCTCTCTCTCTCCTCTCTCTCATAATACTGATTACGTGTGTGCGTGCGTGGGTGTACTGTCGAGTATGTGTGTGTGTGTGTGTCCTATCAATTACACGACGTCGCAGTCAACCCCAACATTGTTTATGCAATGCATTTACAGAACGTTCAAACAACCCTAACATTGATTGGTACGCGTGGACCATCAGGACATCTATGCGCATGTGTGCGCGCATGTAGGCGTGTGTGCGTGCGTGGGTGTGCTATCAATTACAGGACGTCGCATGCAGCCCCAACATTGATTGATTGGTCGTGTGCCACCATGATGTACCATGTTATGTCACGACCAAAGCGTGGGTGTACTGTCGGGTGAGCGTATGTGTGTGTCCTATCAATTACAGGACGTCGCAGTCAACCCCAACAGTGTTTATGCAATGCATTTAGAGGACGTCGCATATTTACAGGACATCACAGTCAACCCCACAATTCATTCTGCGTGGGCAAGGTTGCCGTTGTCTTTCTACACGACCGGCACCCATGATCTTCTGTAGTATCTCTCAGCAGGAATACCAACAACAGCACCACCCAACACCACCAACAAACAAATCATCATCATCATCATCATCATCATCATCATCATCATCATCATCATCATCATCATCATCATCATCATCATCATCATCATCATCATCATCAGCACCACCAGCAGCAGCAGCAGCATCACCATCACCATCATCATCATCATCAGCTCATCATCAACAGCATCAACTGAGGGTGACCGACTGGGTGACGCATCACAGGCAATGTCAAAAGAATGAACGTACGTGAACGTGCTCAGACATGTCTTTGGGGAAAACTGGAGGATGACTCACAGTGGCCTGACAACATAACGATACAACCGAGACACTTGGATAATTCTCACACCCGATCAAAGATGGCGCTGTAGCCGGTCTCATGCCTTATGGGATACATCCGAAACACGTGACTAATGGTCAAAGATGGAGTCGCATCCGGTCACATGGTCAGACAATATTCTGATGAGTCATTCTACGTAAGCAAATACCGTGTATAAGACGACCAGCATGCGTCGAATAGAAGTACCGGGCTCAGTGATCAGCAAAGTAGCACAACTTCTATGTTGCCTGGTGTGAAGACTGGTGATTCTTGTTTCTTCATCCCAGCTCTGTCATTAGACATGTTGTTCTGCAAGAAACCTACTTCTTGTAGTCAGACAACCGTAGGCCCACATGAGACAACATTTAAGCTGCTTGACGATTCTTCTTCAGATGAAAATATTGAACCTGTGTCTAGCGGTCATGAATCAGCCTCTGAGTTTCTCAAGAAAATCAATGCTTTATGGAATGAAAACTATCCCACCGCTGGTTTCCAAAATTGCTCCGCTGTCGCAGCAGATGAAATACAACACCCATCGAGAAAGGTATGTATAAATAGTAACGGTCATGATCATAGTTTCCAAGAACAGGTGTGCTAGCTCCGATGTCTAATGATACATTCTATTATATGGTACTCTTTATTTCACTATGAATTACTTGACGCTGAAGCCTTATAAGTTTCAATGTGATTTTTTTTCCTCCTACACAGGTTAATTTCGCAACAGATCCTCACTTCTTGACAGTTCATAGCGTTGGCACCGAAGAACGCAGTGGCAACTAGCACCATGTAATGAGAGAACGACAGAATTTTGAGCGACGTATACTAGAGATGGACCAAATGCTAACCCCAGTCCTGGGGACCAGTCACAGAGTCAAAGTCCTGGAGCAGAGAAAAAACTCAAGAACAACAGTGAAAGAGGCCGAGATAGTATAACCCCCGTATGGTAACTGGTAAATAAAATTAAAAAATATCAATCCACATTAGCGGACGTGTATTAAAACACCGACATAAAAACAAGATGGCTGTAATATACTTACAAACATGTCTTTAATAGCTGACCAGGTCTCAATACGAAGAAAACTACAAAGGGTGTGAGGAGACTGTATATGTATATCACGGGTATTCTGACTCGCAGACTATAGCTCACAATGACTACAACACAAGTAACTTGGCGCCCTCTACACTATCTATTTCATCATGGTTAGAGGTCATGTGGCGATCATGACCCGCATTCCCCAACCCAGCTCAAGCATACAACAGGTCAACGAGCGGGTAGTAGAACGCTTAGTCGCGCCATACAGACAGCCACGTCAGCGTAATCTGAACCGCTTGACCTATGAAACTGGCTGAAACCGGTTTTACGCGTGGCTCAAAAACTAGTATATAAACCCGAGACTGGTAAAACTCAACCATCGTGATCAGAAGATGACTACAGACCTCAAGACTGTGCCTGCTAACTGGGTCTACATGACTAGTAGAGGTGAGACTATTAGACCAGTGGGCGGTGGTGATAAGGCCGTGTTTGTCTCATCCTACAGAGGAACGAGTACGTTACACATCCGAAGATTTTACGGTGAATCCGACAAGAAGTTCCCGACTAAGAATGGAATGACACTTACTCGACAAGAATATGAACAGATGATCGCGATGCATCGCGAGATCCTAGCTGACTTTGACAGAATCAACCAAGTTAACCAAGCCAGTAACGAAATCAAACAAGGTACTAACAGAGACAAGCAAGCCAGTAACCAAAACATCCAAGTCAGTGCTCATGTCAAACAAGACACTACCAGAAGCCATAAAATCCAAAACACTCAAGTCAGCGCTCAAGTTAAACAAGGAACTAACCAAAACCACCAAGTAGACGCATACTATACCGCCAGTTTTCAACCCATCTCCAGTCAGCTGTATGATTGCCCCAGCAACCAGATGTGCGATGACCTCAATAACCAGGTGTTTGACGTGCAACAAGACATCAACCGAAGCAAGCAAGTCCAACACACGCAAGACAGTATTCAAGTCAATCAGAGTACTAAACGAAGCCACCAAGTAGACGCATACTATACCACCAGTTATCAACCCAGCTACAGTCAGATGTGTGATGACCCCAGCAACCAGATAGGTGAAGAGCCCAATAGTCAGATGTTTGATATGCTCAACACTCAGATGATTGATGGCCCGATTGTCTACAATACTCAGATGTCAGCCCACCAATCAGGAGATCAGCCTTACGACTACATACCAAGTGACCTATACATACCAGACTACCAGCCGGAAAAACCAACCAACTCAGACAGTAGTGTGAAGAAACCCAGAAACAACATACAGTGTGTATAGCTCTGTATGTGAAAATAAAATGATGTGATGATACTATGTACACCACCTCATATCACATCATCCATTTCGTATAATGACATTATACATTTTTATTCTTGAAAAATGTACTGAAATACTGTAAAAAGAACTGAACTACTGTAAAATAAACAGGTCTATATTATAATTATGTCTTGGTTGTTAGCATTTGGTCCATCTCATGTGATGAGAGACTGAAGGGCAAAAATGTTGGTCAAGTAATAAAATTTGTTAGCCAAAAGGGAAAAATGTTGACTACATTTCAATCATATTTATAAAACACTCACCCAATCTTATGAAAAGTAGGCAAATTTGTTAACCAAATGTGAAAAAGTTAGCCGAATTTCAAACCAAACTTATAAAAATCTCAGTCAAAACATGAAAAGTAGGAAAATTTGTTAACCAAACGTGAAAAGTTTGACCAACTGTCACCCAAACTTGTGAAAAGTGGGAAATTTTGTTGTCCAGATGTGAAAAGTTTGACCACATTTCACCCATTCTTATGAAAAGTAGGAAACTTTGTTAACAAAATGGTAAAAAAAAAATAATCTTGGCCAAGTAAGAAAATGTGTTAACCAAATGTGAAAAGGTTAGCCAAATTTCAAACCAAACTTATAAAAATCTCAGTCAAACATATGAAAAGTAGGAACATTTGTCAATCAAAGTGAAACATTTTGGTCACATTTCAACCAAACTTATAAAAATCTCAGTCAAACGCATGAAAAGTAGGAACATTTGTTAACCAAATGTGAAAACGTTAGCCGAATGTCAAACCAAACTTATAAACAGCTCAGTCAAACACATGAAAAGTAGGAAAATTTGTTAACCAATCATGAAAAGTTTGGTCAACTTTCACCCCAACTTATGACAAGTGGGAAAGTTTGTTGTCCAGTGGGGAAAAGTTTGACCACATTTCACCAAAACTTATGAAAAGTAGGAAACTTTGTTAACAAAATGGCAAAAAAGCTTGGCCAAGTAAGAAAATGTATTAACCAAATGTGAAAAGGTTAGCCAAATTTCAAACCAAACTTATAAAAATCTCAGTCAAACATATGAAAAATAGGAAAATTTGTCAATCAAAGTGAAACATTTTGGTCACATTTCAACCAAACTTATAGAAATCTCAATCAAACGCATGAAAAGTAGGAACATTTGTTAACCAAATGTGAAAAAGTTAGCCTAATTTCAAACCAAACTTATAAACAGCTCAGTCAAACACATGAAAAGTAGGAAAATTTGTTAACCAATCATGAAAAGTTTGGTCAACTTTCACCCCAATATATGAAAAGTGTGAAATTTTGTTGTCCAGAGGGGAAAAGTTTGACCAAATTTCACCCAAACTTATGTAAAGTAGGAAATTTTGTTAACCAAATGTGAAAAGGTTAGCCGAATTTCAAACCAAACTTATAAAAAGCTCAGTCAAACATATGAAAAGTAGTAAATATTTGTTAACCAAACGTGAAAAGTTTGGCCAACTGTCACCCAAACTTATGAAAAGAGGGAGATTTTATTGTCCAGAGGTGAAATGTTTGACCAAATTTCACCCAGTAGGAAACTTTGTTAACCAAATGGCAAAAATCTAGGCCACTTAAGAAAATTTTTTAAACAGAGGGGGACAATTTTGGCTACATTTCATTCAGACTTATAAAAAACTCACCCAAGCTTATGAAAAGTAGGAAAATTTGTTTACCAATTGTGAAAAGATTAGCCGAATTTCAAACCAAACTTATAAAAATCTCAGTCAAACATATGAAAAGTAGGAAAAATTTGTTAACCAAACGTGAAAAGTTTGGCCAACTGTCACCCAAACTTATGAAATGTAGGAAACTTTGTTAACCAAATGGTAAACACCTTGGCCAAGTAAGAAAATGTGTTAACCAAAGGTGAAAAGTTTTGGACAAGTTTGACCAAATTTCAAACAAAACTCATAAAAACAAGGAAACTTTGTTAACCAAATGTGAAAAGTTTGACCAAAGTTCAGCGAAACTTATAAGATATTCGCCTGTCTCCTATGCAAACAACAGCTGTATTTCAGAAAATTAAACGTATCTTATGTAATAAGACACTATAATTGAAGGAACAAAATAAAATTTCAACAATAAAATTTTACAAAAAAATTAACAATTAAATTTCTACCTGAAACATTCAAGATGGAAACATAAAGAGAAATTTAATTGTTATAATTTTTACCATTTTGTTAACAAAGTTTCGTACTGTTCATAAGAATTGGTGAAATGTGGTCAAACTTTTCACATCTGGACAACAAAATTTCCCACTTTTCACAAGTTTGGGTGACAGTTGGCCAAACTTTTCACGTTTGGTTAACAAATTTTCCTACTTTTCATGTTTTGACTGAGATTTTTATAAGTTTGGTTTGAAATTCGGCTAACTTTTTCACATTTGGTTAACAAATTTGCCTACTTTTCATAAGATTGGGTGAGTGTTTTATAAATATGATTGAAATGTAGTCAACATTTTTCCCTTTTGGCTAACAAATTTTATTACTTGACCAACATTTTTGCCCTTCAGTCTCTCATCACATGACAACTATATACACCGTAAACACTAAAAAAATAAATAAATTCAACAACCAAGACATAATTATAATATAGACCTGTTTATTTTACAGTAGTTCAGTACATTTTACAGTATTTCAGTACATTTTTCAAGAATAAAAATGTATAATGTCATTATACGAAATGGATGATGTGATATGAGGTGGTGTACATAGTATCATCACATCATTTTATTTTCACATACAGAGCTATACACACTGAATGTTGTTTCTTGGTTTCTTCACACCACTGTCTGAGTAGGTTGGTTTTTCCGGCTGGTAGTCTGGTATGTATAGGTCACTTGGTATGTAGTCGTAAGGCTGATCTCCTGATTGGTGGGCTGACATCTGAGTATTGTAGACAATCGGGCCATCAATCATCTGAGTGTTGGGCATATCAAACATCTGACTATTGGGCTCTTCACCTATCTGGTTTCTGGGGTCATCACACATCTGACTGTAGCTGGGTTGATAACTGGTGGTATAGTATGCGTCTACTTGGTGGCTTCGTTTAGTACTCTGATTGACTTGAATACTGTCTTGCGTGTGTTGGACTTGCTTGCTTCGGTTGATGTCTTGTTGCACGTCAAACACCTGGTTATTGGGGTCATCGCACATCTGGTTGCTGGGGCCATCACACAGCTGACTGGACATGGGTTGAAAACTGGCGGAATAGTGCGCGTCTACTTGGTGGTTTCGGTTAGTTCCTTGTTTAACTTGAGCGCTGACTTGAGTGTTTTGAATTTGATGGCTTCTGGTAGTGTCTTGTTTGACATGAGCACTGACTTGGATGTTGTGGTTACTGGCTTGCTTGTCTCTGTTAGTACCTTGTTTGATTTCGTTACTGGCTTGGTTAACTTGGTTGATTCTGTCAAAGTCAGCTAGGATCTCGCGATGCATCGAGATCATCTGTTCATATTCTTGTCGAGTAAGTGTCATTCCATTCTTAGTCGGGAACTTCTTGTCGGATTCACCGTAAAATCTTCGGATGTGTAACGTACTCGTTCCTTTGTAGGATGAGACAAACACGGCCTTATCACCACCGCCCACTGGTCTAATAGTCTCACCACTACGAGTCATGTAGACCCAGTTAGCAGGCACAGTCTTGAGGTCTGTAGTCATCTTCTGATCACGATGGTTGAGTTTTACCAGTCTCGGGTTTATATACTAGTTTTTGAGCCACGCGTAAAACCGGTTTCAGCCAGTTTCATAGGTCAAGCGGTTCAGATTACGCTGACGTGGCTGTCTGTATGGCGCGACTAAGCGTTCTACTACCCGCTCGTTGACCTGTTGTATGCTTGAGCTGGGTTGGGGAATGCGGGTCATGATCGCCACATGACCTCTAACCATGATGAAATAGATAGTGTAGAGGGCGCCAAGTTACTTGTGTTGTAGTCATTGTGAGCTATATTCTGCGAGACAGAATACCCGTGATATACATATACAGTCTCCTCACACCCTTTGTAGTTTTCTTCGTATTGAGACCTGGTCAGCTATTAAAGACATGTTTGTAAGTATATTACAGCCATCTTGTTTTTATGTCGGTGTTTTAATACACGTCCGCTAATGTGGATTGATATTTTTAAATTTTATTTACCAGTTACCATACGGGGGTTATACTATCTCGGCCTCTTTCACTGTTGTTCTTGAGTTTTTTCTCTGCTCCAGGACTTTGACTCTGTGACTGGTCCCCAGGACTGGGGTTAGCATTTGGTCCATCTCTAGTATACGTCGCTCAAAATTCTCTCGTTCTCTGATTACATGGTGCCAGTTGCCACTGCGTTCTTCGGTGCCAACGCTATGAACTGTCAAGAAGTGAGGATCTGTTGCGAAATTAACCTGTGTAGGAGAAAAAAAAATCACATTGAAACTAATAAGGCTTCAGCGTCAAGTAATTCATAGTGAAATAAAGAGTACCATATAATAGAATGTATCATTAGACATCGGAGCTAGCACACCTGTTCTTGGAAACTATGATCATGACCGTTACTATTTATACATACCTTTCTCGATGGGTGTTGTATTTCATCTGCTGCGACAGCGGAGCAACTTCGGAAACCAGCGGTGGGATAGTTTTCATTCCATAAAGCATTGATTTTCTTGAGAAACTCAGAGGCTGATTCATGACCGCTAGACACAGGTTCAATATTTTCATCTGAAGAAGAATCGTCAAGCAGCTTAAATGTTGTCTCATGTGGGCCTACGGTTGTCTGACTACAAGAAGTAGGTTTCTTGCAGAACAACATGTCTAATGACAGAGCTGGGATGAAGAAACAAGAATCACCAGTCTTCACACCAGGCAACATAGAAGTTGTGCTACTTTGCTGATCACTGAGCCCGGTACTTCTATTCGACGCATGCTGGTCGTCTTATACACGGTATTTGCTTACGTAGAATGACTCATCAGAATATTGTCTGACCATGTGACCGGATGCGACTCCATCTTTGACCATTAGTCACGTGTTTCGGATGTATCCCATAAGGCATGAGACCGGCTACAGCGCCATCTTTGATCGGGTGTGAGAATTATCCAAGTGTCTCGGTTGTATCGTTATGTTGTCAGGCCACTGTGAGTCATCCTCCAGTTTTCCCCAAAGACATGTCTGAGCACGTTCACTCTTTTGGCATAGCCTGTGATGCGTCACCCAGTCGGTCACCCTCAGCTGATGCTGTTGATGATGAGCTGATGATGATGATGATGATGATGATGATGATGACGGCGACGCTGCTGCTGCTGCTGGTGCTGATGATGATGATGAAGCTGATGATGATGATGATGATTTGTTTGTTGGTGATGTTGGGTGATGCTGTTGTTGGTATTCCTGCTGAGAGATACTACAGAAGATCATGGGTGCCGGTCGTGTAGAAAGACAACGGCAACCTTGCCCACGCAGAATGAATTGTGGGGTTGACTGTGATGTCCTGTAAATATGCGACGTCCTGTAAATGCATTGCATAAACAATGTTGGGGTTGACTGCGACGTCCTGTAATTGATAGGACACACACATACGCTCACCCGACAGTACACCCACGCTTTGGTCGTGAAATAACATGGTACATCATGGTGGCACACGACCAATCAATCAATGTTGGGGCTGCATGCGACGTCCTGTAATTGATAGCACACCCACGCACGCACACACGCCTACATGCGCGCACACATGCACATAGATATCCTGATGGTCCACGCGTACCAATCAATGTTGGGGTTGTTTGAACGTTCTGTAAATGCATTGCATAAACAATGTTGGGGTTGACTGCGACGTCGTGTAATTGATAGGACACACACACACACACGCCTACATGCGCGCACACATGCACACAGATATCCTGATTGTCCACGCGTACCAATCAATGTTGGGGTTGTTTGAACGTTCTGTAAATGCATTGCATAAACAATGTTGGGGTTGACTGCGACGTCGTGTAATTGATAGGACACACACGCACACACACACACACGCCTTCATGCGCGCACACATGCGCACAGATGTCCTGATGGTCCACGCATACCAATCAATGTTGGGGTTGTTTGAACGTTCTGTAAATGCATTGCATAAACAATGTTGGGGTTGACTGCGACGTCGTGTAATTGATAGGACATACACACACATTCACCGGACAGTACACCCACGCTTTGGTCGTGGAATGACATGGTACATCAAGGTGGCACACGACCAATCAATCAATGTTGGGGCTGCATGCGACGTCCTGTAATTGATAGCACATACACACACACACACGCCTACATGCGCGCACACATGCGCACAGATGTCCTGATGGTCCACGCGTACCAATCAATGTTGGGGTTGTTTGAACGTTCTGTAAATGCATTGCATAAACAATGTTGGGGTTGACTGCGACGTCGTGTAATTGATAGGACACACACACACACACACACACACACACACACACACACACACTCGACAGTACACCCACGCATGCACACACGTATTCAGTATTATGAGAGAGAGAGAGAGAGAGAGAGAGAGAGAGAGAGAGAGAGAGAGAGAGAGAGAGAGAGAGAGAGAGAGAGATTTATAGCAAAATAGAAATACAAATATGTTTTGAATTCTTGTATGCATGACCACTCCATATTTGACTACAGCTTGCTATTTTTTTTTCCCTACCCAAAAAACTCCCTTCACAGCATGGACTGTGTCACTGTGTTAATTATGTTAGCGGTCACCCAGAACGCCTCAATGGATGTGTTTATCTCAAGTAAGATCAATTCGAGCTGACCAGCTCTGTTGTCAGCTCGCTTCAGTGGTATCGTTTAATCTCGCGGTCGCTGGTCAGCCCTTGTATTTTTCTCGCTGGGGTGTGTTCGGTGAAGCGTCACTTGTTGGTTGTGCGCGCAGGTAACCGGGCATTCAAGGGGAACAATTCTGGTTTGAGCCAAGGGACCACGATTAATCTCCCTTGGTTAATTCTATTTATGTTTGTAAAACGGGACGTTATTTGTTTAATAATATTACATAATTTAATGTATATCTCGGGAACTTATGGCGTATTTTAAACGAGAGTCGAAGTTTTATATTGAAGTACCTACTCGCCAATATACATACAGGAATTTAGAAGGTTTAATTAATTTTTGGGGTTAATTTTTAATAATATTCTATGGTCGGTTAGAATATTCATAAAGCAGATTTTCATCAAACGGGGTCGGGACTTCTGTCGAATTAGCATTCTGAGCCGTGCAAAAGTTTATTAAGACGGTCATTACTTGACCTACTCGGGTTCGCTCGAGAGATGTAATAAATCAATGTCATACTGACTTCAGTCTTCTTCATCGAAGGGTCTAGACTGGGGTTCGATCACCCACCGCCGCGGTTCCCGCACACCCGCCCGGCCGGATCGCGCGCCGACGTCCGCTCGGATCGGTTCGGTTCGCACCGGTTCACGCCGGTTCGGGTATGGGGGACCTGGGTAGGGGGGTAGCGATGGACCGGAAGTAGTCACCACGACAACCGGAAGTGGTCATCCAAGATAAACACCCGGCAAGTTCAAAATATCTGGGTCAATAGAGGGCCGGTTTTGTGACGAAACAAGATGGCGGGATAACCCCTTATAGAAGGATTTACGAAGGACTAAAGTCCTAAAATGATAAGTCAATACAACATCCCATGCTACTAAAACTTTCTGCTAGGGACATGCAATATTTTTTTTTATATTTCTGAATAATGCTCGAATTACATACTCATGAACAAAATGTATGTCAAATGTCTCTTAAGGAGCGAATACTGTAAGGTCAAATCTTACAATTCACGGCGATTGCACTAGCCAGGCGGCCTTAATTCCTCAGGCTCAAGAGCAACCTGTCATACACTGCAAGGTGTATGACAGTAATGACAGTTGACAGGCTTCAACTCACTGCCCAGGGTTAAAACGCACGGTAGTAAACTAGGGCTAAACAGTTTTGAGTAGTATTTACACGATGCCCGTGGAGCGACTATGAAAACACCGTATAATGAGTTACATTCAATAGCTCATTGTAAAATATAAGACCATTAATTACAGTAATGTTAACATTTGTTAGAGATCGGCGTGGCTGAGAAGTTTAACACGCTCGCACGTAAACTTCTATTCGCTGACGGCGTGGTAACTGGCTGAGATGTTTAACATACTCGCACGTAAACTTCTATCGCTGACGGCGTGGTAACTGGCTGAGAAGTTTAACACGCTCACGCGTAAACTTCTATTCGCTGAAGGCGTGGTAACTGGCTGAGAAGTTTAACACGCTCGCACGTAAACTTCTATTCGCTGACGGGGTGGTAACTGGCTGAGATGACACACCTTGGGATTAAGCGTTGACTTCTGGTTCAGAAATCAATGGCAAACAGTAAATGTAAAAGTATCCAGAAAATCAACCTAGAGTTGATAGAAGCGTTATGCAAAGGACATGCAATTTATTTTTACATTTCTTAATAATTCTCATGAACAATTTCGAATCGATGATGGTCAAATGTCCCAACTTCTGTAAGGTCAAATTCGGATCATTTTCGAATAACGCAACCCGCCTCATACTTTAGACACTATAATCACGGATTATCGCTTTGTTTATTTTCAAAAGTACATGTCCAGTCTTCATTGGCATTAGTAAATTAAAACTAATTTTTCAGTTCGAAATCATACTTAAAATTCAACTACATTTAAAGACACGTTATAATCAATCAGTCAAGTTCCGTATCCACAATGAAGGTTGGTTGCAACTGATCTCCAACACTGTCTATCTCTCACCTTCATTGTACATTATGTCAAATTGTTGTTCGCCCATCTCTTGATATTATCTTCCCATTTGTGTCTTTGTCTACCTCTTGCTCAATCTTCAAGTATGGTTTTTATAAGAGTGTTATGTCTTCTAACGTGGCCGACATATTTCACACACGTTACAACAAATCACTTACTAAAATAAGTTAGTTAGCGGCATGCATATCCTTTACAGGACGCCGAATTGAACCCCATTTTTTTTTTGGGGGGGGGGGGGGGGGCTGTTTGTGATATTTTAGCAAGATTATATTAAGTAGTTTGCCATTGCATTCTGAACGACCGACAATTAAACCATTGTATGAAAACATATGCAAGGTGGTATGCTTCCAAATGGCCGCAGCTGTGTTTTGAACACGGAATTCGGGATTGCGAATCGCGTTTGTAACCCCTTCACCCCAGCGCCTGGTTATTAAGAGAGAGAGAGAGAGAGAGAGAGAGAGAGAGAGAGATAGAGAGATTGGGAGAGATAGAGAGAGATACAGAGAGATAGAGAGAGATAGAGAGAGATAGAGAGTGAGATAGAGAGTGAGATAGAGAGTGAGATAGAGATAGAGAGAGATAGAGAGATAGAGAGAGATAGAGAGAGATAGAGAGAGATAGAGAGATAGATAGATAGATAGATAGATAGAGAGAGAGAGAGAGAGAGAGAGAGAGAGAGAGAGAGAGAGAGAGAACAACAACAAGAAACTTTATCTTCAAAGGGTTAAGAATTGGGCACGCAGGACCGTCTAACATTCTGCCCTTTTATCACTCTCTTTCATACATGATACCATTCACATATTAGATGCAGGATAAACTAACACTATTGAATGGGAAGTCACAACAATTCGGTTTTGAAATTCATAGGGGAAAGACAACGATAATAAGAATAGATCAAACAAATGACAACCTGATCCTGGGAAGGTAATCTGGTCAACAAATGCCCGAAGAAGTCGGATGTGTCGGCCATAAGATGCTAATATCCAGCTCTGCTGTAAACAGGCACAATGCAATTACGTCTAAAACTTTCCGGACGAACGCAGAAGAAGACGATGATGATGAAGAAGAAGAAGAAGAAGAAGAAGAAGAAGAAGAAGAAGAAGAAGAAGAAGAAGAAGAAGAAGAAGAAGAAGAAGAAGAGGAAGAAAAAGAAGAAGAAAAAGAAGAAAAAGAAGAAGAAAAAGAAGAAGAAGAAGAAGAAGATAACTGATCTTCCTTGGTGAAAGTTCACTTCAAGAGACGGAATTATACACCCATTTAGGAAGCAATGTAGACAAAGAGGGTGGGACAGATGAAGAATACAGAAGACTATAGGAGCTTTTATAGCACTGAACAATTTGTGAAAGTCAAAATAAGTTAAACTCAGCACCAAACTAAGAGTATTCAATTCTAGCGTTAAAGGCATGCTACTCTATGGATCAGAAATACCCAGAACAAAGAATACGACTACACATAAATTACAAACATTCACTAACTGGTCTGCACAAAATAAAAGGAATAAAATGGTATGTCTTAATTACCAATGTGGAGCTCATAGAATAAAAAAAAAAAACTTAAAACAAATAAATACCTGAAAAAAATTATAACAAAGAGGAAATGGCTTTAAAATTAACAAACGTTTAGGAAATAAAATTAACAGCAAAATAGTAGTAACAGAAACACGGGCCTAACCTAAGAGTATGCAGGCATCATTATAAAAATAGGAAACTGAACAAAATAAACACACATTAACACAATAAGGTAAAAACACAATGACAGCTACAAAAAAAAAAAAAACAACAACACCCAGATTGGTGGGCAATTTAGAGACAGACAAATGCTAAACCAGAGACCCTAATTATAACCTCATTAGGGCTGAGCAGAGCTAAGACCTTGTTATTTTTGTTAAAAAAAAAAAAGAAGAGAGAGAGAGAGAGAGAGAGAGAGAGAGAGAGAGAGAGAGAGAGAGAGAGAGAGAGAGAGAGAGAGAGAGAGAGAGAGGGAGGGAGGGAGTATGTGTGAGAGTGATTGAGAGAAATACTGAACGAACGAATGAACGAACAAACTTTATTTTCAAAGGGTTACAAATTGGGCACGCCGACCCGTCTTACGTTAGGCCCTTCCAACCACTCGTCTTTCGTTCATCAATTGTGCATGTTACATTCATATAAGAAAACAACATTGTCAATTGGATGTTGTAAACATAAACAATGCATATTACCTTGCTATGAGACAGACAGACACACGTACACACGCACATTTATAAATAGACACACACACACATACACACTTGCATGCATACTTACATAATTTGCTCAAACTCTCACAGTTATGCACACACTCAATAACATACAAATACACACTCTCATACACTGCATGCATGCATACATACACACACAAAAATATACACATACATACACGAACATACACACACATACACATATAAATACACACGCACATACACACATACACACACGCACATACACACATACCCACACATACATACAGACACACATACACACAAATACACACATACATACACACATACTTACACACATTCACACATGCACTCATACACACACACAAACACATAAACACACACACACACACACATCCTCATACACACCCATATACACATACACACATATACACACACATAAACAAACTTACACACACATACTCATACATACACACATACATACTACCTTCCTTACAAATGCCAACTCAGCCATATTTCGTTGTAACTCCGTGTTGCACATAACTCATTGAAACAGCAACCTGGAAAAACATTAACTGTCAATACACCTGTCCAGACAACATATTTTATTTAACGAACACAAATGCCATGATGCGGATGTCACAATTATGTCTGGTCATCCGGCTTTGTCCACATTCACACACCGTGCCTGACACATTACATGATTTATAATATCGTCGATGCCGTGTCTTCGCCCTTTCTGTAAAATAGAATCATCCAGGGTATAATAATCTAAGTCGTTTGAATTATAACCCAGTCGTTCAAAACAGCAGCATCCATTCTGACTGCTTAACTGATTAGTGCCAAATGATAATATTTCGCCAAATGTCAAATCCCATTTGGACAGAAGGACGATATATCGCCGTACTAGGGTTATCTGGTATGTGTTGTTTCATGGTATCTTCCTCAATTTCAATGTTCAGTGAACGGAAATGTACATTATAATATTTGTTCATTTGAGTGTGTACCATGTCAAATCCAAACCTACTGCTCGATTAGCACTGAATCAGTTAACTGACATTGCAGTTTGAGTGTATTTCTAGCTAAGTGCAGTAGAGTATCCCAAGACTCCCTGTCTTTAACCCACCTTAGGCGCATTATGCATATGGTGTGAGCCAACATTTGAATAGACCAATCGGCACACGGTGAATGATGTAATCAATATCACTCAAGCAGCCTTTACTACTCAATTCATTTCCTAGTAATTGTTTGCTGGGTGGAGCTCATGTCATATTTGAAAAATGTGAATAGATCAAGATGCGTGGGCTTGAACTCATGACGTGTTACTTCACTACCTTGGCTTCGAGTTGTTACTTGTTGGCTGCAAAACTGTCTTACTAACCAGTTCATGGAAGTATGGGTAAGAACTAGAGACTAGAGGATGCACTAGAAAACATACACATTAAAAGCTGTAGTCACTGACGGGGATTAGAACCTGTCACCTCCAAATGACGACAGCGTCTCGCTGTAGGAACAAGTGTACTTCGACTCATGACCAACTAGACACACCTAATAAAGTGTCTTATTAGCCAGGTCTATCATCCACATAAACCCACAACTATGGGCTATGGACAGGATTCGTATCTAACCATTGAAATATCATCACATGTCACATAATTTTATATAAAACCAGTATAAATCAAATAACAAATACACAAACACATCAGACCATAATGCTGTGTCCAGTCTATTAATAAACACTTCAGTTTTTAACAAACTCAAGTGACCTTATGAGCCGAGTAAATAAATAATTCAACTAGCTTTACATGCGTTCAATATCCTGTCTGAAGTATAAATCCAAGTAAGGAAGGGCTCAACATAAGGAGGAAAAATAAGAATATTAATAGTGTAACCGCGATCGAGGACGAGTATAAATAATGATAGTTTAAACATGATGAAATACATAACATGAATATCGGCGGTTTAACTGCATTGATGGAAAGAACGAGAATATCACCAGTTTAACCAGCAAATCTATCAATTATATCTGCAGTTATCCATCTACTTCGTTAATCACAGCTGTAGGGTACCCATCTACTGCATCAATCACATCTGAGAACTTGGTGACAACTGGCAATGTTGAGGGAAAAAGAACAAGGGGAAGGCAGAGATGTAAAAACCTGGATGGTTTAGCCACATGGCATAGTCAAGACTAGAACACAGAACTGATCCACAGCTCTGGTGATTGTGTGAGATGGCGAAACATGACAGCCCACGCTTATCGGCATGGCAGATGATGATGATGACGACTTAAAGAACAAAACAAAGACACGACTCAGGAAAGAAATAAACATGCGGGACTCTAACAAGAATCCCCATAGGTGAACAATAATGATTCAGTGTGTCACGAACAACTGCCACATAATTACAGCCACGTCGAGAAATACAAATCTGACAGCTTGGCTTAAAAGAGATGGTATCCTTCTAATAGTGTCACGTCACGCACAGCGTGGACAGAAGAAATCTCGTTTACTGATTAAGTGCCGAAGGATACTATATCGCCAAATGTTACCGCTCATTTGGACAGAAGGACGATATATCGCCACACAACGATCATGGTGTTATTTGTTTGTTTCATACTATCTTCTGCTTTTTCGATGCATAATAACGGGAAATTATCTAATAATAATTGTTCATTTCACTGTGCACTGTGTCTGGTCCAAACCTAAATTTTGTTTGGCACTGAATCAGTTAACGTTCCTCTCTCTCTCTCTCTCTCTCTCTCTCTCTCTCTCTCTCTCTCTCTCTCTCTCTCTCTCTCTCTCTCTCTCTCTCTCTCTCTCTCTCTCTCTCTCTCTCTCTCTCTCTCTCTCTCTCTCTCTCCTCTCTCTCTCTCTCTCTCTCTCATATAGGACAAGTTTTCCTTTCGATAAAAAGTCTACAGCCTAACCCATCAAATCCATTGCTGCAGGAATTGAAGTATCACCCGGCTGTGTGCTCTATGTCATGATTTATTAGATATGGCGACCAGTTTCGTTCCTCTCAAGTTTAATTTCAATTCATACCAGCTAGGGATTCCATGTTCCCTTGGGGCGTTGGGTTGGCGTTTGTTGGCAATCATGATTTCATCTCATCGTGTTCCTCTTGTAACTTGCAGTGTCAAGGTGAAGCATAAACAGTGGGAGAATGCCCATGTTAGAACTTCATATATCGAGATTCCCATGGACTCTTTTATTCTCTTTGTTCATCGTTTACATGGTCGGCCTCTTCTTATGGTTCCCTTTGATCTGTACATCCTTGCTTGTTGTGGTATACTCTCAGAAAGTAGCCTAGTTATGGGAACCATTTAACTTGCTGTTTCATAATGAAATCTAGCGCTGCTACTACCCGCACTTTAGTCCTGAACTTACTGGGTTTGTCTTATGCAGTGATGTGTGGCTGTTGGTTTTCTAGTGACTGCCGCTTCCATCGACGATGAACTGCATTTGTCGTGGTGGACTTTTGTGTTGGCATTCTGGCAGCGGCATTATGCATAGTAACGGGCTGTTGGTTTGTCGTTTCCTGTCTTTACCACTTGTCACATGGGGCAGTGGGTAGCATTTTGTGTGATATTCATTGGCACAGGAACGGAGCAATATGGGCGACCCTTTGTCGTGAATTTGAAATTGCGACTAACCGACTAGTCCTGATTGATTCTTTTCTGAGTTTTCTCGCTTCACGATAAGCTGAGTTGGCAATGACATAAGTAACACCCGTGGAGGAAGTATTCTAGACCGAAGCTACTTCCAACGTTTGTTTACAGGGACTTACAGGCAAGAGGAGTGGACTTCATTGCATCAGGTATTATTCTATATGGCTCGACCTCATTCCACAGAGCGGATTACCGAAATCGACGCACATAGCACGAACTCTGTAGTCCCAGTGACGACTCGCAGACAGACAGACAGACAGACAGACAGACAGACAGATACAAATACAGTCAGACAGACAGGGCAGCTAAGACAGGCAGGGCAGATTTGACAAGATAAGACAAGATCAGATAAATTCAGGTACAATAGACAGAGAGAGAGAGAGAGAGAGAGAGAGAGAGAGAGAGAGAGAGAGAGAGAGAGAGAGAGAGAGAGAGAGAGAGAGAGAGAGATGTATAGATAGACAGACAGATAGACAGACAGAAAGACAGAGAGAAAGAGAGAGAGATACATAGATAGATAGATGTATAGATAAATTGATAGATGGATGGATGGATGGATGGTTAGATAGATAGATAGATAGATAGATAGATAGATAGATAGATAGATAGATAGATAGATAGATAGATAGACAGACAGAAAGACAGAGAGAAAGAGAGAGATACATAGATAGATAGATGTATAGATAGATAGATAGATAGATAGATAGATAGATAGATAGATAGATAGATAGATAGATAGATAGATAGATAGATAGATAGATAGATAGATAGATAACCTAATCATGTCACAAACTTCCATTTCCAACTCCAGGAAGTATAACCCATCACGATGACAGAACGTCTGAAATTTGGCATTAGAGTAATTTCCCTTCTGGTTACACTCGGTCGTGTGACAAGTCAGTATTGAGGCACGGTGTTACATTTTATGAAATTTTAATAAAATGGGGGTTAAGGGATTGTGAAGATTGGCGGCAGATCTGATAAAATAAGGGTTTCTGGAGCATGTAACGCTACTGTGAGATTGAAGACACCCAGCGGGGAAATAGATGAAGGGTAAGTGACAAGAAGAGATAACAGATGGATGGAGGGAGATGGGGAGATAGATAGATAGATAGATAGATAGATAGATAGAGAGAGAGAGAGAGAGAGAGAGAGAGAGAGAGAGAGAGAGAGAGAGAGAGCGAGAGAGATGTGAAGCTAGCCACATATCAGATGTAATAATATTGGCAACTAGTGGTTGAAATGAGAGTTGCCAATGGAAATGTTGATACTGTCAGCCATTGTCAGACAGAAAGACAACCGGAATTATGAGTGTGTTTACCAGAGTCATCATGTCTTATCGCAGCTTATGAGGTTACCTCATGGTGAACTATTTGTTTGATGGTATCACACCAACTGGTGACGTCTGAAACTAGTGGTGTTATTCCCACGGTGACATTTAAACTAATGGAGTTATTCCCACGGTGACATCTAGACTAATGTAGTTAATCCCACGGTGACATCTAGACTAATGGAGTTATTCCCACGGCGATGTCTCTGGTGAGTGGCGTCATTACCATATCGAGATTTTTGACTAATGGTGTAATTAGGTTATTACCATGGTGACATCTCTTACTAATGGCGTCATCACCCATTGTGACATCTCTATGACCAAAGGTGGCATCCCCTAGGTGACATCTCTGTGACTAATAGTGGCATCCCCTAGGTGACATCTCTGTGACAAATGGTGACATTGCCACGGTGACATCGCCGTCACTAATGGTGGTATCCCCATAGTGACATCACTGCGACTAATAGTGGCATCCGTAAGGTGACATCTCTGTGACAAATGGTGACATCGTTATGGGGTCATCTCTGTGACTATGCTGCCACCCTCATGGTGACATACCCAAGTAATAGTAATACCCTCCATGCTAAGAGACTTTACTAGATGTCTCTACTAGATCACCAATTGCTGATATTTCCTATGTATGGTCTATGATAACTTCTGAAATACAAGACATGTTTTCCAAAAGAACAGATAACAGTAAATAATTCTCCTGAGTATTGAGATAGAAATTGTTGAAAATCACCTCATCTCATCTTGTTCCTCTTGTACCTTGCGGTGTCGATGTGAAGTATAAACAGCGGGAGAGTGCCCGTTTATGGGCTTCTTATATCGAGATTCCCATGGTCCTGTTATTCCATCTGTCCATCGTTTACATGGTCGGCCTCTTCTCTGGTTACATTTAATCTGTACACCATGGCTTGTTGTTAACAAACAACGATATGTCTAAAATCCGTGGAGAAAACACTACCAGCATAAGTTTTATTCCTGTCAGTCCGTATGTGCTACGCTGAATTATGACCTAATAACATCTTAGAATTATGACCTAATAGCATCCTAGAATTATGACCTAATAACATCTTAGAATTATGACCTAATAACATCCTAGAATTATAACCTAATAACATCCTAGACTTATGACCTAATAACATTCTAGAATTATGAACTAATACCAACGTAGAATTACGACCTAATAACATCCTAGAATTATGACCCAATAACATCCTGGAATTATGACATAATAATAACCTACTATGTGAAGCTCCACCACTAGCCTTGCAAACCCCGATGGTTTTTTGGGCTTTGAAAAGGGAAAACGACCTATGTAACACAGTTCATGTGGCGATGATACTTTTTATATCTGGTCGGAGGAAAATTCCATACGCATACCTTACTCCGATAGATGCAAATTCTTTACAGGGATCAGAAATTAACAGAAATCATCATCATCAAAAACCGACACCACGGAACTCCGGACATGCTCATATGTGCCCCGTTTTCATCAGTTCCATTCCCCAGTTAGTTACGAGGGCCGCTGCTCCGTCCTCTACCACAATCCTTCCTGTTAGTGCCGAATTGGAATTCTGATTCCACCAGCCGTAGCCACATGCAGTCATTGAGGAGGTCTCAAATAACATGAAATTCAAAACGTAGATTTAAGGGTTTGTCTCTCGGTCTTCCACGTGTTTTGCAGTCAACAACGGCAACAAATATTAAGATAAATAAAGCAAATAGCCATTTTACATGCTATATGAGCATTGGAATAATGGCGCTATTCCCATATTTTTATAAACCATTCAGCATTAGATAGTTGATATGGCCAGTAACGTGCAGGCAACTTTTACTTCTCAAAGTATTGTTTTGGTACCAAATTTAGGTTGTCTCAACCTGGGTGCCCACATCAATAAAAAAAAAATACCGTCACGGTGAGGATTCAGTCCTTTAACAGCCGCGCCGGCAGACGAGCTTCCAGCAACAAAGAGAGTGCTTCTCCCACCAAGAGACCCTCCATTAATAACTATGCCACCATAAATCACCAGCATAGAACCACGGAGAAGATAATTCGGAGACTTGTAAATACAGATGCCACCACGCTCAATAAGTTTGCCCAGGTGGCCAAATAATTTCCCGGAAGAAATATCCATACAAGACTATCTGTTAACACTTGGTGCACGAATCATGGACCAGGCTGATATAATGAATGCTCTACGAGAAGTAAGTGGCTTGCGAGAACCAAGTGATTACTGTAAATCTACAACCACGGTCAGACTGCGAGAACAGCAAGTTAAAAGATGTGTGGCCAAACAAGAACACAATGCAGGAAGCCAAAGAAGATAAATAAACCAACATTGTGTGTCGTGAGCCGCTACACGCTGCGGGATTTGCTTAGGAGGGGATTCAAGCACTTATGGACTGAATGGTTCGATGTGCAATGAGCATGATCTGTTGACTAACTAACTAACTTGGTGTACAGAACACGCTTTACCCGCAGCATCTGTGGCTTGACGTTCCGTTTCACGTGTGTCTGCCCAATAGATACCAGGACGCTGTTGAGGAAGTCAGAGTCATCCAGGCTTTCCACGGCTGCTCCGAGTCCTTCCATGACCGTCACTGCATGTCTCTGAAGAAGAGCAATGAGACAATTGTAGACACATTAAACCATTGAAAAGACGCAATAAGAAGAAAATAAAATTTCTGGGGAAATTCGTGAGTCTATTGAACTAACAGATTGGCGCTCATAGAAGTGGAGGAAAGAAGTATGTTTCAGAGGACTATCTATATAATACTTTTTATTTTGTTTTCTGCGCTCGCTTGCTTTGACCTCGTGCGTAGTCGATACACACTACTTCTATTAACACTAGACTGAACTTTTGCGTGCAGATTAGCTTTCCCTATTACCAGTGTCCCTTGCCATGAGGCGAACCCACTCCGACTTCAGAGGTACTTGTAATGTACGTACCCAAGTCAATGACGAGAAGTCAGCATTTTCCCAACTGTCCGGGACAACTAGCACCACTTTTGTCTCCTAGACAGATACCTATAAGTCAGTAGTTCCCAAGCTTGTCAAACAGAGGGCCATATCTATTATTTCGGTAGTTAAGCAGGCCACAACGTTATAAAATTATAAAAGTTGTGCAATATCATTCTTAGCTTTCTTAACTTTCGTCAACAAAATTCTTAAACTTCAAAAGCAGTCAGTGTCAGTACTACACTGCCGTCATTTTTGTTTTTGTTTGTTTAAAATCAAAAGTTCATTTAACAATAAATTTGAAATCAGTTTCGAAAATCGCTATTAATGTAATTAATTTACAGTTGTAACTGTTCCTCATAACCAATTACTTAGGTTCAGATGCCTGTTTATCAATGTCTGGGCACAATAAGGTTGTGCTCAAAGTCATAAGCGCAGCTAGGTTAATGTTGGTGAGTCTGGAAAGTTGCTTTTTTTTTAAATAACGATCATTGCGGAAAATGACTGCTCACATCTGTAAGTCGAACCAAAACAACAAATGTATTTCTGTGCGAATGAACGCAAGTGTTCAAATTGTTCGACAGGCAATAGTCGCCAGAATGAAATCCTATGATCAGCTGAGGGTGAAGCAGGCAGCTCCTGAAATTTACATCTCAATGCAGAATTGATTGGTCGACACAGCTGGGATATGGGAACTTTATAACGTTTCGTTGCGAACTGAGCTGGGGCTTTTAATAATATCTGAGCATAACAACCACGAGCAGAGTAAATTATCAGACGCTGACGGGGCACTCTGAGAGCATTTTTGAAATATTAAAATATATTATATTAAATAACGATGCCTCGCGTGCCACTTTCTGACAGCTGGCGGACCACAAGTGGCCTGAGGGCCGTGGTTTTGGAACATCTGGTATAGTTATTACATGAATTCTCATAAAAGCTATTGTTGTTATTGACAATAAGCTACCAATGTCAAACAAGAACGCTTACTGCTACTAACTCCATTTTTACTAACAATCGCCTATCATAGTGGTTCTCAACCTTTTTTGGCCCATGCACCACTTTACCATATGTTCAGAATGTCATTCCACCCCCCCCACCTTTTCGTATTTCCTCCGTTTATCCCCCCCCCCATAGTATACGTAAGAATGGAAACTAAATTTAATAACACATACTAGAAAAAAGTCTAGACGTCTACATAAAACGTGTATTGCGGGTCTATTTACGTTATAAAGTAAATTTTAGACGGGCAAGAAGTACAGAACTGTAAAGTATGGAGGGAAAAACAATATCAAGTAATTGCTTCTTGTAGTAACTAGATCTTGAAATAATCTTAATTCCCCCCCCCCCCCCGAAACCCTAAAATTCCACCGGGGGGGGGGGGGGGAAGGGGGAGGAAATTCACCACCGGTTGAGAATCATTGGTCTATCAGGATGGCAATGTGCCAGTCAGATTACGAAATAGTCTATGATTCATATCACATGTTGACACGTGGCAACTGCATCTTCTGAAATAAATGTTACTTTAATATGTTTGCTAATTAGTTAGTTAGTCGCGGCCCAACTTTACGGCAAAGGGTCGTCCAATTATCCTCCGTTCCTGTGCCAGTGAATGTCACACACAATGCTCCTTACTGCCCGATGTGAAAAGTGGAACAGTCAGGAGACTCGACAAACCAACAGCCAGCACAGGTATAACATGCTTAATGACGCTGTCAGAATGCCAACATAAAAGTCCGCCACGTTTGCTATTGTTGTGCCTAAATTCTTAGGGCAGTCTAATCTATGCATTGCTATGCAGTTATCATTCCACTGCTGGTTTATTTTTCTTCGCTCGCCTGCATTGAACCCAAGCATAAGCCATACATGCCACTTCTTGTCTGGACTAATTTTTGCGTATGAATTAGCTTTCCCTATTACCAGTGTCCCACGCCAACAGGCGAACCCACTCCAACTTCAGAGGTACTTATAATTTACATCACCAAGGCAAGGACGAGAAGTCAACATTTTAATCCAACTTACCGAAGTAACATGGTTTTAGAGCGAAAAGTAATATCTATGACTTACCTAACCGCTTCTGTGGCGAAGGGGTTACAGACGCAACTCGTAGTCGCACATACCGCGTTCGAAACACAGCTGAATGCTGTTCGTCAGCAGACCGCCTTGCATTGGTTTTATACAATGGTATGAGTGTCGGTCGCTCAGGACGCAATGGCAAACTAATAAACGTAAACTTGCCAAGAAATGAAAAACAGCCAAAAAGAAAAAAAATGTAACGTCCAGTAAAGGAAACGCAACTAAGTAACTAACCTGCAGCATGTCTCTATCAACTTCCCATTCTAATTCATTCTTTTCGTTCATCTGTACAATCTTTGGAAACAGCCGTTTTAGATCTGGCTCTGTTTGAAACAACCTGGTGAAGATAGAAACAAATTAAATTAAAGGTTGAAACGTCCAACAAACAAAGACACAGTATTGCTTAACTGATTTAGTGCCCAAGGATAATATATCGCGAAATACGACCTCTCATTTAGACAGAAGAACGATATATCGCCATACTAGGGTTGTGTTATTTGGATTGTTTCGTATTATCTTCCACAATTTCAATGCTCAGTGAACGGAAGTTTATATTATAATACTTGTTAATTTAATTGTGTACCATGACGTGGTCCAAATTTACTTTTTGTTAAGCACTGAATCAGTTAAATAACGGAGTTGGTGAGTTTAAAGAAGATCATATTCATTGCACAGGGCTTTATGATATGCCTCGGTGTCTTTTAGCAGAGCGGTTTGCCGAGAAGCGTCGCACAGAGTCGGAATTCCGTAGCTCCAGCGAAGACCCCCAGGAGTCTCGGATAAAACCGCACTCACGAACAGAATAATGGAGTCCTAAAACGAACTCACGTCTTTCGGAGAGCGAGCGAGGCACGCGGGGTAACAACGCGGTCACGGAAACCCCTGTGTTTAAAGAATTGACGCTTTAGAAGTGCAATAGCACAAATGTTAGCCTGAGTTGTTGTTTGTGTCACTGTGGAAAGTGTTGTTCTTACTCTTGGTGTTGTTGGTAGTGTTTGAGTGGTTGTTACTGTTGCTAATGTTGTTATTTCTGTTGATGTTGTGGTTACTGTTGTTGTTTCTGTGGACATTATTGCAGCTGTTACTGTTGGTGTTCTTGCTGTTGATGTTATTGTTGTTTCTAGTCTTGTTATTATTGTTGTTACTGTTGGCGGTTTTGTTGTTTCTGTGGATATGATTGTTGTTGTTACTGTTGGTGTTATTGACGCTTCCGTTAATCTTATTGTTGTTGTTACTGTTAATGTTATTGCTGTTACTGTTGGTGTTCTGGTTGTGATGCGACGCTGTGAGCAGTGAAGTTCGTGTGAAATGCTTTTAAATCTGCCCGAGGTTGTGGAGCGTGATCTGCATGTTCAGAGCAATGGCGGAGGGCACGTCCCAGAATTGACCGGTTTTTGTGCCTTATGCAGAAATATGTGTGTCACCGCCTCACTTGCACATTTAGTAAAGGGCTGCAATTCCAGCCCAAGGGAAACCATTGAGTCGAGCAGGACCCGAGTAATCTAGAACCTTCTCAAAAGAGATGGTCACCAAGTCCATGATTCCGTGGACACTGATGTGGCCCGCCTAATGCGGGGTCCACGAGGAACTCGGACAGAGTTACCGCCCGTGTCGAGTTAGGACACGCGGAGACCGGCAGAGGACAGACGGACTTGAGAGAGGCAACAGGGCCTGCCTTTGAGGGACTCTATAGATATCAATAGATATATAGACATAGGCTAGATAGTTTGCTAGACTGTTAAATGATACTTATGTGTTTGATGTTTACTATTTGGGAGATGTAATATAGCGCGGGTCTGTTTACCCACTGCGCCAACGCATACTGTATATGTAAATACAATAAATATTCGATCTCATAACGAACAGATTTATTGTTGCCTGTATGAACCCAAGTTTAGTTACCTAGATACGAGCAAGACTATGACAGGCTTTTTGGGGGCTCGTCCGGGATAGAAATACACACACAGATCAAGATTTGAAGGTGTACTTATTTAGCCAAGACTTCGGTCTTGTTAACCCTCTATTATATAGGGGTTATTTGTCTGGGTACCATTTTGGGTACTATGAGAAGGGCAAGTTGTAAATACAACTACTAAAATGCCACGTAACTTCGGTCTGATAAGCATATTTAAGCACACGAGAGACAGGGATCTCTGCACCAAATCAGACAAGTGTTGTATGGTAGAATACATGAGTTCTTAGTGCTAATAGGTAGGTTGCCAGGTTACTATCCACCAAACTACAACACCAACTGTATGTGATTCGGTGACAGAATTAGAACGGATCTAATTCCCAACAACAAATCATGTCACGGGGGAGGAGGGATCCTGTCACCGCCTCACTTGCACATTTAGTAAAGGGCTGCAATTCCAGCCCAAGGGAAACCATTGAGTCGAGCAGGACCCGAGTAATCTAGAACCTTCTCAAAAGAGATGGTCACCAAGTCCATGATTCCGTGGACACTGATGTGGCCAGCCTAATGCGGGGTCCACGAGGAACTCGGACAGAGTTACCGCCCGTGTCGAGTTAGGACACGCGGAGACCGGCAGAGGACAGACGGACTTGAGAGAGGCAACAGGGCCTGCCTTTGAGGGACTCTATAGATATCAATAGATATATAGACATAGGCTAGATAGTTTGCTAGACTGTTAAATGATACTTATGTGTTTGATGTTTACTATTTGGGAGATGTAATATAGCGCGGGTCTGTTTACCCACTGCGCCAACGCATACTGTATATGTAAATACAATAAATATTCGATCTCATAACGAACAGATTTATTGTTGCCTGTATGAACCCAAGTTTAGTTACCTAGATACGAGCAAGACTATGACAATGTGGCGGCTGGTCTTCTGGTTGACTGCCGCTTTTTTTGACAATGAACGGTGCTTTTGTGGAGAACTGTTGTTTTGGCATTCTGAAGACGGCATTATGTGCAGTGAAATGTTGTTTACATCTGTCCGAGGTGCTATGGTGTGATCTGCATGCTAAAAATGGCGTAGCTGGCTAGATAACATCTAGAAACGGAACATCAACATCCAGAAATATCTGCACGTATGGCGGCTCGTTTTCTTGCCTTATGCAGAAATGTGTGGCTGCTGGTTTTGCTAGAGACTGCCGTTTCCATCGATGATGAACTATGTTTTTGAGGAGGACTTTTGTATTGGTATTCTGGCGACGGCAGTGAAATGTTTTTTTTTTTTTAAACATCTGTTAGAGGTTGTTTTGATGCGTGATCTACATTTCGGAGAAAAAATGGCGTGGTGGCTAGAAAACATCTAGAAACGGAACAACAACATCTAAATCAAATCAAATCAAATCAAACCAACTTTATTAGGGTCACAAATTGGGCGCGCAGGCCCGTCTTACATTCGGCCCTTCCAATCACTCGTCTTTCGTTCATCATGAGCATTATACATTTACATAGGAAGAAAAATAAACATTGTGAAATGAATGTTGTAAACATAAACAAGGCTAATTACCCTGTTATGAGGCCCATCTCCCACCTACCCATACATCACCCCACCCACACAACACCCCCACCTACCCACACACACACGCACCAAGGGACACATACACACCCCCACCTACCCACACACACGCACACCAAGGGTCACATACATACCCCACCAACCGACGCATCCCCCTCCCACACATCCCCCACCCACTGCCCTCACCTGATCCCCCAACCAAAACACACTCGCCACCCACAAACATTCTCCCACCAACCCACACATCCCACGCCCATCCACATACACATCCTAACCCACACATCCTCTCCCCACCCACACCTCAAACCACCCATCCCCCAGCCACATCTCCATCGACAACATATTCCCCACCCATGCACACAATCCCCCACCAACCCACACAACCACTCACACATCCCCAAATTATACACACACATCAACACCAACTGACATGTCCCCTCCCCCCCCCACACACACACATCTCCCTAACCACCCATACATCCCCAATCCACTCACACACACCCCACCACCCACACATACAACTTCCACCCACCCACACATGCCATAACCTAATCCCCCACCACACAATCCCCCACCCGCACATCACATACACCCCCTACCACGCACTATTCCCAACCCACGCACCACACACACATATCCCTCACCAACACATCCCCACTTACACACCACACACATATCCCCCACCCAGATACCACACAATATTCCCACCCACACCCACACAGATACCCTTACCCATCCACCCCACATACCCCCACTCACACACCACAAAAAACCCCCACCCACACACACACATACCTCACCCACACAATATCCCCAACCAACACCTCTCCCCACCCACACACGCATTCCCTACCCGTCCACCAACACACACTCACTCACGCATACATCCTCCACTACGCACCCACACACCCCCACCCACCCACCCCCAACCAAACATCTCTCGATCACAATAGCCCTACCCACACACATCCTCCACCCACTCACACATCCCACCCCGACACATACAACTCCCTCACCCACCTACACATCCCTAAGCCACTCACACACCCCACCCACACATTCCCCATCCACACACACACATCTCCCACCCACACACCCACACATACTTCCCCCAACCACCACAATCCCCTACTCACCCACACATATACCCCACCCATACGCACATTCCCCGCAACCATCACACACATCCCCCACACCACACACTATCCTCCACCCATACCACCACAAACATACCCTCCACCCACACATCATTCACACATCCCCCACCAACACACCGGACACATATCTCAAACCCACACACCATACACTTCTCCCCACCCGCCCTTGCATCCCCAATCCAACAATAACATCTAGAGACATCGAGACTTTGTAGGGAACATTTGGTTGGGAAAGTGACTGCCAATTCAATCAGGGGTGAACTTTATTGTTCGCAGAGGACTTATGCAGTGACATTCTGGTGGTGGCATTTTGCACAGTGTGCCTGAGCGAGCCGTACTTTGTCGAGACTCCTGTCTGTTCCACTTTTCACATGAGGCAGTGAGGAACATTTTATGTGATATTCACTGGCACGGGAACGGAACATAATGGGGACAACCCTTTGCTGTGATGTTGGAACCGCGACTAATAACTAATGAATAAAGTTCTGATTGTTAGTAGTTATATATGTTAACTATTAGCCCCAAGGAGAAGGATCTGAAGGATCTGATCCTGAAGGATCGGAAGGATCCGCTCAGGATCCTTCCAGCTGGTTGTGTGGTGTCTCAGGAAGGATCCGGTCCTTGTGGTGTGCTATTGACTCCTCCTAACACCTGCCTAGGTGTGTGATTGGTTTGTTAAGCTCGTTGTTTTTGGCGGGTAAATTTAAAAGAAAATCTCTACTAAGGATCTGGAGGATCTTCCTGTGTGTGTGTGTGTGTGTGTGTGTGTGTCTTCGGTCAGGGTGGAGTGGAAGGATCCGGTGTAAATAGTAAACTCAAAGAAGGTGGTGCTGTCCCCCATGTAGTTGTCACCTGACCGGTCAGCACCCGAGTGACCACGAGTCCGGTCATCGGTGTAACGAGTAGTGGGGTATCTACTGGTGCTAACAACAGACAACCGACTGTGTCCTTAAAATGTCAAAACTTTAAAAAAACGCATAGTTGTACACAATGTGGTACAAAAAATCAATACTGATTCTCGTAACAACTAATCCAGGGGCTTATCGTCGTCGTAATGAACTAGGTGGGTTATTAATAATGCTATATATAAACCGGGCGGGGTGGTCGGGGCCAGCGCGGGCGACGAACGCGGGGGCGACCACGACCGGGTGGTCGCGTGGGCGCGGGTTCGAACCCTCGAGCCGCTCCGGGTGTCATATGAAAGTTGTAATAAGTAAAAATGTAAATAATTCGGATGTATGAGCTATAGTGGTTCGTAGTGTCTTATACATTATCATCATATAAATTACACCGATTCAAATGAAAACCTTAGCAAAGAAAAGATGGCCGAAGTAAAGGTTGTGGTGGGCGTGGCTTAGTGTTATACATTGTTATGGAGTGGGTGAGTGAAAGTGTAGCTAGGTAAGTGCTTTCAAATACTTTCTCCATACGGTATCAGCTCGGTAAAGAGAAACCTTAGAGAAACATATCAAGAGGGCCATCGATGTCATACCAGTGGGACGATCTAGTGGTATAAGAAATATTGATAATGTCTTTGTTACTTAGTTGTGATGGCGATAGCTGGTGGTAGTAATAGGCTATGTGTAGCAAAGGAGAGGTGGTGTGTTGGTTGAAGCTTAGGTGGTACCCCAGACGAGGTGACAGGGTCGAATCTCGGTGCTGTGCCACTGGTAAGGGTAATAGGCGTCAGCGTGTGGGGTGTCTAGCTGGTCATACGGGTTAGGATTCGGGACGGTTTGTCACTCCGTATCGCTGTGTCCACAAGTCCGAGGGAAAAACAGGCATCTGACTTCACAGCTTAACTTAACATAACAAATTGGAGAACATAAGATACCCATACACGACGCCAGCTGTGACAAAACCAATAATATCCATCTGTATATATGTCTAATCCAGGGGGATTATCGTCGTCGTAATGAACTAGTTGGTTTATTAATGTTATTGATGTATCCGCCATGGCAAATAGTTCGCAAGATTAATAAAAGTTCATATAAATATCGATAGGGGATTATGAGCTTAACACCTATTGTCGGGCCATCCACAGAAAATCAATACCACCACGCTAGATTCTTCTCATAATTGCGACCAGTGGCTTATAGATATAACCGTTATTGCAGACGCAGCTGTGTGCAGACTAATCTACCAGGTCACGTGGTCTAGGCCATATCGACAAAAACGGGGTATAAATGTTAAGGAATATTCACTGTACAAAACAGTTTCTACCAGGCGATCAGAGCGAGGAAACCAGACAGGACAACCTCTTGATACGAGTCCACAGCAGCAGATATCGTGTATAAAAGACGACCAACCTATATCATATACACCAAAAACAGAGCTCACCATGTGGCAAGGCATTAATGGTAAGTTGGACTTTGATAAATCTTTCACATTTTTGTTATGTTTCTTCACATCGACACGTTGTTAACCTAACAATACTAGTATAATACAGGGGGATATATAGGCCTAGACGTATATAACAGCTGAGGAACAACACAATAGATTCGTAATAGCTCATATTAGGCTGTGTCAAAATGATGTGAACATAGCGTTACGGTGGTACCTTAATATACACTAGTAGTATTGGGTAGTCGTATGGGGAGTCAGAATTGTTTCTGGTGAGGTCTACATGGCCATGTTCGCTATGACTTTACGTTCTTACAAAAAGGAGGGGGTCATATCCGATCCAGAGCTAATAATGATATTAGGTGTTCCCTGTACAGATGGTATAGTACCTTATTTTTATCTATGTTTTACAGATACGGATGACCAGGAAGTCCTAATTCGGAAACTGTGGGGTCTATTAAGAGCGGAACCACACAGCGATTGTCTGGACTGCGCTATTCGCAATATGCAGCAAGCCCAGCCACTCATGGATTCGCTTATGGAGTCTTGGGTTAAAAGAGATAGTTTTTATGATCTAGTAAAGTGTCGACTGCAGTCTGTACTACAAGAACACTTTACCAAGGAGGACATAATCACGCTAAGTCTCAGTAGACTTGAGGCATGTCTCCACGAATATAACGACGAACACGCAACCCCCGAGCCCTCGCCAACCAACAACGAACGTCCATCGCCACCAACATCACCGACCTCATTAACGTTCAGTCAATCCACACTGGTGGATGGGTGGTAAGCGGCTACATGTAGGTCGTCAATAACGGAACAATGCTCAATATAAATATACGTCGTTGTAGTGTTCTGTCTTCTCACGGTGTGTTCCATAGGGGTGGCTACAGAGTGGTATATCACTCGAATGATCGTTTACTGACACAAACACCCCACATTCATCAGGGCTCTCACTAGTGGTAAATCGATGTCTCCTAGTGTGAAAAGAGTGAATATCAGCGCAAAGCTATCACAGTGGTGTGACCAAGTGCAACTGTTATTATTCGTGAAAAACACAGACTAAGCCCGCGTTATAAGTTCGGTGACATTGGTATCAATTCCTAAGTCGGTCAACATGAAAAAAGATGTCTACGCCACCAACAGACCCTCATCAGGCTGCCCTAAGACCGGTTGTCACTAAAAATTATACACTGAACCAAGAAAGAGTAGTTAGGAACAAAATCAACAGAGATGCAACCCGGCTGGTTTACTCGTTAAACGTACAAACTCCGGTCAATGTGGTACTATAACATTTGACAGTACAAGTCACTATGAGTCGTTTTGAACCCGTATGTTTAGCTATTACAAGAGGCAACGCATTGAAACCAAACAAGGCCTGAATGGGGTGCCAGTGGAAGACCTGTTTTCAACACCGTTGGCTAAATTCCTATATAGCACAGGACATATGAAACTTTTTCGCTCAAGGAAAGATTGACAATATTAATTCTTGGTTAGAAATAGACGTTATCGGTCTTGAAGGACGCGATACAGACGAGTAGACACACAAACAACCTGCCCAAGTCAAAGATATGATCGGTCAGTAGATCAGTAAATAACTTGAACATTAAAATAATCTTGGACACTGAAAATTCTTGTGCTTGCTGTTTTCACAGGTGTGGTAAACTGATCAACTAGGTGAAATATAAAGACTCTGCATTCTCACAGACCGTGTACCAAGCTACTGTTATCAACCAACTAGTATCAAGACATCGTATTGGCACCCAGAAGCATTATGCCCACTCCTAAGAAAGAAGGCCACCTGTGTATCACCTGTGGGAAAATATTTACTGAAAAATACAATCTCACACGCCACACTAATACAGTTCACAATTCCACAACCCACAAATGCCACAGCTGTGGGCGTTTGTATCAACGAAAAGACAATTTACATCGTCATATAAAAACACAACATCAGAAGCCCTTAGACACCGCTCAAGCAGGGAAAAACACTACTGCTCACATAGTAACAGAGGAAACGGATATCCAACAAAAAGATAGAGCCAAATTGACAGCCTTTAGGAATTACTGCAAGGCGCTGTCGATCATGTTACCCAACCAGGTATTCGTATTAGAAAAAAGAGAAGACCAACAACAATGGGTGCTCATGGACACGTATGATATTAGCGACTGACTACTCAGACAAGTGTATACCACTGGGTGATTGAAAATTAAAAGAGAAAACAAATGAAAATCTCTGTCTTTGTTATTTGATTTGTATCATTTTTGTAAACACTTGTACTTTTGCACTTGTGACATTCTTCTGGTGTACTTGGCTCGTTTGCAGATATTTGTGTATTTGTACTTTTGTGGTATTGTACTTGTGTATGTGATTCTGTCTCGCTATACCAACGTGTATTTATTCCTGTCTCACTGTTCCAATGTGTACTGGTGGTCCACTGTGTGCATGTCTCGTTTATTATTGTTTGTGTGCATCAATTGTTCCACAACCAACATTTCACATCCAGACAAAAGTACAGGTTCTATGTATCACTCCAACAGTCAAATAAGAAAAACTGTTAGCCAAACTGACAAAACTGTTGGCCAAAATAAGAAACGGCTCGACCAACTTTATAAAAGGTAGGAAAATTGTTACCCAAACTGACAAAACAGTTGGCCAACATAAGAAACAACTCGACCAATATTATAAAAAGTAGGAAAAATTGTAACCAAATTAATTAAAAATGTTGACAAAAATAGGAAATAGCTCGACAAAACTTATGAAAAGTAAGAAAATTGTTTGTCAAATGTGAAAAATATTGAGCAAGTAGGAAATCATGTTAACAAAAGGTGAAAACTATTGACCAAGTAAAGAAACTTCTCGTCCAAACTCATTAAAAGTAGGAAAATTTGTTAGCCAAATGGGAAAAATGGTGGCCAAATACAGAAATATCTCGACCAAACTAATAAACATTAGGAAAATGTGCTAGCCAAAGGTGAAAAATATTGGTCAAGGAAAGAAATATCTCATCCGAATTTATAACAAGTAAGAAAACATGCTAGTAAAATCAAGAAATATGTCGACCGAAGTAATACAATAGGCAAAACGATGGACAAACTTATAAAAATGTCGACCGTTATAAGAATATGTGTTACCCAAAGTAGGAAAAATATTGCCCAAGTTTTGAAATATCTCGACCAAATTTACAAACAGTAGGAAAATATGTCGACTACAGTAGGAATATTTGTTAGCCAAAGATGAAAAACATTGGCGAAGTGAAGAAATATCTCATCCATTCTGATAAAAATTAGGAAAATGTGGTAACCTAATGGGAAAAATATCGCAAAAGTGAAGAAAAAATTTACACAAAACTTATAAAACTTAGGAAAATGTGTTAACCTAAGGAGAAAAATATTGACCAAGTAAAGACAAATTTACACCAAACTTATGAAAAGTAGGAAAATTTGTTAACCAAAGGGGAAAAAATATGGGCTAAACTATGAAATATGTTGGCCCAAAAAAGAAAATATGTTAGCCAAAGGGGGGAAAATGTTGGCCAAAACATGAAACATCTTAACCAAACTTATAAATATCTCGTGTAAACTTTTAAATAAGTAGGGAAACAAAATATTGCTTCTGTAGTTATGTCAAAAGTATCTTGAACTTTTATCCGAACAGACATTTCACAAGACATAATCATCAACGTCAACACTTTCCCTCTTTTACATTACCGAAAGTTTCAACTTACCATTCCAACGTATCTGCTAAAGACGCACTTATACATACTAATCACCCATCTCTTCACACTCTTTGTTCTTTCTTTCTAACACAAAGTGTCTCTGTCTTTCATAGATAACTTCACAACTTTTCCATGTCACATCACCAAGATACTCCAAACCTTCGTTGCACATGATTTCTAATGAAACAGTCATAACAACATTTATGGTAATGCAATCTGTGGCTCCACCTGGGATAGATTCAATATCATCTGAGTATTCATCAGCAAAGAGCTATTACCCATGGCTGACATCTTCAACTTTCTATACCACAATGACTTCTACACTAACTTTCCATTGTTCCATCTTTCAACAATACAAAGGGTGGTCTCGAAGTTTAGCTAACATAACATTTCGTACTTTGTCCACCGCTTTCACACTGTCTGTTATGAAGTCGACCTTTCTTAAAACCACGTCTGTCTTAATGAGCCCTTGAATACCCTCTACCAGATCTTATAACCGACTTTCAACGTTTCATACCAAATAACATTAACACTCCCTTTGATTACAGAACAACCGATTTTCTGCTGACTAGGCAGGTTTACCAATCTAATAGAGATACATCACCTGTGCCCCTAACATACTAGGTGGTATTCTAGACAATGAATATGGTCATTCAACCATCACCCCTAAGAAGAACTTGAAAACAGCAATAGAGATTGGGTTCCTGAGACGAATTCCGTGGACTACCAGAGTAACTAACACTGATCGCCTAAAAGAGCCAAAGGTAAACATAGAGCCTTATATACATCAAACACAACAAACTCTTTCTTACTAACCCTAACCCTAACTATACATCATCTAACCCTAACCCTAACCCCTAACCCTAACTATACATCATCTAACCCTAACCCTAACCCCTAACTCTAACCCTAACCATAACTATACATCAAACACAACAAACTCTGACATAGATACAAACCAGTGTTAGAAATGTGAAAAGTTAAAATTTAAGTAAAATTTAAAACTAATAAATCGCAATTTTATTGCCCGCTTCACTTAATATACAGATATAGCCTAAGTATAGGTGTAAGTTACGTATAGGACGTATATCGAGCTTACATCTTGCGCAATAAAATTGCGATTTATTAGTTTTAAATTTTAATTAAATTTTAACTTTTCACATTTTCACAATGTTTAATAGTTTGGTCGAGATATTTCTGTATTTGGCCACCATTTTTCCCATTTGGCTAACAAATTTTCCTACTTTTTATGAGTTTGGACGAGAAGTTTCTTTACTTGGTCAATAGTTTTCACCTTTTGTTAACATGATTTCCTACTTGCTCAATATTTTTCACATTTGACAAACAATTTTCCTACTTTTCATAAGTTTTGTCGAGCTATTTCCTATTTTTGTCAACATTTTTAATTAATTTGGTTACAATTTTTCCTACTTTTTATAATATTGGTCGAGTTGTTTCTTATGTTGGCCAACTGTTTTGTCAGTTTGGGTAACAATTTTCCTACCTTTTATAAAGTTGGTCGAGCCGTTTCTTATTTTGGCCAACAGTTTTGTCAGTTTGGCTAACAGTTTTTCTTATTTGACTGTTGGAGTGGTACATAGAACCTGTACTTTTGTCTGGATGTGAAATGTTGGTTGTGGAACAATTGATGCACACAAACAATAATAAACGAGACATGCACACAGTGGACCACCAGTACACATTGGAACAGAGAGACAGGAATAAATACACGTTGGTATAGCGAGACAGAATCACATACACAAGTACAATACCACAAAAGTACAAATACACAAATATCTGCAAACGAGCCAAGTACACCAGAAGAATGTCACAAGTACAAAAGGACAAGTGTTTACAAAAATGATACAAATCAAATAACAAAGACAGAGATTTTCATTTGTTTTCTCTTTTAATTTTCAATCACCCAGTGGTATACACTTGTCTGAGTAGTCAGTCGCTAATATCATACGTGTCCATGAGCACCCATTGTTGTTGATCTTCTCTTTTTTCTAATTCGAATACCTGGTTGGGTAACATGATTGACAGCGCCTTGCAGTAATTCCTAAGGGCTGTCAATTTAGCTCTATCTTTTTGTTGGATATCCGTTTCCTCTGTTACTATGTGAGCAGTAGTGTTTTTCCCTGCTTGAGCGGTGTCTAAGGGCTTCTGATGTTGTGTTTTTATATGACGATGTAAATTGTCTTTTCGTTGATACAAACGCCCACAGCTGTGGCATTTGTGGGTTGTGGAATTGTGAACTGTATTAGTGTGGCGTGTGAGATTGTATTTTTCAGTAAATATTTTCCCACAGGTGATACACAGGTGGCCTTCTTTCTTAGGAGTGGGCATAATGCTTCTGGGTGCCAATACGATGTCTTGATACTAGTTGGTTAATAACAGTAGCTTGGTACACGGTCTGTGAGAATGCAGAGTCTTTATATTTCACCTAGTTGATCAGTTTACCACACCTGTGAAAACAGCAAGCACAAGAATTTTCAGTGTCCAAGATTATTTTAATGTTCAAGTTATTTACTGATCTACTGACCGATCATATCTTTGACTTGGGCAGGTTGTTTGTGTGTCTACTCGTCTGTATCGCGTCCTTCAAGACCGATAACGTCTATTTCTAACCAAGAATTAATATTGTCAATCTTTCCTTGAGCGAAAAAGTTTCATATGTCCTGTGCTATATAGGAATTTAGCCAACGGTGTTGAAAACAGGTCTTCCACTGGCACCCCATTCAGGCCTTGTTTGGTTTCAATGCGTTGCCTCTTGTAATAGCTAAACATACGGGTTCAAAACGACTCATAGTGACTTGTACTGTCAAATGTTATAGTACCACATTGACCGGAGTTTGTAAGTTTAACGAGTAAACCAGCCGGGTTGCATCTCTGTTGATTTTGTTCCTAACTACTCTTTCTTGGTTCAGTGTATAATTTTTAGTGACAACCGGTCTTAGCGCAGCCTGATGAGGGTCTGTTGGTGGCGTAGACATCTTTTTTCTTGTTGACCGACTTAGGAATTGATACCAATGTCACCGAACTTATAACGCGGGCTTAGTCTGTGTTCTTCACGAATAATAACAGTTGCACTTGGTCACACCACTGTGATAGCTTTGCGCTGATATTCACTCTTTTCACACTAGGAGACATCGATTTACCACTAGTGAGAGCCCTGATGAATGTGGGGTGTTTGTGTCAGTAAACGATCATTCGAGTGATATACCACTCTGTAGCCACCCCTATGGAACACACCGTGAGAAGACAGAACACTACAACGACGTATATTTATATTGAGCATTGTTCCGTTATTGACGACCTAAATGTAGCCGCTTACCACCCATCCACCAGTGTGGATTGACTGAACGTTAATGAGGTCGGTGATGTTGGTGGCGATGGACGTTCGTTGTTGGTTGGCGAGGGCTCGGGAGTTGCGTGTTCGTCGTTATATTCGTGGAGACATGCCTCAAGTCTACTGAGACTTAGCGTGATTATGTCCTCCTTGGTAAAGTGTTCTTGTAGTACAGACTGCAGTCGACACTTTACTAGATCATAAAAACTATTTCTTTTAACCCAAGACTCCATAAGCGAATCCATGAGTGGCTGGGCTTGCTGCATATTGCGAATAGCGCAGTCCAGGCAATCGCTGTGTGGTTCCGCTCTTAATAGACCCCACAGTTTCCGAATTAGGACTTCCTGGTCATCCGTATCTGTAAAACATAGATAAAAATAAGGTACTATACCATCTGTACAGGGAACACCTAATATCATTATTAGCTTTGGATCGGATATGACCCCCTCCTTTTTGTAAGAACGTAAAGTCATAGCGAACATGGCCATGTAGACCTCACCAGAAACAATTCTGACTCCCCATACGACTACCCAATACTACTAGTGTATATTAAGGTACCACCGTAACGCTATGTTCACATCATTTTGACACAGCCTAATATGAGCTATTACGAATCTATTGTGTTGTTCCTCAGCTGTTATATACGTCTAGGCCTATATATCCCCCTGTATTATACTAGTATTGTTAGGTTAACAACGTGTCGATGTGAAGAAACATAACAAAAATGTGAAAGATTTATCAAAGTCCAACTTACCACATGGTGAGCTCTGTTTTTGGTGTATATGATATAGGCTGGTCGTCTTTTATACACGATATCTGCTGCTGTGGACTCTTATCAAGAGGTTTCCTGTCTGGTTTCCTCGCTCTGATCGGCTGGTAGAAACTGTTTTGTACAGTGAATATTCCTTAACATTTATACCCCGTTTTTGTCGATATGGCCTAGACCACGTGACCTGGTAGATTAGTCTGCACACAGCTGCGTCTGCAATAACGGTTATATCTATAAGCCACTGGTCGCAATTATGAGAAGAATCTAGCGTGGTAGTATTGATTTTCTGTGGATGTCCCGACAATAGGTGTTAAGCTCTTAATCCCCTATCGATATTTATATGAACTTTTATTAATCTTGCGAACTATTTGCCATGGCGGATACATCAATAACATTAATAAACCAACTAGTTCATTACGACGACGATAATCCCCCTGGATTAGACATATATACAGATGGATATTATTGGTTTTGTCACAGCTGGCGTCGTGTATGGGTATCTTATGTTCTCCAATTTGTTATGTTAAGTTAAGCTGTGAAGTCAGATGCCTGTTTTTCCCTCGGACTTGTGGACACAGCGATACGGAGAGACAAACCGTCCCGAATCCTAACCCGTATGACCAGCTAGACACCCCACACGCTGACGCCTATTACCCTTACCAGTGGCACAGCACCGAGATTCGACCCTGTCACCTCGTCTGGGGTACCACCTAAGCTTCAACCAACACACCACCTCTCCTTTGCTACACATAGCCTATTACTACCACCAGCTATCGCCATCACAACTAAGTAACAAAGACATTATCAATATTTCTTATACCACTAGATCGCCCCACTGGGAGGACATCGACGGCCCTCTTGACATGTTTCTCTAAGGTTTCTCTTTACCGAGCTGATACCGTATGGAGAAAGTATTTGAAAGCACTTACCTAGCTACACTTTCACTCACCCACTCCATAACAATGTATAACACTAAGCCACGCCCACCACAACTTTTACTTCGGCCATCTTTTCTTTGCTAAGGTTTTCATTTGAATCGGTGTAATTTATATGATGATAATGTATAAGACACTACGAACCACTATAGCTCATACATCCGAATTATTTACATTTTTACTTATTACAACTTTCATATGACACCCGGAGCGGCTCGAGGGTTCGAACCCGCGCCCACGCGACCACCCGGTCGTGGTCGCCCCCGCGTTCGTCGCCCGCGCTGGCCCCGACCACCCCGCCCGGTTTATATATAGCATTATTAATAACCCACCTAGTTCATTACGACGACGATAAGCCCCTGGATTAGTTGTTACGAGAATCAGTATTGATTTTTTGTACCACATTGTGTACAACTATGCGTTTTTTTAAAGTTTTGACATTTTAAGGACACAGTCGGTTGTCTGTTGTTAGCACCAGTAGATACCCCACTACTCGTTACACCGATGATCGGACTCGTGGTCACTCGGGTGCTGACCGGTCAGGTGACAACTACATGGGGGACAGCACCACCTTCTTTGAGTTTACTATTTACACCGGATCCTTCCACTCCACCCTGACCGAAGACACACACACACACACACACACACACACACACACACACACACACACACACACACACACACACAGGAAGATCCTCCAGATCCTTAGTAGAGATTTTCTTTTAAATTTACCCGCCAAAAACAACGAGCTTAACAAACCAATCACACACCTAGGCAGGTGTTAGGAGGAGTCAATAGCACACCACAAGGACCGGATCCTTCCAGAGACACCACACAACCAGCTGGAAGGATCCTGAGCGGATCCTTCCGATCCTTCAGGATCAGATCCTTCAGATCCTTCTCCTTGGGGATAATAGTTAACATATATAACTACTATTGTTTCTGTTGTTGTTATTGTTAACGTTACTAATGGTATTCTTGTTTTTATGTTAATGTTATTGTTGTTACTGTTGATGTTCTTGTTGTTTCTGTTGATGTTATTGTTAGATTTGATTGATGTGTTGTTAATCGTTTAAACGAATGTGAATTTTAACTCAGCTGTTCCATAAACTTTAGAACTGCGACTAATATGGAAAGAAAGAGCTAATAGGAGAGCCACGGCGAGACAGTGGCTAGCACGCCAGATGACAGGCACGGTAGTCACGCGTTCGAATCTGCTCGAGATGGGACTTTGGTTTTCAACTGGCCTGACTTTCCAGGCAGACTTTGCCTGAAATGGGCCTCAAGAAATGTACTGGGACGTAGAGGCGTTTATTTAACCTGTGCGCTGAAATCAGCTTGGGTGTATTAGAGCGATTGGTATAGAAAGTTATCTCTGGAACCGGTACCAATATACCATCTTCACGGGAACTGTACCGAGAGGTCCCTTGTCACTTTTCACACCCGGAAACTAGTAGTGTGTTCAGGATCGATACTAGAGATCCACATCTGCCGAGGAGAATATTAAGATGTACAACCTACGACAGGTCTAGCAAACCGGTGGGGAATTTATTTGATACTAGACAATACCGCTAACAGATTATGGAGGACATTGGAGGAAAGGCGTAGTCACAAGCATGAACTTTAGTTACTCCGTTTCCTCGGCATCAGCACACCGGATGTTTAAGAACGTGCATTCTTATCTGTTCGGCCATACTGACCTCCCGATGCCAGTTGAAAATAAAAATAAAGATATAATTCATTCATTTAGTACCATGTCCTTTGAAGATCCTCGCTCCCATAACAACCTTCCGGAAAACCTCTCGATCATAACAAGATGTCCCGCGTCCGATACACTCATCTCGAGATCTTCCGCCACATCCTGCACCCATCTTCTCTTTGGCCTTCCTCTTCCTCTCTTCCCAGACCCTCCATTATTGTTCTCTCCAAACTTTCGTGTCGTATCAAGTGGACAAAATATTTCAATTTTCTTTGTTTTCTCGTCTTTAATATCAAACTTTCATCAATATTCAGCTCTTGAAGTATGGATGCATTAAAGATATAATACATAAAGTAAATAACAACACACAACTTCCTGTTCTTCTTCTTTCGTTCGCCTGAAATATGTTTATAACTGCAATGTTGTCTCTTGTATGAATCTAACAGTCTTTTTTAGTTCATTCAGCGGTCCATAGAGTTTATCTTCCACTGTTGTCTCTCTAGGCCAGAAGGTTCGCCTGGGTATGTTGTAGTTTGGGCAATCCTGGAGTATGTGCTCAGCTGTCTGCGACGCCAAACTACATGTGCACATGGCTGAGTCACCAATCTTGAATTTTGTATACATGTGGTTGCGTAATCTATTGTGTCCTGTTCTGAGGCGCAGAAGAATGACCTGTTCTGGTCTGTCCATAACGTGGTAGTCGTCTTGAGTAAGGTTTGGAGGCCTTCTGATTGATTTGATCATTCTTTTCTTTTGGTGGTATGTAATAGGCACATCAGGTTGTTCTTCTTTTGCTCCTTCCTTAGCCAATCGATCAGCTTTGTCGTTTCCGGGAACTCCACAATGGGATGGTATCCAATGTATGGTGATCTTACGCTGACTGCTAAGTTCAGAAAGTAGTGTCCTCAGAACTGGCAATTTCCCAGACAGGAGCGCCTCTATTACGGATTTTGCATCTGTCAATATCACCGCAGGTTGTGTACCATGGCTGGTATTTTGTAATTTCTCTGTGGCTATCTTGATTGCCTCAATTTCAGCATCATAGTTATGGCAGTACTTTCCTGTTGGAATTCTGGCCGTGTCTCTAGTATTATTTGGGTATTCTATGTACACTCCCGCTCCTCCATTTAGAACAGCATTTTGTGCTGACCCATCTGTGTAGACTCGGATCCAGAGGTCCTGTGGGTATTCGTCATCAAGGAAGCTGAGAGTGGCGGTTCTGCGCTGTACACTGTTCTGTTCTTCCTTGTCAAATATTCCTCTCACTTTTGACTGGGTTTGTAGCGATATTCTATGTTCATCTTTCAACGGGGTTCGCTCTGGAATAGTTGTTAGGGGGATACCAACTGTGGGAAGATCGATGGTTTCTCTGCAGAGTTGTTTGGCCTGGTGGATGAAACTACTTCTTTTCAACCGCAACTTCCTGTTAAAATACACCATAAAAAATTTGCGTCTAAATTATAAACTCCCCAGTTTTGCTTGCTTGTATGTTCGTTTTTGAAGAGACATAAATGAAAATATTGCCAGAATATATATATATATATATATATATATATATATATATATATATATATATATATATATATATATATATATATATATATATATATATTTTTTTTTTTCCGCGTTTTCCATCCAGTTTCAGGATGTTGCGGTCAACATCAGCATCTTTCAGCTGTATGTTGATTCCTAGGCTAGATTACGCTCATCAGCACGCCACGACTTTCTGAGCGACCGGCTCCATACTCTCATACGTCACTTTTGCGATTCGAACCACTGCTAATTCTCGTCGCGTCACGTGACGAGAGTATTCGGGGTTAGCGGAGAAAGCTGCTAACCCCTCGGCCACGGAGCTGGTTATATATATATATATATATATATATATATATATATATATATATATATATATATATATATATATATATAAGTAGTGTAAGTGGGGCTAAAGCACCTTGTTTTGAGGAGGGAATCGATATCCCTCCTCCTCCTCCTCCTCCTCCTCCTCAAAGGGCGGTAACTCTTTTTTCCCCAAAAAGTAGGCGTTGCGAAGTGACTCATCAGAGTGGGCGTGGTCTAGTGACTCATCATAGGTGGCGTGCGTGGTCAAGTAATTATAGGTACGACATAAAAAATACAACATAAAACATCAATAAAGAAAACAAACGATTCAAAAGAAGGTATATAATAATGTTAATAAAATATATATATATAGATGAAAAAAAAAAAAAAAACATAGTAAGTGACCGCTTATAGTTAAGGGTGTGTGATGACGTGGTCAAGTGGTGGTCAAGAGGTGGTCAAGTGGTGGTCATGTGGTGGAGTAATGGTCAAGTAGTGGTCAAGTGGTGGTCAAGTGACGAAATTTTAGTGGAAAGTAGTTGTAATGATATGGTGATGATTAAAGGGTGGTAAATTAGTGGTCAAGCAGTGGTCAAGCAGTGGTCAAGTGAGGAAAATTTTAGTGGAAAGTAGTTGTAATGATATGGTGATGATTAAAGGGTGGTAAATTAGTGGTCAAGCAGTGGTCAAGTGGTGGTCAAGTGAGGAAAATTTTAGTGGAAAGTAGTTGTAATGATATGGTGATGATTAAAGGGTGGTAAATTAGTGGTCAAGCAGTGGTCAAGCAGTGGTCAAGTGAGGAAAATTTTAGTGGAAAGTAGTTGTAATGATATGGTGATGATTAAAGGGTGGTAAATTAGTGGTCAAGCAGTGGTCAAGCAGTGGTCAAGTGGTCGAGTGACCACTTAAATTGTCGGGGAAAGTAGTTGTAATGATATGGTGATGATTAAAGGGTGGTAAATTAGTGGTCAAGAGGTGGTCAAGCGGTGGTCAAGGGGTGGTCAAGTGGTTAAATGACCCCTTAAATTGTTGGGGAGAGTACGTGTAGTGACACGGTGATGATCAAGAGGTGGTCAAGTAGTGGTCAAGTGGTGGTCAAGCGGTGGTCAAGTGGTCAAATAACCCTAAAATTGTAGTGGAGAGTGTGTCTTGTGATGCAGTGATGATCAAAAGGTGGTCAAGTAGTGGTCAAGGGGTGGTCAAGTGGTCAAGTTACCCCTTACATTGATGGGGAGAGTAAGTGTAGTGACACGATGATGATCAAGATGTGGTCAAGTAGGGGTCAAGTGATGGTCAAGTGGTGGTCAAGTGGTCGAGTGACCACATAAATTGCAGAGGAGAGTAGGTGTAATGACATGGTGATGATCAAGAGGTGGTCAAGTTGTTAGGTCTAGAGGTTGGGGTGTCTCAGTCATGAAGTATCAAACTGTCTGCTGTGGGAAGGATGGCGCTGATCAGGGCGAGTAGGTTCTAATACGTTTATCGCTATTGTCTACAATTGGCGTGGTTTTATAGTAATAATAGTAGAGTTGTTTCGTAGTAATATTAGTCATCATCATCAAGGGTCATGTTAGGTGGTATTTGTAATGATAGTAGTAGTAGTAGTAGTAGTAGCAATACCAACAATAGTACTAATTATCATCATCATCACGTGTCTTACAAACGGACGTATCACCCACACATTGCCATCTCCAACACCATTGAACAATTCCGGGGTTGACTCACACTACAGAAATCCCCAATTAACGGCATTACCTGCATGTAATGGTGGTACTCATAGTACCAATAGCACCAGTAATAATAGTCACCAACATCAGCAAGAGACTTATCGCCTGACATTGGTCAGTATGACACTCCATAAACTATTATCTCCAACACCATGGATACAAATAGTAATAATATTGGTAGTAGTAGTAGTAGTAGTAGTAGTAGTAGTAGTAGTAGTAGTAGTAGTAGTAGTAGTAGTAGTAGTAGTAGTAGTAGTAGTAGTAGTAGTAGTAGCGGCGGTGGTGGTGGTGGTGGTGGTGGTGATGATGGTGGTGGTGGTGGTAATAGTAGGAGTAGTAGAATAGCGAGGGTGCTTGTTGTTTCACTAAGTATTTGTATATCGTATGTAGTATAAAGATAGTTTGTGTTGTATGCCATGTAAGGTGTTACTGAAATATCTGTATTGTGTAGTTCTAAGAGGTGATGACGCCATAACCCACCACTCTATCATCTTATTGATAGTGTCTCCAGTGCTGCGAAAAAGGCTCATTGTGAGATATCGATCATTTCTCAAAGCGACAGCATCCGGGGTGCATGCCCATTACGAGCAAACAACGATAAGGCAACGACAAGGCAAATGGTGTCGAGTATAGTGTAACATACAAAACTTATGAGGTCATCGGTTGTCCATTCCATCACGGTCGACAAATAGGCGCTCACTAACTTCACAATATACTCACTCAAATAAACATATAGGATAATAAGGCACCGACCCAAACAAGGAAAACGGACAAAAACAAGGGGGAAAAATGACATAAGCGTCAAAATATAACACATACAAAGACAGATACAGCAGTGACTAAAAAAAAAAATGACACGACAAAATAACACACAACACACACACACACACACACACACACACACACACACACACACACACACACACAATGAAAACTGAAATAACCAATGAAAAATCGCTGACACGAACACTAGAAGCTGACACAAACACTAAACAAGGTACCTAAAGAAAAGCTAAACTTTGTTAACCAAAAGGTGAAAGTAGGAAAATGTGATACCCAAATGTAAAACAAATAACAAGAGAGGAATAGCTCGTCCCAACTTATAAAAAATAGGAAAATATGTCAACCAAATGGGAAAAAGTTAGGCCAAATACAAAAATATCTAACTCAAACTAATAAAAAGTAGGGAAACTTTGTTAGCCAAATGGAAGAAACCTTGGTCAAGTAGGAAAATCTGTTAGCCAAATGTGAAAAATGTCGGCCAAATGCAGAAATAGTTCGGCCACACGTATGCAAACAAGGAAAATTTGTTAGTCGAACAGGATAAAATATTGCCCAAGTAAGAAAATGTGATAGCCAAAGGTGAAAAAATATCAGCCAAAGTGAGAATTATCTCATCCAAACTTATAAAAAGAAGGAAAATTCTCAACCAAATGAGAAAAAGTTAGACCAAATATAGTAATATCTCAATCAAACTAATGAAAAGTAGGAAACTTTGTTAACCAAAGGAGGGGAAAAACCTAGGTCAAGTAGGAAAATATGTTACCCAAATGTGAAAAATGTCGGCCAAATACAGAAATAGTTCGTCCACACGTATGCAAACTAGGAAAATTTGTTAGTCGAACAGGATAAAATATTGCCCAAGTAGGAAAATTTTATAGCCAAATGTAAAAAAAAAAAAAAAATATCACCCAAAGAGAGGAATATCTCGGGCAGACTTATAAAAAGTAGGAAAATTCGCAACCAAATGAGAAAAAGTTAGACCAAGTATAGTAACATCTCAACCAAACTTATGAAAAATAGGAAAATTGATAACCAAACGGGAAATATATTGACCAACTAGGGAAATGTGTTACTCAAAGAGGAAAAATAATGACCAAGTAACGAAATACATCACTCAAACTTATGAAAACTACGAAACTTTGTTAGCCAAATGGAAGAAACCTTGGTCAAGTAGGAAAAATCTGTTAACCAAATGTGAAAAATGTCAGCCAAATGCAGAAATAGTTCGGCCACACGTATGCAAACAAGGAAAGGTTGTTAGCCAGATAGGAAAAGTATTAACCAAATAAGAAAATGTGATAGCCAAAAGTGAAAAAATATCAGACAAAGAGAGAAATATCTCATCCAAACTTATAAAAAGAAGGAAAATTCTCAACCAAATGAGAAAAAGTTAGACCAAATATAGTAACATCTCAACCAAACTTATGAAAACTAGGAAACTTTGTTAGCCAAAGAAAAAAAAAACTTGTTGAAGTAGGAAAATATGTTAGCCAAATGTGAAAAATGTCGGACAAATGCAGAAATAGTTCGGTCACACGTATGCAAACTAGGAAAAGTTGTTAGCCAGATAGGAAAAGTATTGGCCAAATAAGAAAATTTGATAGCCAAATGTGAAAAAATATCAGCCAAAGAGAGAAATATCTCATCCAAACTTATAAAAAGAAGGAAAATTCTCAACCAAATGAGAAAAAGTTAGACCAAATATAGTAACATCTCAACCTAACTTATGAAAACTAAGAAACTTTGTTAGCCAAAGAGAAAAAACCTTGGTCAAGTAGGAAACTCTGTTACCCAAATGTGAAAAATGTCCACCACGTACAGAAATAACTTGTCCACACTTATGAAAACTACGAAAATTTGTTATCCAAATATGAAAAATATTGCACAAGTAGGAAAATTTGAAAGCCAAATGTCAAAAAATATCACCCAAAGAGGGAAATATCTCGTCCAGACTTATAAAAAGTTGGAAAATTTGTCAACCAAATCGGGTAAAGTTATACCAAATACAGAAACATCTTAACCACATTTATAAAAAAGGAGGGGGAAATGTCGACCAAATACAAAAATAACTCAACCCAATTTATAAATATGGCAATCAAACTTAAGAAACATAGAAAAATGTGTTAACCAAAAGGGAAAATATGGTATACGTAACGAAATGTCTCATCCAAACTTATAAAAAGTAGGAAAATATGTCAACAAAACGCGAACAATGTCGGCCAAATACAGAAATTTCTCAACCAAACGCATGAAAAGTAGGAACAACTTGTTAACCAAATAGGAAAAATATTGGTCAAGTAAAGAAATAGCGTGGCCAAAACTATAAAAACGTACCAACATTTGTTAACACAACTTGGCCACTTGTTCTTACAAACTTGCTCGCTGGCTCAAACAATTCGTCCACTTGCTATTACAATCGGTCGACCTATCCTATCAACTCACACACTTACCATAACAACTGTCCCTTTTCCCCAACATCGTGTCCACCGACTCTCTCATATTATCGACTCGCCCTATCAACTTCCCCACATGAGCTCACAAAATTTCCACTTGTTATTACAACTTGTCGACAACCTCACCCAAATTACCACTTACTCTTACAAACTGTCCCAACTGCGCGCACAAAGGTGTCCACTTGTGATTTCACGGCCTCCTCACCACATAGATAAGTAGCCCTCATAAAATACAAATGTATCCCGCAAGTCATACAGAAGTGTCCCCCATATTATCATCAAAAAAAAATAAATAAATATTTGTGTGTGTAGGTAAGTTCATGTCTTTGGCAGTTCATATTTTGTAAATTCATTTCTTCACCATAAGATTTGTGTAAGTTCACGCCCTCATCATAAATTGTGTTGTGTAAGTTCATATCTTCGACAGTTCATGTTTTGCTAAGGCCTAGTTTTAGGGAAAATGCAGAAGTCTATTGGCTAGAATTTCAACCTGAATGGTCACTTACTAACACTGCCTGTGGAAAGCTATTCTTACCCATGCGCTAAAGTTGAGAAAATGAACTTCCGTTGAATGGAAGCTACCGCAGACTTGAATTATTAAACCCCTCTGGAAGAAGTAGCAGTAGCTTAACCACGAAAAGATCGAATTAGTTAGCTCCCTTAGTCTGGGAATTATGAAAATATATGCTCACACAAGCGATATTACTCATGACGTCATATAAACAAAAATATAAAGGATAACAATTGTGGCTTTGCCTCATTTGTTATCCTTTATATTTTTGTTTATATGACGTCATGAGTAATATCGCTTGTGTGAGCATATATTTTCATAATTCCCAGACTAAGGGAGCTAACTAATTCGATCTTTTCGTGGTTAAGCTACTGCTACTTCTTCCAGAGGGGTTTAATAATTCAAGTCTGCGGTAGCTTCCATTCAACGGAAGTTCATTTTCTCAACTTTAGCGCATGGGTAAGAATAGCTTTCCACAGGCAGTGTTAGTAAGTGACCATTCAGGTTGAAATTCTAGCCAATAGACTTCTGCATTTTCCCTAAAACTAGGCCTTAGCAAAACATGAACTGTCGAAGATATGAACTTACACAACACAATTTATGATGAGGGCGTGAACTTACACAAATCTTATGGTGAAGAAATGAATTTACAAAATATGAACTGCCAAAGACATGAACTTACCTACACACACAAATATTTATTTATTTTTTTTTATATGATAATATGGGGGACACTTCTGTATGACTTGCGGGATACATTTGTATTTTATGAGGGCTACTTATCTATGTGGTGAGGAGGCCGTGAAATCACAAGTGGACACCTTTGTGCGCGCAGTTGGGACAGTTTGTAAGAGTAAGTGGTAATTTGGGTGAGGTTGTCGACAAGTTGTAATAACAAGTGGAAATTTTGTGAGCTCATGTGGGGAAGTTGATAGGGCGAGTCGATAATATGAGAGAGTCGGTGGACACGATGTTGGGGAAAAGGGACAGTTGTTATGGTAAGTGTGTGAGTTGATAGGATAGGTCGACCGATTGTAATAGCAAGTGGACGAATTGTTTGAGCCAGCGAGCAAGTTTGTAAGAACAAGTGGCCAAGTTGTGTTAACAAATGTTGGTACGTTTTTATAGTTTTGGCCACGCTATTTCTTTACTTGACCAATATTTTTCCTATTTGGTTAACAAGTTGTTCCTACTTTTCATGCGTTTGGTTGAGAAATTTCTGTATTTGGCCGACATTGTTCGCGTTTTGTTGACATATTTTCCTACTTTTTATAAGTTTGGATGAGACATTTCGTTACGTATACCATATTTTCCCTTTTGGTTAACACATTTTTCTATGTTTCTTAAGTTTGATTGCCATATTTATAAATTGGGTTGAGTTATTTTTGTATTTGGTCGACATTTCCCCCTCCTTTTTTATAAATGTGGTTAAGATGTTTCTGTATTTGGTATAACTTTACCCGATTTGGTTGACAAATTTTCCAACTTTTTATAAGTCTGGACGAGATATTTCCCTCTTTGGGTGATATTTTTTGACATTTGGCTTTCAAATTTTCCTACTTGTGCAATATTTTTCATATTTGGATAACAAATTTTCGTAGTTTTCATAAGTGTGGACAAGTTATTTCTGTACGTGGTGGACATTTTTCACATTTGGGTAACAGAGTTTCCTACTTGACCAAGGTTTTTTCTCTTTGGCTAACAAAGTTTCTTAGTTTTCATAAGTTAGGTTGAGATGTTACTATATTTGGTCTAACTTTTTCTCATTTGGTTGAGAATTTTCCTTCTTTTTATAAGTTTGGATGAGATATTTCTCTCTTTGGCTGATATTTTTTCACATTTGGCTATCAAATTTTCTTATTTGGCCAATACTTTTCCTATCTGGCTAACAACTTTTCCTAGTTTGCATACGTGTGACCGAACTATTTCTGCATTTGTCCGACATTTTTCACATTTGGCTAACATATTTTCCTACTTCAACAAGTTTTTTTTTTCTTTGGCTAACAAAGTTTCCTAGTTTTCATAAGTTTGGTTGAGATGTTACTATATTTGGTCTAACTTTTTCTCATTTGGTTGAGAATTTTCCTTCTTTTTATAAGTTTGGATGAGATATTTCTCTCTTTGTCTGATATTTTTTCACCTTTGGCTATCACATTTTCTTATTTGGTTAATACTTTTCCTATCTGGCTAACAACCTTTCCTTGTTTGCATACGTGTGGCCGAACTATTTCTGCATTTGGCTGACATTTTTCACATTTGGTTAACAGATTTTTCCTACTTGACCAAGGTTTCTTCCATTTGGCTAACAAAGTTTCGTAGTTTTAATAAGTTTGAGTGATGTATTTCGTTACTTGGTCATTATTTTTCCTCTTTGAGTAACACATTTCCCTAGTTGGTCAATATATTTCCCGTTTGGTTATCAATTTTCCTATTTTTCATAAGTTTGGTTGAGATGTTACTATACTTGGTCTAACTTTTTCTCATTTGGTTGCGAATTTTCCTACTTTTTATAAGTCTGCCCGAGATATTCCTCTCTTTGGGTGATATTTTTTTTTTTTTTTACATTTGGCTATCAAATTTTCCTACTTGGGCAATATTTTATCCTGTTCGACTAACAAATTTTCCTAGTTTGCATACGTGTGGACGAACTATTTCTGTATTTGGCCGACATTTTTCACATTTGGGTAACATATTTTCCTACTTGACCTAGGTTTTTCCCCTCCTTTGGTTAACAAAGTTTCCTACTTTTCATTAGTTTGATTGAGATATTACTATATTTGGTCTAACTTTTTCTCATTTGGTTGAGAATTTTCCTTCTTTTTATAAGTTTGGATGAGATAATTCTCACTTTGGCTGATATTTTTTCACCTTTGGCTATCACATTTTCTTACTTGGGCAATATTTTATCCTGTTCGACTAACAAATTTTCCTTGTTTGCATACGTGTGGCCGAACTATTTCTGCATTTGGCCGACATTTTTCACATTTGGCTAACAGATTTTCCTACTTGACCAAGGTTTCTTCCATTTGGCTAACAAAGTTTCCCTACTTTTTATTAGTTTGAGTTAGATATTTTTGTATTTGGCCTAACTTTTTCCCATTTGGTTGACATATTTTCCTATTTTTTATAAGTTGGGACGAGCTATTCCTCTCTTGTTATTTGTTTTACATTTGGGTATCACATTTTCCTACTTTCACCTTTTGGTTAACAAAGTTTAGCTTTTCTTTAGGTACCTTGTTTAGTGTTTGTGTCAGCTTCTAGTGTTCGTGTCAGCGATTTTTCATTGGTTATTTCAGTTTTCATTGTGTGTGTGTGTGTGTGTGTGTGTGTGTGTGTGTGTGTGTGTGTGTTGTGTGTTATTTTGTCGTGTCATTTTTTTTTTAGTCACTGCTGTATCTGTCTTTGTATGTGTTATATTTTGACGCTTATGTCATTTTTCCCCCTTGTTTTTGTCCGTTTTCCTTGTTTGGGTCGGTGCCTTATTATCCTATATGTTTATTTGAGTGAGTATATTGTGAAGTTAGTGAGCGCCTATTTGTCGACCGTGATGGAATGGACAACCGATGACCTCATAAGTTTTGTATGTTACACTATACTCGACACCATTTGCCTTGTCGTTGCCTTATCGTTGTTTGCTCGTAATGGGCATGCACCCCGGATGCTGTCGCTTTGAGAAATGATCGATATCTCACAATGAGCCTTTTTCGCAGCACTGGAGACACTATCAATAAGATGATAGAGTGGTGGGTTATGGCGTCATCACCTCTTAGAACTACACAATACAGATATTTCAGTAACACCTTACATGGCATACAACACAAACTATCTTTATACTACATACGATATACAAATACTTAGTGAAACAACAAGCACCCTCGCTATTCTACTACTCCTACTATTACCACCACCACCACCATCATCACCACCACCACCACCACCACCACCGCCGCTACTACTACTACTACTACTACTACTACTACTACTACTACTACTACTACTACTACTACTACTACTACTACTACTACTACTACTACTACTACTACTACTACTACTACTACTACTACTACTACTACTACTACTACCAATATTATTACTATTTGTATCCATGGTGTTGGAGATAATAGTTTATGGAGTGTCATACTGACCAATGTCAGGCGATAAGTCTCTTGCTGATGTTGGTGACTATTATTACTGGTGCTATTGGTACTATGAGTACCACCATTACATGCAGGTAATGCCGTTAATTGGGGATTTCTGTAGTGTGAGTCAACCCCGGAATTGTTCAATGGTGTTGGAGATGGCAATGTGTGGGTGATACGTCCGTTTGTAAGACACGTGATGATGATGATAATTAGTACTATTGTTGGTATTGCTACTACTACTACTACTACTACTACTATCATTACAAATACCACCTAACATGACCCTTGATGATGATGACTAATATTACTACGAAACAACTCTACTATTATTACTATAAAACCACGCCAATTGTAGACAATAGCGATAAACGTATTAGAACCTACTCGCCCTGATCAGCGCCATCCTTCCCACAGCAGACAGTTTGATACTTCATGACTGAGACACCCCAACCTCTAGACCTAACAACTTGACCACCTCTTGATCATCACCATGTCATTACACCTACTCTCCTCTGCAATTTATGTGGTCACTCGACCACTTGACCACCACTTGACCATCACTTGACCCCTACTTGACCACATCTTGATCATCATCGTGTCACTACACTTACTCTCCCCATCAATGTAAGGGGTAACTTGACCACTTGACCACCCCTTGACCACTACTTGACCACCTTTTGATCATCACTGCATCACAAGACACACTCTCCACTACAATTTTAGGGTTATTTGACCACTTGACCACCGCTTGACCACCACTTGACCACTACTTGACCACCTCTTGATCATCACCGTGTCACTACACGTACTCTCCCCAACAATTTAAGGGGTCATTTAACCACTTGACCACCCCTTGACCACCGCTTGACCACCTCTTGACCACTAATTTACCACCCTTTAATCATCACCATATCATTACAACTACTTTCCCCGACAATTTAAGTGGTCACTCGACCACTTGACCACTGCTTGACCACTGCTTGACCACTAATTTACCACCCTTTAATCATCACCATATCATTACAACTACTTTCCACTAAAATTTTCCTCACTTGACCACTGCTTGACCACTGCTTGACCACTAATTTACCACCCTTTAATCATCACCATATCATTACAACTACTTTCCACTAAAATTTTCCTCACTTGACCACCACTTGACCACTGCTTGACCACTAATTTACCACCCTTTAATCATCACCATATCATTACAACTACTTTCCACTAAAATTTTCCTCACTTGACCACTGCTTGACCACTGCTTGACCACTAATTTACCACCCTTTAATCATCACCATATCATTACAACTACTTTCCACTAAAATTTCGTCACTTGACCACCACTTGACCACTACTTGACCATTACTCCACCACATGACCACCACTTGACCACCTCTTGACCACCACTTGACCACGTCATCACACACCCTTAACTATAAGCGGTCACTTACTATGTTTTTTTTTTTTTTTCATCTATATATATATATTTTATTAACATTATTATATACCTTCTTTTGAATCGTTTGTTTTCTTTATTGATGTTTTATGTTGTATTTTTTATGTCGTACCTATAATTACTTGACCACGCACGCCACCTATGATGAGTCACTAGACCACGCCCACTCTGATGAGTCACTTCGCAACGCCTACTTTTTGGGGAAAAAAGAGTTACCGCCCTTTGAGGAGGAGGAGGAGGAGGAGGAGGGATATCGATTCCCTCCTCAAAACAAGGTGCTTTAGCCCCACTTACACTACTTATATATATATATATTATTGCTAAAACAAATTCCATTGTAAAACAACGCTATTTGAAAATAAAAATAAAAACATAATACACAAAATAGGAAACATAAAATTTACGGTTAAAATATCCTGTGAATAGTTTGGCGGTTAAATCACTAACTCCGTCACTTTGCATGTTTCTTTTGTGAAAAGAAATAACTGGAAATATTGCCGTAAAAATAAATATTGTTGCTAAAAAGAAAGCCCACTTTAAAACGGTGCCACGTGAAAATAAAAATTAAGACATAATACATAAAATAAGTAAAAACATACAACTTCCAGTTAACATACCCTATCAAAAATTTGGCGGTTAAATCACCAACCCCGCCGTTTTGGTTGCATGTTTCTTATGAAAAGAAATAACTGGAAATATTACTGGAAAAATATATATTGCTGCAACCATTGTAAAATGATGCTATTTTAAAACAAAACTAAAGACATAATTCGTAAAATAAATAATAAAAAAAAAACAAAACCCCATGAAACTTCTGGTTAAAATACCCTATGAAAAGTTTGACAGCTAAAGTTTGCTGCGGAGAGATATAACAGTAGTGGGTTACGTGGTATTTGAGTAGGAAATCAGGATTGACCTCTAAGGATTGACCCCAATCCTTTTCGGTCTCGGATCCTGGGTGGGTAGGGTAGGGTAGGGTAGGGTAGGGTATTTAGGTCATATGTAAGGGTCGATAATTCTAATAAAAGACGTGTTTTTCTAAGGGCAGATAACTGAGTGTGTGTATAATATTTTAACTAATTTAAAAAAAAATAAAAATAAAAATAAAAGACAATCAGAGGCGCGCGCGGGGCAGTCGCAGGAGCGAGCACGGGCGACAGTCGCTTGGGTGCGGTTTGAACCCAGTCAGTGTCTTTTAGTAACCACATGGCCAGTCATTTCTGAGTGACCACTAGTCCGGTTATTGACGAGTACTGTGGTGGGGTTAGGTGGGTCGAACCCTCGAGGCGCACCGGGTGTGATATGAAAATTGTAATAAGTAAAAAGGCAAATATGGCGTGTATATGAGCTGTAGTGGGTCGTAGTGGCTTATAAAACTATCATCATATAGATTACACCTCTTCAAATGAAAACCTTAAAACAGTAAAGATTGCCGGTAGTAACGGCTATAGTGGGTATGGCTTCGTGGTATTCGTTGCTTAGGGGTTGGTGAGTGGTGATGTACCTATATAACAGCTTCCGAACAATTTAAAGGGATGGGCGAGTGGCGAAGTGGCTAAGTAAATGCGTCGGTTCCTTGCTAAGAGACAGAGGAGTTGCTAGATAAAGGCTCCAGGTCGTTGTCAAGGGGTTGGTGAGTGTACAAATAGCTAAATAACTGCTTCTGATCCTTGTTAAGAGGTGGGCGAGGGGCGGATTGGTTGGATAATTACGCCCGTTCCTTGGTAAGAGCCAGGGTGACCGAGTGGAGAAGTGGGTAAATATAGGCATGGAGGTATACCATCGACACATTCAACGCATAATTTCGGCGTCGGTCGTCAGAAGACCAAGGATATTTTCATTATATGTCTATTGTAAAGGGGTCGACTGTTTGTTATAACGGGGTTACTATCATCTATAGTGGCTGGGACTTAAATACTATCAGCATACCGGTTACAGCTCTTCAAATGAAAACTTTGAAAGTGTAAAGATGGCCGATGGTTTTAGTGGGTATGACTTTGTGATATTCGTTGTTAAGGGGTAGGGTGAGTGGATGTGTAACTAGATAAACGCTTCTGAACACTATCATCGGGTTCGAATCCCAGTGGGGCGGTCTAGTGGTAGAAGAAATATTGATATTATCTGGTTCCTTAGTTGTGATGTCGAGCTCTGGTGTTATTAACCCGGCTATGTTTAGAATAGGAGAGGTGGTGTGCTGGTTGCGGAGTATGTTTAGGTGGTACCCCAGACACTGTGGAAGTGATAGGTTCGAATCTCGGTACTTTGTCGTTGGTACGATTGCCAGTCATCAAGGTGTGGGTGTTTAGTTGATTATTGGGTTAGGGTCGCTTTGTCCAGCCTTGTCGCCGCGGCCACAAGTCCCACCGCTGATGAAAAACACAGGCAGCAGATTTCACCATTGTACCTACGAGTCACAAAATATAAGCTAACTTAACATTCAGAATATGACCTCAACAGGTGTTGCCAAAAATCAATACTTATTCTTATAACGGCTAATCCAAGGGATTATCGGCATCGTAATGACCAAGTCAGGTTAATAATATTTCTTATATCTCCGCCATTGCAAATAGTTCGCGATATTAATAAATGTTCATATAAAGGTTGGAAGGGGATTAAAAGATTAACACCTATTGTCGGGACATCCAATAAAAATCAATAACACTACCCTCTATTTATCTCATAATTGCCGATTGGAGATTATGGGCTAGGTGTATGTGTCCTTATTTAGTTAAAACAGGTGGTATGAGTAGGAGATATCACAAATAGTATCAGCATGTGCCACTCTGATCTTAAATATCAGTAGTTCGTTATTCTTGTGACATTGAAAACGCTTGTGGTTTGAAGACAGATGGTGTACTATGTTATTGGGTGGTGTATATAGATTGACCAGTATGTGAAGTTGATAAGGTCACCCCTGCCAGCGCATCGTAGCTGTGTTGTGACTTGTCGCCTATTACATCCGGGTGTAAAAATAACCAAAAATATTTCACATCAACTCAGACATGCCTCTATATAGCTGCACTGCGAACATGGCTAGAGTCTACTTTAGGAAAGTATCGTGTATCTGTGTATACGGGTTTACCACTGCTTATAGGTGTGTGCAGTATTATTAGAAAGCGGCCGTTATGTCTACATTATCAAAGTATGTTGCCTTACAGAGCTGGTATAGTATCTATGTGTCTGCTACGTTGTATGTTTTGTCATGTTGCCTTGTAGTATTTGGAGGGAGTTTCATGCGGGTGTCTAGTGAACCTTTTAAAAACTATGTCTCAGAATCCACAACGCCACTGGCATTAGAGGCTTTTCAACTTGTCTGCTCATTGACCACGCTTCACAGTCATACTAAAGTACGGGTTCTATGTAGTACTTAAACACTCCTTTTATTTCTCATTACAGTTGTCAACTTTATATTAGTCAGTATGTTTTCCAATTTGCAAAAGACAACCTTCATCACAGCGATTCTTGTTCCAACGCTTTAAAACCACCTCCTATCAGACATTTTTTTCTTTCCTTTTATGCTCACGGCTACCGTTTCCTCATTTCAAGCTCCATGTCTCTACTCGTATGCATTAGTGTGGTAGAAGTAAACCGATAACTCACAAGATAGACTATATTATCACACTGTATAGGAACATGTGGGAAACGGCTACATCCGGGCAAAGAGGGCGTTGTATCTGTCACATGCGTATGGATACAACCGAGACACGTCGTTAAGCCGGATACTACAGAAAAAAAAAACGGTATTATGTTGGCGATCGAACCAGGGGACCTAATTCGTGATGACCACCATGTACGGGAGTGATTCTGCCCCCTCGTCAACAGGGCGTCGGATGTTTAAAAGGGTGTTCATTCTCTCGCTTTTCTGTGTCCGAGGCGTCCCAGGGTCACCAAGTAACAGCAAAGAACACGAAACTACTACTAACGAGGCCTCTATACACCACAATTCAGTTTTGAATATAATATACACAATTATAATCAAGTCATCACAGTGTTCGACTAACCCTTTCTCATAGACATAGAGGAGAGATGTGAGCACCGAGACCAGTTGGGGAAGGTGTGCCTTTTACTTAACATCTATCGGGTCATACACCGACGAGTGTTTAGCTATATTTATCATATAATATTACCCGTGAACACAACAAGCTTCCCCGGATCAAGCTTAGGTGTCTCATATAACATGACATATCACGTACCCGCTGGCCTGACCAGCAAAGTTATCGCTTCTCAGAGCAGACATTTACACTTTCATTAATTCTTCTGCCTGGCCAAAGGGGGTCTTTGCATCTTTCCGCAGAAACCTAGTTCCAATGCTAATATATGTTTTTCAATGTGTCGGCTCATTACCACATTTCACATCCTGACAAAAGTACAGGTTCTATGTTCCACTCCAACAGTCAAATAAGAAAAAATGTTAGCCAAATTATTAAAATGTTGGCCAAATATAGAAATATATCGACCAGACGTATAAAGTATAGTAAAATATGTTAACCAAACTTATAAAACTCGTGGTCAAAATAAGAAATATCTCAACCAAGCGTATAAGAAATAGGAAAAAGGCTAGTCAAACTAATGAAAATGTTGGCCAAATACAGAAATATCTCGACCAACTTATAAAATGTAGGAAAAATTGTTAGCCAAACTGACAAAACTGTTAGCCAAAATAAGAAACGTCTCAGCCAACTTATAAAATGTAGGAAAAATTGTTAGCCAAACTGACAAAACAGTTGGTCAAAATAAGAAACGTCTCGACTAACATTATAAAAATTAGGAAAAATGGTAACCAAATTAATTTTAAAAGGTGACCAAAATAGGAAATATCTCGACCAAACTTACGAAAAGTAGGAAAATTGTTCGTCAAATGTGACAATTATTGGGCAAGTAGGAAATCATGTTAGCCAAATAGGAAAAATATCGATCAAACTTATAGATGTCTCGGCCAAACTTATAAAATGTATGAACATTTGTTAGCCAAAGGTGAAAAATATTGACCAAGTAATGAAATATCTCATCCGAATTTATAACAAGTAAGAAAATATGCTAGTAAAATCAAGAAATATGTCAACTGAAGTTATACAATAGGCGAAACGATGGACAAACTTATAAAAATGTCGACCGTTATAAGAAAATGTATTACCCAAATTAGAAAAAAATATTGACCAAGTTTTGAAATATCTCGACCAAACTTACAAAAAATAGGAAAATATGTCGACTAAAGTAGGAACATTTGTTAGCCAAAGATGAAAAATATTGGTCAAGTAAAGAAATATCGCATCCAAACTTTTAAAATGTAGGAAACTTTATTAACCAAATGTGAAAAATATCGCCCAAGTGAAGAAAAAAGTTACACAAAACTTATAAAACTTAGGAAAATGTGTTAACCTAATGAGAAAAATATCGCCCAATTGAAGAAAAAAGTTACACAAAACTTATAAAACTTAGGAAAATGTGTTAACCTAATGAGAAAAATATTGACCAAGTAAAGAAAAACGTACACCAAACTTCTGAAAAGTAAGAAAATTTTTTAACCAAATGGGAAAATTATTGGCCAAGTGGAGAAATATCTCAACCATACTTATGAAAAGGAGGAAAATGTGTTAACCTAAGGAGAAAATATCGCCCAAGTGAAGAAAAAAGTTACACAAAACTTATAAAACTTAGGAAAATGTGTTAACCTAATGAGAAAAATATCGCCCAATTGAAGAAAAAAGTTACACAAAACTTATAAAACTTAGGAAAATGTGTTAACCTAATGAGAAAAATATTGACCAAGTAAAGAAAAACGTACACCAAACTTCTGAAAAGTAAGAAAATTTGTTAACCAAAAGGGAAAAATATATGGGCTAAACTATGAAATATGTTGACCGAACTAAGAAAGTGTGTTAACCAAAGGGGGGAAAAATGTTGGTCAAAACATGAAACATCTCGACCAAGCTTATAAATATCTCGTGTAAACTTATAAAAAAAAAAGTAGGAACAAATATTGCTTCTGTAGTTATGTCAATCGTGTCTTGAACTTTTATCTGAACAGACATTTTACAAGACATAATCATCAACGTCAACACTTTCCCTCTTTTACATTACCGAAAGTTTCAACTTATCAGTCCAGAGTATCCACTAAAGAAGCACTTATGCATACTAATCACCCAGCTCTTCACACTCTTGGTTTTTTTTTTCTTTTCTAACGCAAAGTGTCTCTGTCTTTCATAGATAGCTTCACAACTTTTCTATGTAGCACCACTAACAACGCCAAATCTTCGTTTCACATGAGCTCTAATGAAACAGTCATAACAACATTTAGGGCAATCTGTGGCTCCACCTGGGATAGTTTCAAATCATCTGAGTATTCGTCAGCAAAGATCCACTTCCCATGGCTGATATCTTCAACTTTCTATACCACAATGTCTGCTACACTAACCTTCCATTGGTCCATCTTTCAACAATACAAAGAGTATTCTCGAAGTCTAGCTAACATAACATTGCTTACTTTGTCCACCTCTATCACACTTTGTCATTTCACAGCTGCAATAGCGGCAAGTCTGCAACCAACCAACAGTGTCTGTTATGAAGTCGACCTTTCTTAAAGCCACGTCTGCCTTACTGAACCCTTGAATACCCTCTACCACATCGTCTAACCGACTTTCAACATTTCATACCAAATAACATTAACATTCTCTTTGATTACAGAACAACTGATTTTCTGCTGACTAAGCAGATTTTCCAACCCCGTGGAGATAAATCATATGACCCCTAACCTACTAGGCGCTATTCTAGACAACGAATATGGTCATCGACCAGCACCCCTAGGCAGAACTTGAAAAAACAACAGAGCTTGGGTTATTGAGACGAATGAGTTGCATTCCTTGGACTACCAGAAAGACATCAAACACAACAAACTCTTTCTTACTAACCCTAACCCTAAGTATACATCAACTAACCCTAACCCTAACCCTAAGTATACATCAACTAACCCTAACCCTAAACCTAAGTATACATCAACTAACCCTAACCCTAACCCTAACTATACAACAAACTCTTTCTTAAGAGACATAGATACAAACCAGTGTTAGAAATGAAAAAGTTAAATTTATGTGATTACATTTTAATTAAAATTTAAAACTAATAAATCGCACTTTTATTGCGCAAGATGTAAGTTTGATATATGTCCTATACCTAACTTATACCTATACTTACCCTATATCTGTATATTAAGTGAAGCGGGCAATAAAAGTGCGATTTATTAGTTTTAAATTTTAATTAAAATGTAATCACATAAATTTAACTTTTTCATTTCTAACACTGGTTTGTATCTATGTCTCTTAAGAAAGAGTTTGTTGTATAGTTAGGGTTAGGGTTAGGGTTAGTTGATGTATACTTAGGTTTAGGGTTAGGGTTAGTTGATGTATACTTAGGGTTAGGGTTAGGGTTAGTTGATGTATACTTAGGGTTAGGGTTAGTAAGAAAGAGTTTGTTGTGTTTGATGTCTTTCTGGTAGTCCAAGGAATGCAACTCATTCGTCTCAATAACCCAAGCTCTGTTGTTTTTTCAAGTTCTGCCTAGGGGTGCTGGTCGATGACCATATTCGTTGTCTAGAATAGCGCCTAGTAGGTTAGGGGTCATATGATTTATCTCCACGGGGTTGGAAAATCTGCTTAGTCAGCAGAAAATCAGTTGTTCTGTAATCAAAGAGAATGTTAATGTTATTTGGTATGAAATGTTGAAAGTCGGTTAGACGATGTGGTAGAGGGTATTCAAGGGTTCAGTAAGGCAGACGTGGCTTTAAGAAAGGTCGACTTCATAACAGACACTGTTGGTTGGTTGCAGACTTGCCGCTATTGCAGCTGTGAAATGACAAAGTGTGATAGAGGTGGACAAAGTAAGCAATGTTATGTTAGCTAGACTTCGAGAATACTCTTTGTATTGTTGAAAGATGGACCAATGGAAGGTTAGTGTAGCAGACATTGTGGTATAGAAAGTTGAAGATATCAGCCATGGGAAGTGGATCTTTGCTGACGAATACTCAGATGATTTGAAACTATCCCAGGTGGAGCCACAGATTGCCCTAAATGTTGTTATGACTGTTTCATTAGAGCTCATGTGAAACGAAGATTTGGCGTTGTTAGTGGTGCTACATAGAAAAGTTGTGAAGCTATCTATGAAAGACAGAGACACTTTGCGTTAGAAAAGAAAAAAAAAACCAAGAGTGTGAAGAGCTGGGTGATTAGTATGCATAAGTGCTTCTTTAGTGGATACTCTGGACTGATAAGTTGAAACTTTCGGTAATGTAAAAGAGGGAAAGTGTTGACGTTGATGATTATGTCTTGTAAAATGTCTGTTCAGATAAAAGTTCAAGACACGATTGACATAACTACAGAAGCAATATTTGTTCCTACTTTTTTTTTTTATAAGTTTACACGAGATATTTATAAGCTTGGTCGAGATGTTTCATGTTTTGACCAACATTTTTCCCCCCTTTGGTTAACACACTTTCTTAGTTCGGTCAACATATTTCATAGTTTAGCCCATATATTTTTCCCTTTTGGTTAACAAATTTTCTTACTTTTCAGAAGTTTGGTGTACGTTTTTCTTTACTTGGTCAATATTTTTCTCATTAGGTTAACACATTTTCCTAAGTTTTATAAGTTTTGTGTAACTTTTTTCTTCAATTGGGCGATATTTTTCTCATTAGGTTAACACATTTTCCTAAGTTTTATAAGTTTTGTGTAACTTTTTTCTTCACTTGGGCGATATTTTCTCCTTAGGTTAACACATTTTCCTCCTTTTCATAAGTATGGTTGAGATATTTCTCCACTTGGCCAATAATTTTCCCATTTGGTTAAAAAATTTTCTTACTTTTCAGAAGTTTGGTGTACGTTTTTCTTTACTTGGTCAATATTTTTCTCATTAGGTTAACACATTTTCCTAAGTTTTATAAGTTTTGTGTAACTTTTTTCTTCAATTGGGCGATATTTTTCTCATTAGGTTAACACATTTTCCTAAGTTTTATAAGTTTTGTGTAACTTTTTTCTTCACTTGGGCGATATTTTTCACATTTGGTTAATAAAGTTTCCTACATTTTAAAAGTTTGGATGCGATATTTCTTTACTTGACCAATATTTTTCATCTTTGGCTAACAAATGTTCCTACTTTAGTCGACATATTTTCCTATTTTTTGTAAGTTTGGTCGAGATATTTCAAAACTTGGTCAATATTTTTTTCTAATTTGGGTAATACATTTTCTTATAACGGTCGACATTTTTATAAGTTTGTCCATCGTTTCGCCTATTGTATAACTTCAGTTGACATATTTCTTGATTTTACTAGCATATTTTCTTACTTGTTATAAATTCGGATGAGATATTTCATTACTTGGTCAATATTTTTCACCTTTGGCTAACAAATGTTCATACATTTTATAAGTTTGGCCGAGACATCTATAAGTTTGATCGATATTTTTCCTATTTGGCTAACATGATTTCCTACTTGCCCAATAATTGTCACATTTGACGAACAATTTTCCTACTTTTCGTAAGTTTGGTCGAGATATTTCCTATTTTGGTCACCTTTTAAAATTAATTTGGTTACCATTTTTCCTAATTTTTATAATGTTAGTCGAGACGTTTCTTATTTTGACCAACTGTTTTGTCAGTTTGGCTAACAATTTTTCCTACATTTTATAAGTTGGCTGAGACGTTTCTTATTTTGGCTAACAGTTTTGTCAGTTTGGCTAACAATTTTTCCTACATTTTATAAGTTGGTCGAGATATTTCTGTATTTGGCCAACATTTTCATTAGTTTGACTAGCCTTTTTCCTATTTCTTATACGCTTGGTTGAGATATTTCTTATTTTGACCACGAGTTTTATAAGTTTGGTTAACATATTTTACTATACTTTATACGTCTGGTCGATATATTTCTATATTTGGCCAACATTTTAATAATTTGGCTAACATTTTTTCTTATTTGACTGTTGGAGTGGAACATAGAACCTGTACTTTTGTCAGGATGTGAAATGTGGTAATGAGCCGACACATTGAAAAACATATATTAGCATTGGAACTAGGTTTCTGCGGAAAGATGCAAAGACCCCCTTTGGCCAGGCAGAAGAATTAATGAAAGTGTAAATGTCTGCTCTGAGAAGCGATAACTTTGCTGGTCAGGCCAGCGGGTACGTGATATGTCATGTTATATGAGACACCTAAGCTTGATCCGGGGAAGCTTGTTGTGTTCACGGGTAATATTATATGATAAATATAGCTAAACACTCGTCGGTGTATGACCCGATAGATGTTAAGTAAAAGGCACACCTTCCCCAACTGGTCTCGGTGCTCACATCTCTCCTCTATGTCTATGAGAAAGGGTTAGTCGAACACTGTGATGACTTGATTATAATTGTGTATATTATATTCAAAACTGAATTGTGGTGTATAGAGGCCTCGTTAGTAGTAGTTTCGTGTTCTTTGCTGTTACTTGGTGACCCTGGGACGCCTCGGACACAGAAAAGCGAGAGAATGAACACCCTTTTAAACATCCGACGCCCTGTTGACGAGGGGGCAGAATCACTCCCGTACATGGTGGTCATCACGAATTAGGTCCCCTGGTTCGATCGCCAACATAATACCGTTTTTTTTTTCTGTAGTATCCGGCTTAACGACGTGTCTCGGTTGTATCCATACGCATGTGACAGATACAACGCCCTCTTTGCCCGGATGTAGCCGTTTCCCACATGTTCCTATACAGTGTGATAATATAGTCTATCTTGTGAGTTATCGGTTTACTTCTACCACACTAATGCATACGAGTAGAGACATGGAGCTTGAAATGAGGAAACGGTAGCCGTGAGCATAAAAGGAAAGAAAAAAATGTCTGATAGGAGGTGGTTTTAAAGCGTTGGAACAAGAATCGCTGTGATGAAGGTTGTCTTTTGCAAATTGGAAAACATACTGACTAATATAAAGTTGACAACTGTAATGAGAAATAAAAGGAGTGTTTAAGTACTACATAGAACCCGTACTTTAGTATGACTGTGAAGCGTGGTCAATGAGCAGACAAGTTGAAAAGCCTCTAATGCCAGTGGCGTTGTGGATTCTGAGACATAGTTTTTAAAAGGTTCACTAGACACCCGCATGAAACTCCCTCCAAATACTACAAGGCAACATGACAAAACATACAACGTAGCAGACACATAGATACTATACCAGCTCTGTAAGGCAACATACTTTGATAATGTAGACATAACGGCCGCTTTCTAATAATACTGCACACACCTATAAGCAGTGGTAAACCCGTATACACAGATACACGATACTTTCCTAAAGTAGACTCTAGCCATGTTCGCAGTGCAGCTATATAGAGGCATGTCTGAGTTGATGTGAAATATTTTTGGTTATTTTTACACCCGGATGTAATAGGCGACAAGTCACAACACAGCTACGATGCGCTGGCAGGGGTGACCTTATCAACTTCACATACTGGTCAATCTATATACACCACCCAATAACATAGTACACCATCTGTCTTCAAACCACAAGCGTTTTCAATGTCACAAGAATAACGAACTACTGATATTTAAGATCAGAGTGGCACATGCTGATACTATTTGTGATATCTCCTACTCATACCACCTGTTTTAACTAAATAAGGACACATACACCTAGCCCATAATCTCCAATCGGCAATTATGAGATAAATAGAGGGTAGTGTTATTGATTTTTATTGGATGTCCCGACAATAGGTGTTAATCTTTTAATCCCCTTCCAACCTTTATATGAACATTTATTAATATCGCGAACTATTTGCAATGGCGGAGATATAAGAAATATTATTAACCTGACTTGGTCATTACGATGCCGATAATCCCTTGGATTAGCCGTTATAAGAATAAGTATTGATTTTTGGCAACACCTGTTGAGGTCATATTCTGAATGTTAAGTTAGCTTATATTTTGTGACTCGTAGGTACAATGGTGAAATCTGCTGCCTGTGTTTTTCATCAGCGGTGGGACTTGTGGCCGCGGCGACAAGGCTGGACAAAGCGACCCTAACCCAATAATCAACTAGACACCCACACCTTGATGACTGGCAATCGTACCAACGACAAAGTACCGAGATTCGAACCTATCACTTCCACAGTGTCTGGGGTACCACCTAAACATACTCCGCAACCAGCACACCACCTCTCCTATTCTAAACATAGCCGGGTTAATAACACCAGAGCTCGACATCACAACTAAGGAACCAGATAATATCAATATTTCTTCTACCACTAGACCGCCCCACTGGGATTCGAACCCGATGATAGTGTTCAGAAGCGTTTATCTAGTTACACATCCACTCACCCTACCCCTTAACAACGAATATCACAAAGTCATACCCACTAAAACCATCGGCCATCTTTACACTTTCAAAGTTTTCATTTGAAGAGCTGTAACCGGTATGCTGATAGTATTTAAGTCCCAGCCACTATAGATGATAGTAACCCCGTTATAACAAACAGTCGACCCCTTTACAATAGACATATAATGAAAATATCCTTGGTCTTCTGACGACCGACGCCGAAATTATGCGTTGAATGTGTCGATGGTATACCTCCATGCCTATATTTACCCACTTCTCCACTCGGTCACCCTGGCTCTTACCAAGGAACGGGCGTAATTATCCAACCAATCCGCCCCTCGCCCACCTCTTAACAAGGATCAGAAGCAGTTATTTAGCTATTTGTACACTCACCAACCCCTTGACAACGACCTGGAGCCTTTATCTAGCAACTCCTCTGTCTCTTAGCAAGGAACCGACGCATTTACTTAGCCACTTCGCCACTCGCCCATCCCTTTAAATTGTTCGGAAGCTGTTATATAGGTACATCACCACTCACCAACCCCTAAGCAACGAATACCACGAAGCCATACCCACTATAGCCGTTACTACCGGCAATCTTTACTGTTTTAAGGTTTTCATTTGAAGAGGTGTAATCTATATGATGATAGTTTTATAAGCCACTACGACCCACTACAGCTCATATACACGCCATATTTGCCTTTTTACTTATTACAATTTTCATATCACACCCGGTGCGCCTCGAGGGTTCGACCCACCTAACCCCACCACAGTACTCGTCAATAACCGGACTAGTGGTCACTCAGAAATGACTGGCCATGTGGTTACTAAAAGACACTGACTGGGTTCAAACCGCACCCAAGCGACTGTCGCCCGTGCTCACTCCTGCGACTGCCCCGCGCGCGCCTCTGATTGTCTTTTATTTTTATTTTTTTTTTTTTAAATTAGTTAAAATATTATACACACACTCAGTTATCTGCCCTTAGAAAAACACGTCTTTTATTAGAATTATCGACCCTTACATATGACCTAAATACCCTACCCTACCCTACCCTACCCTACCCACCCAGGATCCGAGACCGAAAAGGATTGGGGTCAATCCTTAGAGGTCAATCCTGATTTCCTACTCAAATACCACGTAACCCACTACTTATAACTCCATTTTACAAACTATCGTTTTGCTTGCTTGCCTGCGTGTTTGATTCGTGAATAGAAATAACAGGAAATATTGTCGGAAAAATAAACATTTCTGAAAAAAAGGCTCATTGTAAAACGATGCTATTTGAAAATTAAACAAAATCAAAAACAAAACATAATACGTAAAATAAATAAAAACATACAACTTCCGGCTAAAATACTCTATGAAAAGTTTGACGGTTAAATCACAAACTTCGCCAATTTGCTTGTTTGTTTGTTTGTTTGTTTGTGTGTCTTATAAAAAGAAATAACTAGAAATATTACAGGAAAATATATATATTTCTGCACAAAAAAAAGTCAATTGTAAAATGATGCTATTTGAATACAAAAACAAAACCACCCCAAAAAACAACTCAGCTATGCTACAAGGATGAATAATGAAATACCGTTCTGTGATCGTTAACGCTCTGGGGGAATTGTGAATCGTGCATTTCCAGAAAAAATCCTCTTCTCTTTTGTGTGATCAGAGCTCACCCTTGACATACAACAGCTCTCGAAGCTTTCCATGCCACTCGCAGACAGGCACGGAGAGGATGGCTTACAAGTCACGCCATCTCTAAGCCATATTAAAACTGCAATTTCTCTTATCTGACCCTAACAAATCATTCCTTCCTCTTTCGGATATCTACATGTGGACAATCCTTGCCAGTTTGGACAATTCATGGATTTGAGGAAAAAGAAGATCGAATTTCGTGTGATTTCTGTTTGCCGGCAGTGTCTCTTCCTGACATATTCACAATAGTGTGTAATGAAACAACAACGTAGTTTTAGATCCTGAGGATATACAATAAATGAGTTGAGTAAAGTTAATTTGAGTCAAAAACCGACGTCACAGTACGCAGGAGATTTCATAAGTGCTCCGTCCTCAACTACAACAGGCCAGCGAAGACTCCCAATGCTAATGGTACCAAAAGCAGTCTGATTATATGCACATCTGACCTTTACTCGGAGTCTTGAGTGTCGGCCAGATTCTCTGGTCACTCCCTTGAATACCATTCTCATCAAGCTGTGATGATCTACCCGTTTTTCTGCACTTTACAAACAATTCCAAAGGGCTTCTACCATACCAACCTCATGCACCACTAGCCCACCAAGAGGTACAGACTCAGCCAATATGTCCGCCTCCTCGTTTGCCACCACAGCAGAATGTCATGGGGAGGGGGAGGGGGTCCAACAGATGCTACTCACCTTTCTCATACACAATAAATATAAACCCATATACAAATCTGACTTAGGCCTCAGTCTACAGTGCACAGAATAACACAGCCCTGCAAAAATAAATGTTTGGGTGCCAAACATTTTACACCTGATTTGCATACATGAGTCCGCTAAATTTAAAAAAAAATCACATTTATTTGTCTGTAGAAGCTCTAAGTTTTGAGATACCATCCATCCATCCATCATGTGCCATGCCGGTAAGCGTGGGCGGTCATGTTCTGCCATCTCACTCGATCAACAGAGTCGTGGATCAGTTCCGTGTTTCTGTCTCGACCATGCCACAAGGCCAAGCCATCCAGATACTTGTTTCTAGGTCTTCCCCTTGGTCTGTTCCCCTCGATCTTACCAGTTGTCACCAAGTTCTCCAAATCATTTCTTCTCATAACATGCCCAAAAAATTGTGACTGTCTACGTCTAATGTCTCTGATCAGTTTACGATCTTCATTTGTTTCTTGAAGGACTTGTTCATTGGTCTTTCTGGCTGTCCATGGTATTCTTTGCATTTTCCTCAGAAACCACATTTCTACAGCCATCAGATGTTTTTCAGCCTGGCTGCTCATTGTCCAAGCTTCACATCCATATAAAAGTACAGGTTCTATGTAGCATCTCAACACTCTTTTTCTCGTTTCAATTGACATCTTTTTATTGGTCAGTATGTTTTTCATCTTGCTAAAGGCTACTTTTGCCATGGCGATCCTTGTTCTAATCTCTTCAAGGCATCTCCCATCAGATGTTATTACTGTTCCGAGATAATTGTACCTATTCACTTGTTGAAGAATATTCCCATTTACTTGTATATTACACTGTGGTATTTCGTTCTTCCTAGTGACGACCATAATCTGTGTCTTTTTACAATTTAATTCTAACCCTTGTTGTTCACTGTGTGCAACAACCGCATCTACTAAATTTTGCAGGTCCTGTTCATTGTCTGCAATCAAGACTGTATCATCTGCATATCTAATGTTATTGATGCATCGTCCCCCAATGTTGATTCCTTCCATATTTTCAATATTTCTGAAAATATTTTCACTGTACAGGGAAAACAGATCTGGAGACATTACACATCCCTGTCTCACACCTCTCTTAATAGGCTGATATTGGCTTACTTCATTATCAACTCTTATGGCAGCTTGTTGTTTCCAATATATGTTTTTTACAAGTCTAAGGTCTTTCCCATCAATTTGTAGATCTTCAAGCATCCTTATCATGTTGACATGTCTCACTTTATCAAAAGCCTTTGTGTAGTCAATAAAGCAAAGGTGTAGATCTTTGTTTACTTCTATAGAACGTTCGATTACGGTTCTCAGTATATACACAGCATTTACTGTACCCTTGCCTACTACAAACCCACATTGTTCTTCTCCTATTTCAGGTTGTATTTTCCTCCTAACTCTTTGCATGATAATTCTTAGCAAAATCTTCGTGATGTGACTCATTATACTAATTGTTCGATGTTGATCACATTCCAAGGCTCCTGATTTCTTTGGGATTGCAATAAATACAGAATTACATAACTCATGAGGTATATTTCCAGTATCATATATTGTATTAAGCAGACTGGTAACTTTATCTATTCCATATTCTTCTAAAGCATTAATCATTTCTGTTGTGACGCTGTCTGGACCGGGGGTCTTGCCAGATTTCATATGATTAAGAGCATTCTGAACCTCCGTCTTCAAAATTGCTGGCCCTTCATTGTTATTTTGAACAATATATTGTTCGTCTCTGTTATCGTCATAAAGGTTTTTCACGTAATCTGACCATACATGTAAAATCTGATCTTTTTCTATTACGACTCTTCCATCTTTTGTCTTTAGGCAGCCTGCTGATGTACGTGTTCTTTGATTAGTAATCTCCTGAATTCTTTTGTGCATTAGTTTCGCATTTTTACTGTTGTGTTGTTTTTCAATTTCTCTGCAATTTTTCTCAAGCCATGTTTCTTTAGCCTCCTTACATAAGGTTCTGACTTTTCTGTGAATTTCTTCATATTTGGCAGGATTATTTTTGTTCTGTCTTCTTGTTTCCATTAGTTGTAAAATTTCTTCAGTCATCCATGTCTTACGGCCCACTTTCTTTACTTTTGGAATAGTTTTTTCTGCTGCACAACTGATTGAATTCTTCAGCATTTCCCATTGATCATCTACATCTTGAAATAGGATCTCTAGATCAGACAATAAATCAAATTTGTTCTTTACTTCTATGTTAAAATTATCTTGTATTTCTTTGTCAGTTTTCAATTTGCACAAGTCATATTTAGGGTTTCCTGCTGTATACTTGACTTTCTTTAACTTTACCCTCAATGTGCCAATAATTAATCTGTGATCACTGTAACAGTCTGCATTTGGAACTGTTTTTACAACTGTTAATGCATTTCGAAACCTTTTGCTTATCAGGATGTAATCTATCTGGTTTTTAATCCTGCTGTCTGGACTCCTCCATGTCCATAATCTTCTAGGATGTTGTTTAAACCAGGTGTTTCCTACAACCATTTCTTGTTCTTTTGCCCATTCTACAAGTCTGTAACCTCTTTCATTTCTCTCTCCCAAACCATGGTTGCCTACACTGCATCCATCGCTTTGCTTTCCTATTTTTGCGTTGAAATCACCCATTATGATATTTATTTCTGATTTTTTACAGTTCTTCAAAGCAGACTCCATGTCATTATAAAATTTCTCTATACTTTCTTCACTGCTTTCACTTGTTGGGGCATATACTTGAATTACATTTATTTTAAAAGGTCTTCCGTTTAATTTTACTAATAGAACTCTGTCTGACACAGCCCAATATCCTTTGACAGAATTTGATGTTTGCTTATCTAATATAATGGCTACACCTCTTTGCTGTTCTTCTCCCCCCGAGTAAATAATCTTACAATCCTCTCCTGTCCTTATCCCTGCTCCTCTCCATCTCGTTTCCGATATTCCTAATATGTTAATCTTCTCTCTCTCCCTTTCTTTTTTGATGTCCTCCAACTTTCCATCTGCATTCATTGTTCTAACATTCCAAGTTCCTACTTTCAATGATATTAATCTTTTGCACCTAGTAGCCTGTTGACGGTCTGGAGTCACCTGGTGCGCATGACTATCCCTACCGGGCGAGGCTGCTCCTATGGAGCACCCATTTACGCCGTTTCTCTGATTATCGATAAGTGAACACAACATGATTTTCTTGGCATGTGTAAAGAAGGTAGTTTGCCATTGCTTTCCTTCCCAGCAGTGACCATACTGGTCAGTGACCGTAGCCATTGTCTCCTCAAAAAAGGAGATCCTCTGCCTACCGTCGTGAAGGTGGAGACCATAACCTACAACTATCTGTCGGCTGCTCTCCATCTTCATCCACCACCTGCACCCATGGCTTCACGTAACCCTGATCGGGGGGCTAAACGGGTACTCCACCTTGCCCAAGGGTGTCCCGTAGGCTAGCGGAGGGAAGGAGGCGCCTTACTTCTCCTTTGATAGGGGATACCCCTAACCCGCTACCCATACAGGTATTTGTATATTCAATTAAAATTCTTACAATATTTTCTGTATAATGGCTCTGAAATCTAGTCCCTTATAAAATGAAACTGCTTGTTTACTTTCAGTTTAAGTTTTCCAAGAATCTTCCAAGAATTGCATTAAAAAAAAAGAGTTTATCCCACTGCATGCTAGTTATGTTCTTACACTTCTAACACAGAATGACATCATCTTGAAGAAGTGCATGTTTTTTTCCCCACCGGATTTAATTTTGTTTATTTATGGGTAGTACACTTTGAAAAACAAACAAACAAACAAACAAACAAACAAACAAACAAACATAAGAAACATATGATTGTTTTTGTAAAAAAAGGCATACTTTGCCTACTTTAAAATACAACATGGTGACCAGGACAAATCTTGGGATCCTCAAACTGTTTGCAAAACATGTATTGAACACCTGCGACAGTTGTCTTGTGGGAAAATAAAATGTTTAAAATTTGGAATTCCAATGGTTTGGAGAGAGCTCAAGAACCACTATGATGACTGTTATGTCTGTGTTGTCAATATTAAGCGAATAAATAGAAAAAATCACCAAACAATGGATATATCTAGATTTAGATTCTGCTAGATTCCACATGGAGATGACGTACCAATTCCAACGTTCACAGATTCTGATTCCTTACTGAAAGATGAGACAACAGTGGCACGTGGAAAAGACACGTGACAGTGATAGTGATTTTGAAACGCAGCCGCCGCGAACTGTGCAGCTTAGGACTTTCTTTTTTCCCAGACAAAAAAAAATAAATCCACACCTTACCAAGGATTCGAACCCGGGTCTCCCTAAGGAAAATTCGGCATTCTAGCCACGCTGTCAGTGTCTCCTAGACAAACAACTAAATGAAAACACCAACACCCTACATTCATCACATTCATAACATTCTCGGGAAGTTGAGATTTGCCTTTTGAAATTCACACTTCGGAGTAAAAAAAACAACAAAAACAACAGAGCCCTGAACATAATTGAGGTGCCTGTGGCTACAATGTAAATTAAATTGAAAGCTGTCTGTAAAGGAAGGAAAAGGAAAACCCACACACACCACTCATATTTTGTTCCCTGCAGCAACCAATCCTTCCTGCACTTACCAAACATCCTGGCCCCACTTTTCACTTTACATGGCATTTTTATCTCCCTGCAAAATTATAACCTAATTTTGTCCCCTGGCGAGTCGAACACGCGCTTAAATACTACATTCTAAACCCCGAGCTGGTTAGTCAAGTCTGATTATCTCACCCCGGCTCTTTCAGTACAATAACAAGTCTGGTATTCTACAATCTGTGATCGCAATTTAATGTGGCCTCTTTCATTAAGTGAGACCCGGAATGGATCTTAAGTGTTCGTGGCACTCCCTTGACATTTTCTGGCGTAGTTGTGGGAATTAGGATGGTTGCAATACAAAATATATGTTACTATTACTACTAATGGTAATTACGAAGAAGTACAGTACGAAGAAATTGCATTGTAGTTGTAGTAGCAGTAGTAGTGGTGGCTATAGTAGTAGTGGTAGTAGTGACAGCAAGAGTAGTTGTTGTTGTACTAATAGTAATAGATGTAGTAATAGTAGAAGTAAAAGGATTAGTAAAAGTAGTTGTGATAGTAGCAGCATCAGTAGTAGCAGTAGTAGTCGTGGTAGCAGCAACAACATTAGTATTAGTAATAGTGGTAGAAGTAGACGTAGTAGTAGTTGTAGTGGTGGTGGTGATAGTAATAATAGTAGTGGTTATGGTGATGGTGTTAGCTGGTGATAGGTGTCAGGTCTTAGTCAGATATGACTGAGCTACCGTATAACAGTAGACGGTACTACCTGCTTTCTGTTAGCACCGAACGTTGGGCGGCGCTTACCAAACCCGACACCCCACATTGTGCCAACGGCTTCCGGCGGAAGAGCGCAATTGGGAGTGTACAAGCCTTACCCTGGTGCGAGGAAATGCAACCTAAAGACAAAATGTGAAGGCAGTGCAGACCAGGCCCTAAGCCTTGGTTGGCAGCTGGTCTAGGATCGAAGCTCCGACAGGCGGACAGTTAGAGCATTGCTTTGCTGATCCGGCAACTTCTGCAGCTTGTCTTGTTCCAGATGTATAGGTGTTACCTTTCGTCTGGAGTGAACTAGGCAGGCCGAGAGAGGGATCATGCTGCATGGGCAACACATGATCTCTATATTTTAGCCCAGGCTTTGTGCTATGGAGAGGCAATAACTCCATCCCTGGTCTTAACCGCTCTCGGAATCAAAGCGAGAGGCAACTGTTACGGGTGTAACAAGTCCCTGTCAAATGGTGTAGACATGGTTCGCCACGCGTTGCCTCTGACGGTGGGAGACACCTACAGCTGTCACTGATCAGCTACTGCCCGCCTCAAACTGGGCAGCCCCCGGTCAGTTGGGTGCTGATCCGCCACGCCTGCTTGCTTCAATGGGTGCTTGGGGCTACGACAAAATCTTAATCGCAGTCTGTCTGAACTGCTGTGATGAGCCGGTCCTGCAAACGTTGCATTTCATCATCTCCTCGGAAGGTTAACTGGATGAAAACCTTGAGTTTCGGGACTGTAGTTTCTTCTGGTTTAGGTTTGGTCTGTTGGTAGTGGCGCTTTATAAATCCAAATCACACAAATGTACACCAAATCGAATTGTATTTACCAATTTACATGTAGGTGCGAGGCCATCTACATAGGTAAAACAGAACGACAGTTACATAACAGAGTGCTGGAACACATTCCGAACTGGGTGGACAAGATAATACACACAGAAGATGGTAGCCTAGGCAGGCCGACACACCGGAACAGTCCTGCTTCATCGGTCGCGAGACACGTGCTCGAGAGTGATCATGTGGTTGAAAGAGACAGTGCCTTCCGTGTGTTGTTCAACACACAGAGTAGTCGGCGGTTGTCAAGGTTTGCTGAAGCCATTGTGATCAACCTGCGTAAGCCGGCCTTGTGCAAGCAGAAAGACATTTAGTCAGTTTAAGATTGCCGTGGTAGAAAATCGACATTACTGTGCGAATATGTGTATATTTCAGATTGAAGGATTTATCTAATTAATTCACGTAAGTTGTGTGATTTCTGCAGTATGTACCTGACGAGATGCAGCGAAATATGCCACTCAATTAATCGTGCAATCTATTGTTTGTGTCTTCGTTATTCAAAAGTTATTATGCCCTTTTGAAGCACAAACTATCGTCTGTCAAGACGGCAAGGTGCCAAGGTGCCAATGATGAGTGCTAGTAGTAGTGGTAGAGGTGATGTTAGTAGTAGTGTTATTAGTGGTTGTAGTAGCTGCAGTAGTAGTAGTAGTAGTAGTAGTAGTAGTAGTAGTAGTAATAGTAGTAGTAGTAGTAGTGGTTGTGCTAGTGGTGGAGGTGAAGGTTATTGTTAGCAGTAGTCTTATTAATAGTGGTGGTAACTTTAGTAGTAGTAGTGGTGGTGGTGCTAGTGGCGACCGTGGTAGTAGTAGTAGTAGTAATAGTAGTAGTAGTGGTAGAATCTGCAGCATATGTGTCCGTTGTATTTAAAATGCCATCAATATTAATGGTACTTGTGATAGTAACCAAAATAATAATAATTTAAAAAAATATAGTTAGTTAGTTAGTTAGTTAGTTATTTAGTTAGTTAGTTAGTTAGTTAGTTAGTTAGTTAGTTAGTTAGTTAGCTAGTTAGTTAGTTGAGATTCCAACTCCACGGCAACGGGTCGTTCCCATTATGCTCCGTTCCTGTGCCAGTGAATATCACACAAAATGCTCCCCACTGTCCACTGTGAAAAGTGGAACAGACAGGAGTCTTGCAATCCAACAGCCCGCACAGAAACGAAGAACACATGGAAAAGAAACTATCGAAGCCTGAAAAGTATAGTCTTTAATTGTTGTTGAGTGAATGTGCATTTTTATTAAAGCCTGTAATTGCTTTCTAAATTGAAGACATATAAAACATATAATTACATTCGTTGGTTTTCTCCCATTTTTTCAAACCCTGCACCAAGATAAAAATGTCAATTGACGTCGTTTTGTGTTTTTGTATTTTAAATTCTATTGTGAGGCTTTTTCTTGAATGCTTGATTTATTTTGTAATCTTTTGATGTTATTCTTAATTTTAACAAAGAAGATATAAACATGCGATTTTACAATTTATTGCCAGGCATATTTCATCGTATTTTGATAGGTGTATACTAGAGAGGTAACTAAACTATGATATGTAGTGAATAGATGCGTCTTTGTCTGCAGAAATCATCATCATCACCACCACCACCATCACCACCACCACCACCACCACCACCACAACCACCACCATCACCACCACCACCACCACCACCACCATCATCATCATCATCATCATCATCATCATCATCATCATCATCATCATCATCATCATCATCACCATCACCATCATCATCATCATCATCATCATCACCATCATCATCATCATGATCATCATTATTCATTATTATTATCATCATACAGTGCCTTGTCGGCTGGCGTGGTAGATCATGCTTCTCCACAAATTGCGATCACAGTAACTCCCTACTGTGCCATGACAAAAAACTATCAAGAATATTCTCACGCTGTCTTCCTCTGTGTCTCTTTCCACAAATCTTTCGGTTGACACAAGATGTTACCATGTTGTCTTCGCATAATGTTGTCTAAAACGGATGACTGTTTCTTTCTGATGTTTGTGATAAGTTGTCCAGACAAAATGTCCTGAGTTTTGCTATCCAATTAATTTTCAGCATGTTTCTATAAACTCACATCTTCAAGGCTTCCAGTGATATTTTCGTCTGTTTACCTACTGAAATACATATCACATATTGTCACTGATAATAATGCAACATAAGACATATTGCCACTGATACTAATGCAACATAACACATATTGTCACTGATACTAATGCAACATAACACATATTGCCACTGATACCAATGCAACATAACACATATTGTCACTGATACTAACCCAACGTAACACGTATTGTCACTGATACCAATGCAGCATAACACATATTGTCACTGATACTAATCCAACAGAACATACATATGTTTTGCCAAAGTAGCTGTAGAGTTACTACCATGTTGTTGTGCTCCCACCGTTGTGGTTTTCGATAGCCTATGGCGAAGGTCAAGAAGACCAAGACCAAAATTAGGAGGGTACTGATCAGAGAGTTGCTTTTTGCAGATGATGCTGCAGTTACGACCCATTCTGAGGAAGAATTACAATGTCTACTATCTGCATTCTCCAATGCTTGTTCTGAATTTGGTTTAGTTAGTTAGTAGTTAGTTAGTCGAAAGATCATCCTCATTGCACATCGAACCATTCAGTCCATAAGTGCTCGGATTAATGAATTTGGTTTAACAATTAGCAAAAAGAAGACACAGATTATGTCACAAGGTGCACATGGGGTACCATCAATCTTTATTGACGACGCCGAACTAGAGATGGTAGACCATTTTACATATCTAGTATCAGTGGTAAATAGCAAATTATCCCTAGATCAGGAAATCAACATCCGGATTGGTAAGGTAGCAATAACAATGAACAGGTTAAGAAAAAGAGTCTGGGAGACCAGGAAGCTTACTGCCAAAACAAGAGTCCTTGTCTATCAAGCCGTGTGCTTAATACTCTTCTTTATGGCAGTGAAACCTGGACAACTTACTCAAACCAAGGGAAACGTTTAAATATCTTTCATATGTGGTGTCTGCGAAGAATTGTTGGTATTAAGTGGCAAGACAAAATCACAAATACTGAAGTATTGGAAAGATCAAGTTTATTCCTTGCTCAGTCTTCGTAGACTTAGATGGATAGCACATCTTATGAGGATGGATGATGGTAGAATACCAAAGGACACCTTTTTTAGTGAATTACAGATGGGTAAGAGATCTCAGGGTCGGCCTCTACTACGATACAAAGATGTGTGTAAGCGGGACTTGTTTGATACAGGCATTGATAATGCACAATGGAAGCAAGTCGCCGCTGAACGTGTTGCATGGAGGGCAAAGATCAGAAATGGAATAAAGAAAAAGGAGAAAATTATTGCAGATAAGTCACACATCGGGCGTGTGAGACGTACGATGGTGCATGATGGTGGAAATGACCACGTGTTCACATGAACCCACTGTGAACGAACATTTACAGCGTGAATTGGCCTTATCAGTCACATTCGCTACCGCCATGGTAAAAGTTATTATGCCATTGTGAAGCACAAACTATCATCTGTCGAGACGGAAGGTGCCAATGATGAATGAATGAATGGGGAAACACATTTAAGCATCCATGTATTCGTCTTGGATAAGAGAACAGTAGTTCTTAAACTTTTGGTGCACTAACGGAGGGGTTCAAACCTTACACCGGTTAAATGGACTTTAAAGTTTACTTCTCGTATAGAAAGCAACGACAAACTACGTAACGTAAATGTGTATAAAACATCTACCTGGAATTGGTGTTGACAGAAAAGTACGTGCAACGTTTGTTTATGAATTCTTCCTTGATATACAGCACGCGACATATATTTTCTTTATAGGCCATTTGGCAAGAATAAAATAAGTAGCAGGTGATAGACGAGGCTGAGTATTGTTGGTTCGTAGGCCGCATAGGATTTATAGAATATTCTTTAGCCCTCTTTACCATCCGGGTTGGTCTGTGTACGTCTACCCGATTCTCTAATTGTCCTTCTATTCTGCTTATCTTCATGGCTTGTCAACCGTATTGACATCGATGGATGCAGTTTGATTTGGTTTATTTAACTCTTAACCATATGAAAACTGGCAAGACCCCCGGTTCAGACAATATCACAATAGAAATTATCAATGCTTTAGAAGAATGTGGAATAGATCAAGTCACCAGACTGTTGAGCACAATATATGATACTGGAGATATACCTCCTGAATTATTAATTCTATATGTATTGCAATCCCAAAGAAATCAGGAGCCTTGGATTGTGATCAACATCGAACAATTAGTATCATAAGCCACATCGCAAAAATTTTGCTAAGAATTATCGTGCGAAGAGTTAGGAAGAAAATACAACCCGAAATAGGAGAATAACAATGTGGGTTTGTAGAAGGCAAAGGTACAATTAATGCTGTGTACGCGGTTTGTGAGCCCGTATACCCGGGTTCGAAACACAGCGGTGCTGGTTTTTTTCGAAAAAGGTATAGGAGCCGGTTGTTCAGAAAGCAATGACAAACTATTGAACGTAAAATTTGCCCAGGAATCACGAAGAGCGAAAATGCTGGAGTTGACTGATACGTCCTGTGAAGGACATGCAACTTAATTTAATTTAATGTAGTGAGAACATTACTTGAACTTTCTATAAAAGTAAACAAAGACCTACATCGTTGCTTTATTGATTACACAAAACGTTTGATAAAGTAAGGCATATCAACATGACACAAATGCTTGCAGATCTACAAAATGATGGGAAAGACTTTAGACTTGTAGAAAAACATACTGGAAACAACAAGCTGCCATAAAGATTGATAACGATGTAGGTCACTACCAGCCTATAAAGAGAGGTGTGAGACAGGGATGAGTAATCTCTCCACATCAATTTTCCCTGTACAGTGAAAATATTTTCAGAATTGTAGAAGATAAGAAAGGAATCATCAATGGAGGAAGTAACATCAATAACATTAGATATGTGGATGATACAGTATTGATTGCGGATAATGAGTAGGATCTGCACATTTAGTAGATGCAGTTGTTGCACATAATGAACAACTAGGTTTGAAATTAAATTGTAAGAAGACAGATTATGGTTGTCACTAGGAAGAGAGATATATCAAAATGTAATATACAAGTAAATGAGAATATTTTTAAACAAGTAAATTGGTACAATTATCTCGGAACAGTCACAACGTCTGATGGGAGATGCATTGAAGAGATTAGCACAAAATCGGCATGGCGAAGGCAGTCTTTTGCAAGATGAAAAATATACTGACGAATAAAAAAAATGTCAACTGCAACGAGAAAAAGAGTGTAGAAAAAAATAAACTGGAGAACTTGGTGACAACTGGCAAGAGCGAAGGGAAGAGAACAAGGGGAAGGCAGAGAAGTAAATAACTGGATGGCTTGGCCAAGTGGTGTGGTCGAGATAAGATCACAGAGCTGATCCACGACTCTGGTGATCGAGTGAGATGGCGAAACATGACCGCCCGCGCTTATCGGCATGGCACATGATGAATTAATGAACGGTAACAGTGGTTCTTTCGCTGACGAAGTTGGTAATCTCTGTCTCTCTTTTTCTCCTTTTATTTACCATTGGGGAATTGATCCTCAACCGACTCACTCCAAGCCGTTCTATCCATAGCTATACCAAGCAGTTCCGCCCCAGGCTCCCCCATACTATCCATTTCTATCTCTAATTCTCCTCGCCATATACTTTTGGGTCTGTCTGTATTTCTTTTGTCTGTGTATTTCATACAAAGGCCTACTATTCTCAGGTTGTCTCAATGTCTGTCGTGTGGAAAGCCAGCGTCGTTTCTGCAACTATTGATTCTCTTGTATTTGTCTAGAGAGGTTGGAATTAGAATGAAGTTACATCCGTTATTGGTACATTAGAAAAGAATGTTCAGCTGACTGCTGTTTTGATTCAGTCTTGTCTACATTGTAGTATATCACCTCATCGAAAGGTTAGTTAGTCAAATACTTGAAATGTAGGGACCGGTTTTTCTGTAGTAGTAGGTGTGGGTGGATGGCAGTGAAAGGGGATGTTGGATGGTGGATGGTGGATGGTAGTAAAGTGGATGGAGGATGGCAGTGAAGGTAGATGATGGATGCCAGGGAAGGTGGATGATACATGGCAGGGATGAGGTATGGCAGTGAAGGTGGGTGGTGGATGGTGGATGATAGTGAAGGTGGGTGGTGGAAGGCAGGGAAGGTGGGTGGTGGATGGTGGATGGCAGTGAAGGTGGATGGTGGATGGCAGTGAAGGTGGATGATGGATGTTGGATGGCAGTGAAGGTGGGTGGTGGATGGTGGATGGTGGATGGTGGATGGCAGTGAAGGTGGGTGATGGATGGTGGATGGTGGATGGTAGTAAAGTTTGTGGTAGACTGTGGATGGCCGTGAAGGTGGATGATGGATGACAGGGAAGGTGAATGATGAATGGCAGGGATGGGGGATGGCAGTGAAGGTGGTTGGTGGATGGTGGATGATAGTGAAGGTGAGTGGTGGATTGCAGGGATGGTGGATGATGGATGGCAGTGAAAGTGGGTAGTGGATTGTGGATGGCAGTGAAGATGGGTGGTGAATGGTGGATGGCAGTGAAGATGGGTGGTGGATGGTGGATGACAGTGAAGGTGGGTGGTGGATAGTGGATGGCAGTGAAGGTGTGTGGTGGGTGGTGGATGGCAGTAAAATGGGTGGTAGATTGTGAATGGCAGTGAAGGTGGATGATAGATGACAGGGAAAGTGAGTGGTGGATGGTGGATGACAGGGAAGGTGGGTAGTGGATGGTGGATGGTGGATGGCAGTAACGGTGGGTGGTGGATGTTAGATGGCAGTAAAGTGGGTGGTGGATGGTGGATGACAGGGAAGGTGGATGGTGGATGGTAGTAAGGTGGATGGTGGATGGTAGTAAGATGGGTGGTGGATGGTGGATGGTAGCTAAGGTGGGTAGTGGATGACAGTGAAGGTGGGTGGTGGATGACAGTGAAGGCGGGTGGTGGATGGTGGATGACAGTGAAGAGGGTGGTGGATGGTGGATGGTAGTGAAGGTGGGTGGTTGATGAAAGTGAAGGCGGGTGGTGGATGGTGGATGGCGGTGAAGGTCGGTCGTGGATGGTGAACGGCAGTGAAGGTGGGTGGTGGACGGTGGATGGTAGTAAGATGGGTGGTGGATGGTAATGAAGGTGAGTGGTGGATGACATTGAAGGTTGGTGGTGGATGGCAGTGAAGGTTTGCAGTGAAGGTGGGTGGTGGATGGCAGTGAAGGTGTGTGGTGGACCGTGGATTGCAGTGAAGGTGGGTGGTGGATGACGAATGACAAGGAAGATGGGTGGTGGATGGTGGATGGCAGTGAAGGTGGGTGGTGGATGGACGACGGCAGTAAAGCTGAATAAAGGATGACATTGAAGCTGAATTGTGGATGCTGGATGGTAGTGAAGGTGGATAGTGGGTGGCAATGAAGGTGGATGCCAGTGAAGTGGACGGTGGACGGTGGGTACTTTTAAAGCTTTAAGTAAAAATATAAGTAAATTACTCTTTTGTAAGCCTTGGGACGCAATGGACATATGGTGTTCGTCCCACATATTTATAGACCCATCGACCCAGATTTACGAAGTTAAACCCATTTCAGCAAGGAACACTAACGACTCGGCACCGAAGAATTAATCGAACTCATTTTGTTTTTCAATCAGAAAAATACACGAAATGTGTTTGAAAGGACAGAACAAGTACGTGAGGAGTGAACCCATTTTCAAATACTGTTTATGCGTGGGCGTATTATATTAATTCTTAATGTAGTATCTCAATAACCGCCTTCTCTGACATTAGTTTTTTATAGTAATTTCTGGGTCGTGAATGGTAATAGTAATTTTAAAAGTTATTGATCCAGACCGACTGATATTAACTGTAACGTCCACGTTAGTCGAAGCAATAATTACCAGAAGCGACTTGTAGTAATACTAAAATGTGTGTAATTCTAGCCATAGATTTAACTTCATTTGAAAACGAAGGATATCATTTCAACGAACTATGTCTGGAAAGCGACGAGTTCCTTGACGGAACGGTTGGGAAGCTGCTCTGACAATGGAATGAACACGGTTGGACTAGGGTTCGACATCTGGGCTGGTCGCTGGCTAGGGGACTGGAAGACTGACCACTTGTCTTCTGTGTACTCCGGCCACAAAATGTGATGGGCCTAACATTTCATACGTCCACAGCGGGGTTTCTGCTACGGGACTTTAAATATGTAATGCGAAATTCCCCAAGGTTTAGAGAAGAATACTTTTAGTGTTATAATTATGACGCGACCTAAACCATAAATATAAAACTAAAAGTAAAGAGGTTTTAAAATATTAAATTCAAAAATACAAAAAAAAAAAAAAAAAAAAAAAAAATGAAATCATCAGTTGGATTTTTTTTTACCCAGGGACATACTGGTGTAATGGGAAACGAGAATGTGGACAGACTGGCTGGGTCGACACCGGTTGGTGGGGTATTGGTGCATGTAAGGCAGACGTGATCGATGCCCTTAGGGATGGTGTGTATACTGCGGAAGAACAAACATATAATCACGGTCTTGAGAGAAGTGTATGGCATGGAGTCACCAGAGGATCTGGTCGACCTTCAGGACTCCGAGGAAAGACCAGACGAACACATTCAGACTGCTACTCGTACCCTTAGTACTGGGACTCTTCCCTGACTGTTGAAGATCAGGATGGAGCAGGAATGTAAATATTCCGAGCCCTATGATGTCGGTTCGTGACTCATCTCAACTCAGTTTTATATTTAAACTACAACAATTTAGACACACAACCTTCATTTAAAACAACCCAGACACAATCTGCAAAGAATAACATAATAAATGGACATCGTTTATGCCCGCATTTGCATTCTCAACTAACCAAATAAAATAACTGCACTTTTTATATAAACGAGAACAATATAATTGACTCAATTTTGACATTAAATAAAATACTAGACAAATTATTCTTTGCTGCATCATTTCCTAAAATATTTAATTGATCCGGTGCATTCGGTTGTGAATTATCTTATTTGCTGGTGTCGCTGTGGCGCGGTGGATTACATCGAGCCTGTCGGTTTCGTGATCCTGTGTTCGAATATCTTTCGAAGTGCGATTTGTGTTCTTGATCTGGGCTTCTAAGTTGTTAGTTAGTTGCATATCCTTTACAAAACGTCACAGTCAACCCCATATACATTTGAGCTGTTTTGTGATTTCTTGACAAGTTTACGTTCAGTAGTTTTCCATTGCTTTCTGAACGACCGTCACTCATACCATTGTATGAAATACCAACGCAAGGGGGTTTGCTGCAAAATCGCCCACAGCTGTGTTTCGAACGCGGAATGAGGGATTACGAATTGAGTCTGTAACTCCTTCGCCACAGAGCGGGTTCCCAAGATGACCGAGCCGAAAATTGATACCGGGAAATTTCCTAGGATATAAATGGCACCGGGAAATTTCCTAGGATATAAATGGCACCGGGGAATTTCCTAGGATATAAATGGCACCGGGAAATTTCCTAGGATATAAATGGCACCGGGAAATTTCCTAGGATATAAATGGCACCGGGAAATTTCCTAGGATATAAATGGCACCGGGAAATTTCCTAGGATATAAATGAACAGTCGTGGTGCTGACCACATCTGCCTCCCTCATCGAGTGCCTATTTGTCAAACAAGATGGAGCTACAAAGATGTACCCAAAATGCCATATGTCGTGAAATTTGATCTCGTAGCCTTTAACTATCTTATGTCTTCGCCAATCCTGATCTCATTCTAAACTTTGGAGGGCAAATAATTTCCCGGGGTCTTGTTTTGATGGTGCAATCTTTTAGCCTCATTCTAGTTCTGAAAATCAAGTTTCTCCTCACTTCTATAATGCTGTTGCTAATGTGTGCGTGGGTGATCGTGTTTCCGTACCTCGCATGTCGATTATACTCTCGAAACAAGTGCGTGATGATAATGATGATGATGATTTGATGTAGAAAAAGAAGATTAAGAAGAAGAAGAAGAAGAAGAAGAAGAAGAAGAAGAAGAAGAAGAAGAAGCAGGAGAGGAGGAGGAGGAAGAGGAGGAGGAGGAAGAAGAAGAAGAAAGAAGAAGAAGAAGAAGAGGAGGAGCAGGAGGAGGAGGAGGGAGGAGGAAAAGGAGGAGGAGGAGGAAGAAGAAGAAGAAGTAGAAGAAGAAGAAGAAGACGAAGAAGTAGAAGAAGAAGAAGAAGAAGAAGAAGACGTTGAAGAGAAATAAGAGTAGGAGAAGAAAACAGCAACAGCATAATAATAATAATAATAATAATATAATAATAATAATAATAATAATAATAATAATAATAATAATAATAATAAAAATAGTTTTTCCTTGGTTGAGTAACTCAAATGTCATATTTTGTCACTATTAGCCGAGGAGGATGTAACTGGATACATGATCCAATCTGACATATCTATATAAATGTCAAATGTTAGACGTTACTTCTTTGTACTAAGTTGATTTGTCTTGCATCTTGAATGCTAATTTCGAGATCGTATTGTTTTTCATTTTTTGTTTGTTATATTTCGCATCTTCTATTGATGGTACATTAAAGAACATCGTTTTTCGCGATATCTTTCTTTCTCTGCATTTATCTAATACTTTCTTTGTCTCCAGCTCTCTCGCTGTTGCAATCTTTTAACCTCCTTATGTTATTTTAAATTAAAATTTTTTTTTTTTTAAAGTTGCATATCCCTTATAGGACGTTGCAGTCAACACCAGCATTTTTTTGTAGCTGTTGTTGATGTTCTTGGCAAGATTACGCTTAGTCGTGTGCCATTGCTTTCTGAACGACCGGCTCACATATCCCATAAGTAACCGCTGCCGAATCTCGCGCAGCTGTGTTCCTCACGTGGATATACGGACAGAAAGTCGTTAACGACTTCGCCAGGGAGACCAGCCTCCTTATTTTAGTTTCACATCTTTCACATTTCTCCTCATTATTTAAATTTTAAATTTCTCCTTTGAATCATTCTAGCCGCAAGCCGACTCACACTCAAACTCTACGCTCTTCCTTCTTGCCATCCAATTTATGTCTCTCCACTTTCCTCATCAACTGCCTTCACAAGCATATTCTACACCCAACAGCAGAAATGGATTCACTAGAAACAGAAGCTCAGAAACCTCGGCCATTGATCCAGACCGGAAGCAAGCCAAGACCACGTGACTATTGACGATCCAGAGGTCAAGTTTACTGATTTGTCAAGTTTACTGAGCGGTCAAGTGTGCTGGCGCCGGCATACAAAGGCTATCTTATCTTCAGAAGTGACCTCAAATCCAAGTTGACTGACACCAGGCTGGAAATGGTATTTAATCAACTTCCCTAGTAGTTCTGGTGCTCATAGAGAAACTTATCACGTGATTCTGTTTATAAAGTGTCTCATCTTATTCTTTCTTTTTCTGTCCTTTATTCCCCATTGGGGCATATGTTCTCAACTAAAGCATGCCTAGCCGTTCTATCTTTTGCTATCTCCTGTAGCTCCTTTCATATCCTGTCCTTATTTTCCATCTCTGTCTGTAATTCTCTTCTCCAAGTGGTTTTAAATCTTCCGCTGTTTCGTTTGCCGTGTAAGGTCCAGAAAAGACGAGCCTAGTTATATCGTCCTCAGGCTTTCTCATTGTGTGTACTATCCAACCCCAGTATCATCACCTGACCTCTTGGTTCACTGCCATTTGTCAATATTTCTCCATGAGCTATTTTTTTTTAAAAGCATATCCTTTACTGGACTTAGCTGTCAACACCAGCATCTTTCAGCTGTATGTTGATCTCTTGGCAAGATTACGCTCAGTAGTTTGCCATTGCTTTCTAAGCGGCCGGCTCAGTATCCCGCAAGTCACGAGCGGGGGTCGAACCGCCTCAGCTCTCGCTCCGCTACGAGACTCTGCGCGATAAACGGGATTACAGAGAGAAAGTGTTGTAACCCCACAGCCAGAGAGACCAGTCCATGAGCTATACATTGATGATTTTGTCAGGCAATTATTTTTGCGCTGGCTCGCTTTGAACGCAAGCATAGTCCATATACCTGCTACTACTTCTACTGTACTGGACATTTTCGTGTGGATAAGCTTTCCCTATCACCAGTGTCCCTCGCCATCAGGCGAACTCACTCCGGCTTCAGAGGTATTTGTAATTTACGTCCCAAAGTCAAGGACTAGAAATCAACATTTTATTTCACCTGACCATTTTATACCCACTATTCCTCACAGACATCAGTTAGTGAATCTTCGTTGTTTATTAGTAACTATTTTAGTTGTTTTCCATGTCTATGACCCCTACAGAAGTACCGATATAACAGCCCGTATCGCTGCTTAATCAAAGTGTTTGTCACAAGCGTCGTTGCTAATTGAGAAATCGTATACTGTGGTCTTCGAATTTCACTATTTCTCATTTTATCTTTCTTCTCAAGGATTCAGAGCATCAGCTCGACAAAACAAGATTACCAACCCAACCCCAAGCAGTAGATGCGGGGCACCCGAGTGTGACAAACGCAACGATGAGGTCGGAGTATATATTGAATGATTAAATGCCGAAGGATAATATATCGCCAAATTTGACTTCCCATTTGTACAGAATGACCATCCCCATAGTAGGGTGGTGTTATTTGTTTCGTTCCTTGGTATCTTGGGCATTTTCAATACCCAATGAATGGAAATTTATATTGTAATGCTTGTTCATTTTATTGTGTACACGTTTGGACCAAACTCATAATGTGTCATTATGATGCCATTACGTAGCACGAACAACAACAGCAACAGCGGCATCAGCAGCAGCAGCAACGTTAGCAAGTTAAAAGAAGGCGTAGCCAGACAATTAGCACTATGCAGGAAGAGACAGAAGATTAATAAACCAACACAGAACTGGTGTCGTGAGCCGCTACTTGCTTCTGGATTTACTGAGAAGTGGATCTGAGCACATATGGACTGAATGGTTGGGTGTGCAATGAAGATGATCTGTCGACTAACTAACTAGGTCGAAACTTATTGTTTGTTTGGCAAGGAATCAGCTAACAAACAAATCGAAACAAAACAAATCAAGTAGTAGGAACCTTCTGTAGGCATATGAAGTGACATGACCATGACATTTTCTGGCCTGAGTCTACGGAAGAAGAAGTGGACATGATTTTCCCCCGGTAGCGAACTGCGCGTGCAAGCATCCCATTGAATCAACTCTTTATGCCACCACCACCACTACGCATATGGGCCCGCGACCGAGTATCCACAGGAATGAAACAACAGTAGATGTGGAATTTCTGAGGCCACTGAAATATCATAAATCAGCTCACGAGTATTGATTGGCTCTCATAGACGTTCAAGAGAGAAAGAGAGGTTATAGAGAAGGAGAAGTTATAGGGCACTAGATAATAAACACAATGAAAACCTTTGTGTAACCACATGATGATCTGAAGTAACTGCTTTCGCATGACGACAGCACCTCGCTTTTATTAGCAGCTTTCTCCGTAACCCCGAATACTCTCGTGGTTGACGTGAGCGCACGAGAATTGGAAGCGGTTCGAGTCGAGCCAGTGACTTATGAGAGTATGGAGCCGGTCGCTCAGAAAGCAATAGCAAACTACTGAGCGTAATCTTGCCAAGAAATCAACAATCAGCTCAACGATGCTGATGTTGACAACGATGTCCTGTAAAGGATATGCAAAACATTTTTTATTTTGCTTACTCTAGACAGATTCAATCCAAGATAACTGACTCTAGCCGTGGAGTGCATCCTAATAGACGTGAATCTTGTATATCATGCGGGTTTCGAGCTTGGAGAGGGGAATGAAGTTCTGTAACACAGTTCCCGTGGAGGTATTATTTCGGTGCCGGGTCGTTAGGAACGTCTAGATTCCAACATCGGTCCCATAGATACTAGCCATTGTCAGGGCATAGACGGCCAGAACGCCAAAAACATCAGACTTAAGAGATAAAACTAAGTCTTTCAGATTAGTCCCAGCCAACACATATACAAGGTGTGATGGTCATTTCTCACACACATTCGATGCGGTTTCTGTGATGTATTAGGGTCAGCAATCACACTGACCATGAACACGGACTGAGTCTGTGACTGAGAGTTAGGAATAAACACTGACCAAGAGATGATGAGACGTCAGTCGTGGAGTAGCCTTAGGAACCACACTGACAAAGTAAATTATTTGGAGCATGTGATGAAGGTATAGAAATCACACTGACATAGAAAATGACGAGGAGCCTGTAATATGAGGTTAGGAACCACATTGCCCATGAAAATGATGAACCTATAATATGGGGTTAGGAACCATACTGACAAAAAAAACAAACAAACAATGAGCCTGTAATGAGGGGTTAGAAAACACATTGCCCAAGAAAATGACGAGCCTATAATATGGGGTTAAGAATCACACTGATCTATACAATGATGAACCTGTAATATGGGATTAGGAACTATACTGACCTAGAAAAATATGAGCCTGTAATGTCGGGTTAGAAACCACACTGCCCAAGAAAATGATGCGCCTATATTATGGGGTTAGGAATCACAGAGATCTAAACATGATGAGCTTACAATATGGGATTAGGAATCACAGTGATCTAAAACATGATGAGCTTAAAATATGGGATTAGGAATCATACTTATAAAGAAAATTATGAGCGTGAAATGTGGTGTATCCATCCCCCTTCCCCCGCATATCCTTTACAGGACATTGCAGCCAACACCAGCATTTTTTTTCCAGCTGCTGTTGATGTCTTGGCAAGTGTTACGTTCAGTAGGTTGCCATTGCTTTCTGAACGACCGGATCACATACATCTGTAAGTAACCAGAGCGATACGATCCGCTGCCGAATCTCACACAGCTGTGTTTCACACGTGAGTATACGGGATTACGAACAACGTCCTTAACACCTTCGCCAGGGATACCGGCTGTGGTGTATTAGGCTTAGGAATATTTGACCAAGATCTCCCTACGTCTCCCTGCGGGAAATACGCTTCTTCGTCCTCAACGTTTAACGTTTGGCATGCGTCTGTCCCGGCATGAGTCACAAACAGGCGTCTCACTTGAGGCCTTCCCCGGTCTTCCACTGTTTGTCTTGAAGTCTCGCCACCTTAAGTCAGATTTCCGCCTGTTGGCTTAGAAAGTCGGGGAAGTTATGCAAGAAGGGTTAGGGACAACCAGGAAGCAGACGCTAGTCTGACTAACGGAGGGAGGCCAGATTATGATGTTCACTGTGATAAATGACCGAATAATGTCCCGTATGTAATTCCACAAGAGCCACATAAAACTCCACTATGAAGGTAGGTGTTCAGCGCCTATGACTTCTGTTAATAGCGGTGAGGAAAAGACTGGTAAAATGCTGTTTACAACCTATATTATTGTATGAACGTGAAACATGAACAATACGCAGACAAGCAAAGCAACAACTGCAACGAGAAAAGAATACTGAAGTGCTGAATGGAACCTGTACTTGTGAATAGATGTGAGACATGGACCGAGAGCAGACAAGCTGAAAAAAAAAAAACAAACATCTAATGGAAGTGGAGGTGTGGTTTCTGAGGAAAGTACTAGGAATACCATGGATGGGAAGAAAAAGAAACAGACAGCCTTTTAGAAAGAAATGAAAGCTTCTAATTTATTAGAAGAATTAGATGTAACCAGTCAAGATATTTTTAGACACTTTAGAAGGAGAAAAATGAAACTTGAATCCTTTGTGACAACTAGCAAACGTGATGAGATAAAAGGCAAAAGAAGACATAGCGGTAAATATTTGGATGGCAACAACAAGAACAACAGCAACAGCAGCAGCAGCAACAACAACAGCAATAACAAGAGCAGAAGCAGCAACAACAATGGCAGTAACAGTAGCAACCATAGCAGCAATAACAACAGCTGTAACATCAGCAACAACAACAACAACAAACAACAAACAACAACAACAACAACAATAACAACAACACCTGGAGCCGCAGCAGCGGCAGAAACAAACAAACATGCATAGACAACAGCAACAATTTTGTTCATAAAACTCCCACGCATCAATTTAACCAGGAGGCATGAGCCCAGATTGTACCGATACGAAAACAGCTGAATGAAACATGCAGTCGTGTGCGGGCGTGTATGTATGTATGTATCTGCGTGCGTATGTGTATATTTGTGGTTATGAGCCACTGTGTTTATTTGTCGTGTGTATTGTTTTCCCGTTAAAAGGTCAGATATTTACCACGTATCGTCCTAGAAAGATCAACAACTTTACAGCGTTCTATTTATATGATCAAATCATCCCGAAGCACCGAAGCTGGAAGGTCGAAGGATGTCGAGTGTCGTCGGAAAACGACAATGTTATTTCAAGCATGCTTCTTCCTATAGACAAATGATTAAGATGGAGTTTCGTCTCTGTAGATGTCTGTCTTGATGTAATTTTTATGTTAAGTGGAGAAAATGTTACAAAAATGGAAGGGCTGTAATAGCAATCAGAATAAAGAATGCATGAATGCCAAGAAGATCGTACCATCACGACGGGTATGTAAATTGGTGTAGACTCAACATATAGGAATTCGATACTGCTTCTTGTATTGCCTCATTTTTAACTCGCTGGGTTGTCTTGTGTGCTTCGTCAGAAGTCTTCTATCTCTTCATTTGTAACTCGTTGGGTAGTCCTGTTGTATGCTTTGTTTGACGTCTTTTATCGCCTTATTTGTCACTCGTTATGTTGTCTTGTACGCTTTATCAGAAGTCTTTTATTGCCTTATTTGTCACTCGTTATGTTGTCCTGTTGTATGCTTTGTCAGACGTCTTTTATCGCCTTATTTGTCACTCGTTATGTTGTCCTGTTGTATGCTTTATCAGAAGTCTTTTATCGCCTTATTTGTCACTCGTTATGTTGTCCTGTTGTATGCTTTATCAGAAGTCTTTCATCGCCTTATTTGTCACTCGTTATGTTGTCTTGTTCAATTGCTTTGTCAGAGGTCTTCTATTGCCTTATTTGTCACTAGTTATGTTGTCTTGCTGTACGCTTTGTCAGAAACCTTCTGTTGATCCATGTCTATAGCAACACGTGACTCTGGCAATGCTGAAGCCTGTCTAGTCTTAGTCCGCAGACAGTTGCTTTTGTATAGGCTGGAATAACGGTGATGTTTAACGAGCTCGCGCTTAAACTTTCTCTGGTGAATGTGGAGTTGTTGGTTTTATTCCACGCACAGGCCAGTTTGCATTAAATGTTGACTTCTCGTCCTTGAATTTATCATCATCACGTGCTATGCCGATAAGCGTGGATGGTCATGTTTCGCCATCCTACACGATAACCATATTCGTGGACCAGCTGTGTGTCCTTGTCTTGACCATGTCATTGGTCAAGCCATCCAGATATTTACTTCTCTGCCTTCCCCTTGTTCTTTTCTCTCAATCAATCAATCAATCAATCAATCAATCAATCAATCAATCAATCAATCAATCAGGTGCCGTCTCAGCAATAAAGGTTGGCTGAAAAGGATCTCCAACACTGTCTGTCTCTCGCCCTGACTGTACATTCTGTCAGGATGATGTTTGTCCATCTCTTGATGTTATCTTTCTACTTGTATCGTTGTCTACCTCTCATTTTTGTCTACCTATCGTTTTCTCTCAATCTTGCCAATTTGTCACCAAGTTTTCTAGGTTATTTCTTTTCATAACGTGCCCCAAATATTGCCTGTCTGCGACAAATATTTCCAATCAGTTTACGATTCTCATTTGCTCCTTGAAATGGGGACGTAAATTACAAGCAGCTCAGAAGTCGGAGTGGATTCGCTTGACGACCGAGGGACCCTGTAATAGGGAAAGCTAACCCTCATGAAAAATGAGTCCAGTGCATTAATTAGTAGTAGCAATTACTGGTAGAAGTACCACGCTTGTGGACTCAGCGTGAGTTAAAAGCGAAAGAAAGAGAAAAAAAGGTGCTTTTGTTAATAAAATTAAAACAGATTAAAACAATAACATTAAAACAGATTAAAACAATACCATTAAAACAGATTAAAACAATAACATTAAAACATATTACAACAATAACATTAAAATAGATTAAAACAATAACATTAAAACAGTATGGCAGTGTATCTTGGAATATAAATGAACACATTTGGAAGAACTTGGAAGCAACAGAGATTTGGTTCTTAAAACGAATGCTGCGAATTCCTTGGACTGCCAAAGTAACAAATGACGATTGCCTCATAGAAGCTAAAGGAACTATCATTGGCACCTTGCCGTCTTGACAGACGATAGTTTGTAAGGGATGGAGTTATTGCCTCTCCATAGCACAAAGCCTGGGCTAAAATATAGAGAACATGTGTTGCCCATGCAGCATGATCCCTCTCTCGGCCTGCCTAGTTCACTCCAGAGGAAAGGTAACACCCCTACATCTGGAACAAGACAAACTGCAGAAGCTGCCGGATCAGCAAAGCAATGCTCTAATTGTCCGCCTGTCGGAGCTTCGATCCTAGACCAGCCGCCAACCAAGGATTAGGGCCTGGTCTGCCTTGCCATGACACTTTGTCTTTAGGTTGCATTTCCTCGCACCAGGGTAAGGCTTGTACCCTCCCAACTGCGCTCTTCCGCCCGAAGCCGTTGGCACAATGTGGGGTGTCGGGTTTGGTAAGCGCCGCCCAACGTTCGGCGCTAACAGAAAGCAGGTAGTACCGTCTACTGTTATACGGTAGCTCAGTCATACCTGACTAAGACCTGACACAGTAAAGAAACTAGAACATTATATACAACAAAAAGCAAGAGTCAAACAGCTTTCTTTGGTCATGCGATAAGAAGAGAGGCATTTGAAAAAATCTTGATGACTGGAAAGATCTAAGGGAAGAGAGGCAGAAGCAGACTAAGATAAATGATGCTGGATGGATTGAGACGGTGGTATGGAGGAATATCTGCAGCAGAATTGATCCAGACCACCAAAGACCGAGCTCTGTGGAAAGACATGAATGCCTACCGTAACGTGCGTGTGTTTATGCAAAACTGGGGTGAATGGACGAATTAAGAATTTTACAATACTATCAAGGTAAACTGGGTCAGAGAAGAATATGTGGATGTTAGGTCACAGAGGTGGAGGTAGGAATTCCAAAACCAAAGGTGGGCCCGAAACACAATGGAGGGTATATCACGGAGATGTCAGGCTAAGTCACGAAGGCACAGAGAAAACGTGAGAGTAAACTAAGGGACAAAGGGAAACTCAGAAATGTTATGTTGAAGGAATTTAGATTGGGGTTAAAGGGGTTAAATGATGTTTATTGAGAGGTCCCGGAAGAGTAAATAAAAGAGAAGTCTGGGCAAATTGGAGGGGAGTTGAGTTGTGGACAATTCCACCTAGGGGTTTTGAATCAGTGTAATTCTTGGGCTAAGGGAGGAAACGTAGCCCGATTGTGGAGTGTGAGTTAAGTCAGGGAGTCTTAACGGGGACAGCTGATTCTAAGGCTATGTATTGGAGACTTAGCCAGGCTTTCAGCGGCAGTTGATTTTGGGCTGAATGAGGGACACCAGCCCAGATAGGGCGTTCAGAGGGAGTTGAGTAAAGTTGAGTTTGGAGCTGAGTCGAGAGAGAAGAGACTCAGAGGAGGTGGTTAGGTGCAGTCCGGTGTTCGATATTGATTCATCGTTGTTGATCAGTCGTCCAACACAGTACTCACACTGACATCCTATAGACACCACCACAGCCACTTCTATCTGTCAACTTGTCAACCACCTTGTGACACCTACACTAGCTGGCATGGCATTTGATAACGATGATGATGATTAAAACGGAACGGAGGATTCTGCCATCATTGCTGTTGCAGAACCAGAGCCGGATTATTCTTTAGGCAAAATAAGCATCTGGTTATGGAATCAAGGAAAAAGGGATCACCAAAGAAATTTACCATTACCGGATTTACCGTGAATCATATAGTGCCAAACTACAAACGATACTGCAGAATATGCACCTCAAAGAAATTACCTCCCACTGTACATGGGGGGGGGGGGGGGGGAGGGGGGGGGAGCGTACAACATGGTGCTGACATTGTAACTTTGTAAGTAAAGCAGGGAATCACACGATTCAGTTATATCTAGTAATTACACTTGCTTATAGTCCTGCCTGTGAAATGTGTAATTAGTTATGTATAGAGGCACCTAAATCTCCGACGTGGTTAGGGCCTCAAAAGGTCTTGATCCGTCCTGAAGAAAAACACAATCGATTCGAATACTTCACTCTTGCTCAGCTTGAAAAATTAGTGACTGGTGTTGACTTGGGTTTCGTCATGGTAGACAATTATAAATAAATAGATTGTCGAGCCGCAGTTTCGAGCCATACACCTGTGATGTGATAGAGCCATTATATTTTCTAGGGCAGGATGTACGGATCAAAAGGTGGCCAATCTATCCCTCATTTTCGCAGACGACGAGCCCAACAGGAATCGAACCCGAGTCCGACCCTGCTCATGAAATTTCCAGAGCTATTCACTATCAACAACACCAGCTCCCCGCTATCATGGTAGACAAGCAACGCATTAATTTTAAGCTTGTTCGTGAGCTCTCCAAGCGGAAAATGGTGGTAACGTTGATTGTTTATCATAATAAAATGAACAACGGCAACACTATGGGAATAATGTTGCCATGATATAAATAATAGATGACGATACACATAAAGAAATGGTGAAATAATGATTGAAATGTTTCATGAAATAACAGTGTGATTTGGTGTAAGAAAGAACAATGTTAGGTTGGATGCTGGCAGAGACAATTATAAAAACTGTTAATGATAATTGCAACATTTGTACGCTTAGCGCAAAAGATGGGGAAAAATAAAAGAAACAAAATATGAGCAAGAAAAAAACTATCAAAAAAAAAAAAAAATGATGATTATCAAAATGAGTCATTTGTAAGGCTTTGATTGTTGCAATAATAATCTTGTTTGTATATTTGTTTTGTGTGTAAGAATAAAACAGTGTTTTATTCCGTTGCCCGCGTAATGAGCTTTGTTTTAAATGGGTTCCTTTTACGCAGCACTACAATACTGCATTGCATTGTTAATATTTTCCCGGTTCATTTGAGAGAAATAATTATAACTATAAAAGGAGACAGTTCGCAGCATGGCAGCAAAGAATGAAAGACTTAGTGGCTTAACTCATTAATCATTTTGCTAACGCGTAAATTAAAATAATAATATCGTAAACTTGACAGTTAATCTCTTTAGTAGAGGTTGAATCTTCTTTTTGTATTCCCCCATTTACCTCAGTGAAGCGTTGGGGGATGATGTAAAGATCGTTTATGTGCTCTTTTCTAATGCTGTTTGTAAGTGTTTGTATTCATTTCTTTAAGGGTGTTCTTGATACCACCACTCCATCTTTTACGTGGTCTTTCCCTTGCTCTGCATCCATTATATTTCCACAGTGTGGCTCTTTGTGGCAGATGGTACCAGGACATTCTTTTGAGGTCGCCAAACCATTTAATCTTTTGTTTATTAATGAAGTGCATGACTGGTTTCAGACCTTTCTTTTATGTTACATCCCTTACAGGACGTTGCAGTCAACATCAGCATTTTTCAGCTGCTGTTGATGTACTAGACAATCCGCTGCCGAATCTCACAGCTGCTGTTTTCCGACGTGGATATACGGGATTACGAACAATGTCGGTTAACGCCTTGGCCAGGGAGACCGGCAGATCTACTATCTGGTTTCAGACCTAGCCATCTTCTAATGTCCTCATTCTAATTCATTCTCGCACACAATTACTCCCTCAGCTCTTCTATGGCATCTCATCTTCAGATTGAATAAAAACAATATAGACAACATAAAAGTATAGTTTACCCAGAGAATTAACAACTGATTGAATAAACCATTGATTGATAGAATGTTAAATTGTGGAGAAACAATATCTGTTACCTGTAATCATAGCTAGTTACATTAAAACGATCTATGTTTTCTCTGATTATACATCTTTACACGTATCATTTAGATCTATGTATCACATTATTATACTGTTTACGTGTTTCATTAACATCTATGTATCACATTATTATGCTGTTTACATGTATCATTTACATCTATGTATCATATTATTATATTGTTTACGTGTTTCATTAACATCTATGTATCACATTATACTGTTTACGTGTTTCATTTACATCTATGTATCAAATTATTATATAGTTTACATGTTTCAGTTACATCGATGTTTCACATTACAATACTGTTTACGTGTTTCATTTACATCTGTGTATCACACTATTTACTATACTGTTTACGTGTTTCATTGACATCTACATATCACATTCTTATACTGCTTACGTGTTTCATTATTTTATTATTTTATCATTATTTTTTTTATATTCATTATATATATATATATATATATATATATATATATATATATATATATATATATATATATATATATATATATATATATATATATATATCCATCCATCATGTGCCATGCCGGTAAGCGTGGGCGGTCATGTTCTGCCATCTCACTCGATCAACAGAGTCGTGGATCAGTTCCGTGTTTTTGTCTCGACCATGCCACAAGGCCAAGCCATCCAGATACTTGTTTCTAGGTCTTCCCCTTGGTCTGTTCCCCTCGATCTTACCAGTTGTCACCAAGTTCTCCAAATCATTTCTTCTCATAACATGCCCAAAAAATTGTGACTGTCTACGTCTAATGTCTCTGATCAGTTTACGATCTTCATTTGTTTCTTGAAGGACTTGTTCATTGGTCTTTCTGGCTGTCCATGGTATTCTTTGCATTTTCCTCAGAAACCACATTTCTGCAGCCATCAGATGTTTCTCAGCCTGGCTGCTCATTGTCCAAGCTTCACATCCATATAAAAGTACAGGTTCTATGTAGCATCTCAACACTCTTTTTCTCGTTTCAATTGACATCTTTTTATTGGTCAGTATGTTTTTCATCTTGCTAAAGGCTACTTTTGCCATGGCGATTCTTGTTCTAATCTCTTCAAGGCATCTCCCATCAGATGTTATTACTGTTCCGAGGTAATTGTACCTATTCACTTGTTGAAGAATATTCCCATTTACTTGTATATTACATTGTGGTATTTCGTCCTTCCTAGTGACGACCATAATCTGTGTCTTTTTACAATTTAATTCTAACCCTTGTTGTTCACTGTGTGTAACAACCGCATCTACTAAATTTTGCAGGTCCTGTTCATTATCTGCAATCAAGACTGTATCATCTGCATATCTAATGTTATTGATGCATCGTCCCCCAATGTTGATTCCTTCCATATTTTCAATATTTCTGAAAATATTTTCACTGTACAGGGAAAACAGATCTGGAGACATTACACATCCCTGTCTCACACCTCTCTTAATAGGCTGATATTGGCTTACTTCATTATCAACTCTTATGGCAGCTTGTTGTTTCCAATATATGTTTTTTACAAGTCTAAGGTCTTTCCCATCAATTTGTAGATCTTCAAGCATCCTTATCATGTTGACATGTCTCACTTTATCAAAAGCCTTTGTGTAGTCAATGAAGCAAAGGTGTAGATCTTTGTTTACTTCTATAGAACGTTCGATTACGGTTCTCAGTATATACACAGCATTTACTGTACCCTTGCCTACTACAAACCCACATTGTTCTTCTCCTATTTCAGGTTGTATTTTCCTCCTAACTCTTTGCATGATAATTCTTAGCAAAATCTTCGTGATGTGACTCATTATACTAATTGTTCGATGTTGATCACATTCCAAGGCTCCTGATTTCTTTGGGATTGCAATAAATACAGAATTACATAACTCATGAGGTATGTTTCCAGTATCATATATTGTATTAAGCAGACTGGTAACTTTATCTATTCCATATTCTTCTAAAGCATTAATCATTTCTGTTGTGACGCTGTCTGGACCGGGGGTTTTGCCAGATTTCATATGATTAAGAGCATTCTGAACCTCCATCTTCAAAATTGCTGGCCCTTCATTGTTATTTTGAACAATATATTGTTCGTCTCTGCTATCGTCATAAAGGTTTTTCACGTAATCTGACCATACATGTAAAATCTGATCTTTTTCTATTATGACTCTTCCATCTTTTGTCTTTAGGCAGCCTGCTGATGTACGTGTTCTTTGATTAGTAATCTCCTGAATTCTTTTGTGCATTAGTTTCGCATTTTTACTGTTGTGTTGTTTTTCAATTTCTCTGCAATTTTTCTCAAGCCATGTTTCTTTAGCCTCCTTACATAAGGTTCTGACTTTTCTGTGAATTTCTTCATATTTGGCAGGATTATTTTTGTTCTGTCTTCTTGTTTCCATTAGTTGTAAAATTTCTTCAGTCATCCATGTGAGTGAACACAACATGATTTTCTTGGCATGTGTAAAGAAGGTAGTTTGCCATTGCTTTCCTTCCCAGCAGTGACCATACTGGTCAGTGACCGTAGCCATTGTCTCCTCAAAAAAGGAGATCCTCTGCCTACCGTCGTGAAGGTGTAGACCATAACCTACAACTATCTGTCGGCTGCTCTTCATCTTCATCCACCACCTGCACCCATGGCTTCACGTAACCCTGATCGGGGGGCTAAACGGGTACTCCACCTTGCCCAAGGGTGTCCCGTAGGCTAGCGGAGGGAAGGAGGCGCCTTACTTCTCCTTTGATAGGGGATACCCCTACCCCGCTACCCCGGGGGTATATATATATATATACTACTCAGATGTAAAGAAACATGTTAGAAATGTAATAATGTAGTGCACAGATGTAAAGAAACATGTTGAATATGTAATAATGTAGTACACATATGTAAAGAAACATTTTAAAACTGTAAAAATGTAATACTATGCACTACAACATCTACTAAAATCAAATGCGCTATCTCGTAACACCAAAATCACAATATACAAAACACTGATCAGACCAGTTGTGCTGTATGGCTCTGAAACCTGGAGTACAACGAAAGGAGACGAAGCCTTGTTACAAACCTTTGAGAACAAAATTTTAAGACGCATCTTTGGACCCATTAGGGATACACAAAGTGGAGAGTGGAAAAGAAGAAGTAACAAAGACATTTATGATCTGTTTAAGTCCCCGCTAATCACTGGTATCATGAAGGCTACAATGGCTGGGGCATATAGAAAGAATGGAAGATAATAGGGAAACAAAACTCGCTTACACTCAGGAAATAAATGACCGTAGACCACAAGGTAGACCAAGAAGGCGGTGGAGAGATAATACATATACAGACCTACAAGCACTTTGAATCAACGACTGGCAAGAGAAGGTCAACCAGAGGGACGAATGGAGACGGATTGTATCTGCAGAAAAGAACCCTAATGGCTCGGAACGCTGAAGAAGAAGAAGAAGAATGAAAATGTAACACACATATGTAAAAGACATGTTTAAAAATGTAATAATATAATACACAGATACACAGACATTCATTGATAGTGAATTATTGCATAAAATACTCTTCATTTTCTGAAATGCGGTTATTGCCTGCCCTATTCTGCTTTTAATCTCTATTGTACATCTTCCATCTGATGTTTTAAGTGCCCCTAGGTATTTAAAATTATCCACTTGGTTGAGAATTTCCCCTTCTATTTCTATGTCACATTTTGGTGTCCCCATTTTCTTTGATATCACCATTGTTACTGTTTTCTTGATGTTCACGGAGAGTCCTTTCTGTGCACTCTCTGTTACTACAATGTCCAACAATTGTTGCAGGTCTGTTGTATTATCCACCACCAATACTGTGTCATCTGCATAGCGTGTATTGTTTATATTGTATCCTCCGTTTAGTATTCCTGGCTTCTCTTTGATCTCTCTCATTATTACTTCGCTATATAGGGAGAAAAGATCTGGTGACAAGACACACCCTTGTCGTACTCTTAGCTTTATCTGTTCGTAACTACCCTCTTTATTTCCCATTTTAATTGCTGCTACTTGGTTCCTGTATATGTTCTTTATTATGCTTACATCTTTCCCATAAATGTTGATATCTTCCAACATTTTAATCAGCTCATCATGTTTTACTTTATCAAATGCCTTAGTATAATGTATGAAGCACAAATATATGTCTCTCTGTTTCTCTATTGACCTATCTATTAGTGTTCGTAATATATAGATTGCATTGTTTGTACCCTTTCCTTCCATAAAAACATACTGTTCTTCGCTAATTTCCATTTTTATTTTCTTTCTTGTACTTCTCATTATAATTCTGAGTAGAAGCTTAGTGACATAGTTTATGACGTTAATTGTACGAAAATCTTCACATTCAATTGCTCCTGGTCTCGTTGGTATTGCTATAAATACAGATTTCAGAATATCGCTCGGTAAATATCCACTATTGTAAATATTATTTGGCATTTTGGTTAATATATCTACCCCAAATTATCCCAATACTTCTAATTCTTCTACTGTGATTTCATCTGGCCCAGCTGTTTTTCCTTTCTTCATATGTTTCATAGCGTCAGCGACTTCTTCTTTTAGAATAGGTGGGCCTTCTAAGTTACTTTCTTCTGTTAATTCTTCCCTTTCTCCATTATATAATTCTCTTATATACTCATTCCACCTCTTCATTATAGCACCTTCCTCCAATAATATCTTTCCTGTTTTTGATTTCAAACACCCTGTATTTATTCTTATTTTTCTTCCCGTGGGCTCATTGCTTTGTCTGTGCATACTTTTTTGATCTTTAATGGAATTTAATAAATCTTTTTTGCATTGCTCGTTTAACCAACTTTCTTTTGCTTTCACACATTTATCTCTTATTTCTTTATTTATCTTAGCGCACTCTTGTTTGTCATTTTTATTCTGTTTCCCTTTGTCCATTAGCATTAAGATTTCTTTATTCATCCATTGTTTCTTAGATTTTTGGCTTCTCTCCGCCAATATTTCTTTGCTAGTTTGATGAATGGAACTTGTCCCATTGTTCTGTGTATTACACGATTATATTTTTAACGTTTCTTTACATCTGCGTATTACATTATTACATTTTTAACATGTTTCTGTACATCTGTGTATTACATTATTACATTTTTAACATGTTTCTTTACATCTGTGTATTACATTACTACATTTTTAACACGTTTCTTTACATCTATGGAGGTCAGCGTGGCTGAATAGATAAGAGCGCTCGCTCTTTAAAAAAATACTTTCGGTGTGCTGATGGTGAGGTAGCAGGCTCAACTCTTACGCTGGTCAGCTAATAGAGACAGATAATGATTATAACAATAATAGAGACATTTGATGATTATGACGATAACAGATGACGGAAGATAATTATAATGTTAATATCGCCATATGAATTTTATAACGATAATAGATGACAGAGGATGATTATAACGATAATAGAGACAGGTGAGATTATGATGATAATAGACACAGATGAATATTATAAAGATAATAGAGACAGAGGATGATTATGACGATAATAGAGATAGATGATGATTATGACGATAGCAGAAATAGGTTATGATTATGACGATAACATAGACGGATGATGATTTTAACAATAACAGAGACAGATGATGTTTATACGGCTAACAAAGACAGATGATGATTTTGACGATAATAGAGACATGATATTGATGACAACAATGGGGGCAGAAGATGATTAAGATTATAAGAGCGAAAGATAATAATTATGACGATAATACAGGCTTGTGATGATTATGATGATAATATAGATATATCATGATAATAACGATACTAGAGACATGATTATTATGGCGATAATATAGACAGATGATGATTATGACGATAGCAGAAATAGATGATAATTATGACAATAAAAGAAACTGATGATTATTATGATGATAACAGAGACAGATGATGATTATGATGATAACAGAGATAGATGATGATTATGACGATAACAGAGACAGATGATGATTATGACAATAACAGAGACAGATGATGATTATGACGATAACAAAGACAGATCTTTTCACAGAACTAATTAAACACAAACAAAATCGATTGGCCTTGGACCTGCCAGAACACGTCAAGCAGATATCAATAATTGGAAATCAGCTGTTGTGGCCATACACCCCTCTGTGAATGAAAGAAAGACACTGAATATCCCATCTGCTTAAATCTTAACTGTGGTCATTTTTGCCCCTTCACTGTCCAGCCATGACAAAGACTTTTATTACTGTCTTTTCTCCCTTGCTCTATTTGCATTCCTATCTGTTTCGCCACCGAGTGAATTTTTCTGTCCCGTTTCGTGTTTCTGTCTGTCAATGTCCCGGACTTGTCAGCTTTTTATGGTCTTATTTCGTTCATGTCAATTTTTTCATATGCTTTCCTGGCGTCTTTGTCGATATCTTGTCTGTCTGTGTCTGTTTCCCGCATGTAATAACCTCATTAAATATTCTGCCAAATTCTTGCCTGTCTTGTTTTGATTATTCTGGGTTTCATAGTGTCATTTTTAATGTATTCTATTGATATTTTTCTTAATGAGACAAGAACAAGGCGGCAAAATGCAACTAATTAAGAAGAAATGGAACCTACTTGGTTAAAAAAAAATGGTGACCAAAGAAAAACTAAAGAATTACGATAAAAAAGGTCAAAGAAGTGGAGATTTGGCACAGTTTCAAAGATAAACTAAAGAACAAGCAATACGACCAAGAATGTGAAGATACAGAGAAACTGACAGAAATTGGAACAAAAATTAAAACAACAAACGGCCAACTAAACGGATATCCATGTACAAAGACGTTGAAGATATATATCTATATATATATATTCATTTTGTGGCTGTTTGTGACTTACTGTACAACATGTTACGTTCAGCAGTTTGCCATTGCTTTCTGACCGAAAAGCGGCCTGATTCCATGTCTCCTGCGGTAGATCTCGATCCCTCAACTCGGTGTCTCGTGGAATCGTGAAACACGTTCACTGCCCCTAAGCAGCGTGTATGTATGTGCGTTAGTGCGCGCGTGTACGATTTGTAAATAATGAAGAAGTCTGTACATCACCATGTCTGACGTTGCGTAGTTTCCCCTGGGGGTGAGTGGTCTTGAGGTATGGTGTCCGCCGGGATGTTTTCATGTGGATTTCTAGTAACAAAATTTCCCCTGGTCTCTGGGTAATGAGATCGGACGCCCGCAAGTATTGTTACGCACGTAAAAATTCTGTTAGCAGTTGTTGTTGTTGTTTCATATCCCTTACAGGACGTTGCAGTCAACATCAGCATTTTTCAGCTGCTGTTGATGTACTAGGCAAGATTACGCTCAGTAGTTTGCCATTGCTTTCTGAGCGGCCGGCTCACATAAGTTACCAACGCGGCGAGAACCGCTACTGATTCTCGCGCAGGTTAAGTTACTCACTAGAATATACGGGATTACGGCAGTTGGCAATCGAAATAGAGTAGCCTAACGGCGCTGCCCGGGCAACATTTCGAGTTAAAATCTACCCAAAGTATTTCAGGATCCTCGCCGGTGCTACGGAATTCGTGCACTGAACTGTGATTATCCGGACATGGCTTGAGTTAGGAGTAGAACGGAGCACGTATAGGTTACATCCCTGAGCCGTGATGTTGATCCGTTGACTAAACTAATCTTAACTAAACTAAACTAAACTAACTAAACTAAACTAAACTAAACTAAACTAAACTAATTTTCCTCTGGGGTATCTCAGCCGTCAATACATCGGGAAGATGGACACATCACATTAAATACACCATGGGCATAAACATAAATGAGGCAGGGGAACTGGCGGAAGATCAAGTGTCTACTAGGCAAGAGACGTTCTGCAAATGTCCTGTTTCATGATGATGACACGAAGTTTAGCTAACGTGAATTTCATCATCATTAATTATTTGATCTCAGACAGATTTCTCCACATACACGACCCGTAAGTCACGACATGTAATAAATTTTAATGTTTTCTGCGAACTTCAATTAATACCAGTGCACTGGAGTACACCCGGTAGCCACTCGGAGAATTGATCATAATTTGTGCATCAGTTCAGTAGTCTTCTCCCGACCTCTAATTGAACGCTGGAGCGTATGCGTCCGGGGCTGTTTTACCGTCCATTAATCACGTCTGCACCAACTTGTGTCGTGTGCTGCAGAGAACCTACCATTGCGGACTTTCCTATAAAATATTCTGCAGATAAGTGCTTGTCCTGCGGTAGACGAATGGCACGGGATTTGAATGCCAAGCCAGAGATAGTGATTTAATATATGCCAGGAAGAAAGACACATGGGTTCAATCTTTATCCTGGGTCGTATCATTTTAATCTCGTTAGCTGTAGCGGAGATAGATCTTTCAGCTTACTTTGTGATCAATCTTTCAGTCTTGCCCTGTGCAGTTGTATGTGTTTATCGAAGAACGTTAAAGAACATTGTCGGTTGCCATGTTGATTTAAACTACAACTACTTTTGCTATTGTTGCAATTGCTACTACTACTACTTTACTACTACTATACTATTACTACTGTACTACTACTATTACAATTATAACATCAAACGTAAGTACTTTTCTATTAAGACTGCTATTATGTTACTAGTGAAGAACAGTATGGATTTGTGGAAGGAAAGGCTAGAAACAATGTAATATAAACATTACGGACACTAATAGAAAGGTCAATAGAGAAACAGAAAGACATATATATTTGTACTTCACAGATTATACTAAGGCATTTGATAAAGTTAAACATGATGAAATGATTAAAGTGTTGGAAGATGTCAACTTTGATGGGAAAGATTTAAGAATAATAAAGAATATTTTCTGGAACCAAGTAGCAGCAATTAAAATGGGAAATAAAGAGAACAGTTACGAACGGATAAAGCTAGGAGTACGACAGGGGTGTGTCTTGTCACCGGATTTCTTCTCCCTATATAGCGAAGTAATAATGAGAGAGATCAAAGAGATGCCAGGAGTACTAATCAGAGGTTATAATATAAATAATATACGCTATGCAGATGACACAATATTGGTGGCGGATAATTCAACAGCCTACAACAATTGTTGGACATTGTAGTAACAAAGAGTGAAAAGAATGGACCCTCCTTCAATATCAAGAAAACAGTAACAATGGTGATATAAAAGAAAATGGTAACACCAAAATGTGACAAAGAAATAGAAGGGAACATTCTTAACCAAGTTGATAATTTTAGATACCTAGGAGCATTTATAACATCAGATGGAAGATGCACAACAGAGATTAAAAGCAGAACAGGGCAAACAAAAGCCGCGTTTCAGAAAATGAAGAGTATCTTATAAGAGTATTTAATTTATATATTTAAATTAAAAATATTAGATTTAATATATCTAATTAAAAGTATCTGACTGTAAGAAAGAGAATGCTATATTGCTACATAGAACCAGTTTTGTTATGTGGTAGTGAATCTTGGAATGTAAATGAACAAATTAAGAAGAAATTAGAAGCAACACAAAGAGATTGCGAATCCTTTGGACTGCCAGAGTAACTAACAACGACTACCTGTAACAGGCTAATAAAACTAGAACATTATATACAACAATAAGAAAGAGACGAACAGCTTTCTTCCTGCATGTGATGAGAAGAGAGGCATTGGAGAACAACGTGACAACCGGAAAGATCGAGGGGAAGAGAGGCAGAGGCAGACCAAGAGAAATAATGCTGGATGGATTGAGACGGTGGCATGGAGGAATATTAACGGCAGAGTTAATCCAGACGACCAACGACCGAGATCTGTGGAGAGTTATGAACGCCTACGCCAGCTGGAGGGGCACTTGATGATGATAATGATGATTATGTTGCTGCTGCTTCTGCTGCTGCTCCTCCTCCCCTACTACTACTACTACTACTACTACTACTACTACTACTACTACAACAACAACTACTACTACTACTACTACTACTACTACTACTACTACTACTACTACTACTACTACTACTACTACTACTACTACTACTACTACTACCACCACCATCACCAGTACTCTCCATCACGTGCCGTGCCGACTGGCGTAGGCGTTCATGACTCCCCACAGATCTCGGTCTTTGGTTTTCTGGATTAACTCTGCAGTTGATATTCCTCCATGCCACCGTCGCAATCCATCCAGCATCAATTCTCTCGGTCTGCCTCTGCCTCTCGTCCCTTCGCTCTTTCCAGTTGTCACGACGTTCTCCAATGCCTCTCTTCTCATCACATGCGGTTTGTCTCTTTCTTATAGTTGTATATAATGTCCTAGTTTTATTAGCCTATTTCAGGCATTCGTTGCTAGTACCAGTACTGTCATTATGTCATTTACTGCCTATAGTACCTCGCGGAGTAGGACAGAGGAGGTCTTGAGTCTGAGGAATTAAGGCCTCATGCCTAGTGCAGTCGCCACGAACTGTGCAGGTTAGAGTTTTCCTTTTACCCCGGACAGAAAAAAACTCCACACCTTACCGAGGATTCGAACCCGGGTCTCCCGAATGAGAGCCCGGCATTCTAGCCACTCGGCCAGCCGCTCCCCTACTACTACTACTACTACTACTACTACTACTACTACTACTACTACTACTACTACTACTACTACTACTACTACTACTACTACTACTACTACTACTACTACTACTACTACTACTACTACTACTACTACTACTACTATTACACATTATGTTTAATTTTATGGTCCATAAAACAAAGGACGGTAGCACGTAACGTGCGAAATGTCAGCTTTTTTGTGATATTTCCCAGAATTCACGAGTGAAAGCCAAAATTCAGACAAAGTGGCTTTTCGAAACATTTGTTTCATAATTATTCTAGTGATCATTTTGAAATATATACCTATATTATTCTAGTACCGGCACAACTTTTCATAACTTGCAGCTCAGTTTGTTTCATAGCCAGCTACTTTTCGCCTTTTTGCCAACCCATCTTTTTCTTTTTCCCTGCCAATCGTGTTCTTTCTCTTATTCCGATCTGTTGTGGTCTTTTTCTAGACACTAGTTTTCTTTCTCGTATGTCAGCCTGTCATGTTCATTGCCTGACACTCATGTACTTTCTGTCATTCTGGTCTATCGTGTCATTTCTCCTGCCACTAGTTTCTTTTCAATTATTCCATTCTATCATATTTTTTTCTCCGGACACTCGTCTACGTTATCTATTCCAGTCTATCGTGTTCTTTTTCATGCCACTAGTTTCCTGTCTCTTATCCCACACATAGTGTTTTTTCTCCTGACACTGGTTTATTTTCCCATATTCTAGTTTATCGTGTTTTTTCTTCTGCCCACAAGTGTCCTGTCTTTCATTCCAGTTATCTTGTTCTTTCTCCGGCCCACTAGTTTCCTGTCTTTTATTTCAGTGTATCGTGTTCTTTCTCCTGCCAGTAATGCCATATTCCAGTCTATCGTGCTCTATCTCTAGTGACTCGTGTTCTTTCTGTTTTCCTAATCTGCCTTATTCTGTTTCCTGACACCAGTGTCCTATTTGGCCAGCCTTGCCTTCTTCTTTGTATCGTTTCTATTTGTTTGTCAGTGCATCTATTTTTGTTTTTGGGCTCGCTCGCTTTAAGCTTAAGCATAGTCCATACACTTGCTACTGTTTTTAGTAGCAATGGGGTGATTTTTTTCCGGTACAAAACATGATGTACAACTAATGATACCCGGCTGTGTTCATGTTTACGTTAATTCATATCATCCGGTACAGAACATCATGTACATCTGATGATACCCTGCTGTGTCCATGTTTAAGTTAGTTGCATATCCTTTACAGGACGCTGCAGCCAACCCCACCATTTAATAGTTGTTTATGAATTACTAGGAAATGTCAGTTCAGTACTTTGTCATTGCATCCTGAAAAGCATTTCCTCGAACAATCGAAATCAGCGCATAACTGTCTGCTTCCAAATCGCCGGTAGCTGATGTGGATCTCCCGACTCGGTGTGTCCGAGAGTATGATATCTTCTGGTCTCAGTTTAAAAGGTCTTAAAAGTCGAGAGGGTTGACTTTATTGCACCGTGTTTTATCCCATATGGCTAGATCTCTTTCCGCAGGGCGATCTGTCGAAAGCGTTGCATAAAGTACGAACTCCTTAGCTCAAGTGACGATCCCCAGGAGTCTTCGAGAAAAATGCACCCGTGAACCTAAAGAAGCAGTCCGGAGTCGAACCCACAACTTTCGAAGCGCTAGGCAGACGGCTTGACCACTTCGTCACGGAGACTACCGCGTCTCACTATCAGTTGAGCCACCATGCTTGGTACCAAACAATGAGCCACCCTTACATAATCTAAGGACGCATTGGTCTTTTGTTGGAATAGCATGTCCGGTACAGAGGATCGTGAACAGCTGAGGATTCCCGGCAGTTTTCATGCCACTGTATCCCTCATCATCATCACAATCCAGTGCGTCGCCGGCTGACGTGAGCGATCATACCGCTTCATAAATTGCATTCTACGACGGCAGGGATAAATTCATGTGTTGATTCTCTTTCGTGAGATGACACAAGACTGTCAACAATTTTCTCACGCTGTCTTTCACTGTCTCTATGTCCACAAATCTTTCCGGTTGTCACAACATGTTTCAGTTTCTGTCTTCACTTGGTGTGGCCAAAAATTATGACTGCTTCTTTCTGACGTTTGTGATAAGTTATTATTTTTTAAAAAGAATTAGAAACATGATTATATTGGGAAAATACAGCGGTGGTTTATCCTGACCTTCCGCCTGTTTGTGTATGGTTGACTCCACTAGCCTTTGTCTGAAAAGACAGACGCTGCAAAGCATGGGCGGGTTATGTGTGGTGCTTCCTATCCGCTGATGGTCACACCAGAGAGTATTGAGGTATTTTATACTGATAGCTCCCCCCACTACTAACTCGCCGCCTCTCAGTGTCCACCATCTGTGTTGGTTCACGGCTGTGCATTCAACATACTCACAGCTAACCTGTAGGCAAAATATATAGAGGCCACTCCACCATCCGTCATCCGGTGGACCTGCCTAGCAGTAGGACAGGCTTCTACTATCCTGTATCCTTATTAACTGCTAAAACCAGCTTAAATATTAGCACAGAAAAGGTCAGGACAGTTACACAGAAAAAGGACAGCTGGATAACATGAAGATGAAAATGGATCGGAAGATTGTGAGTTTACTGGGAATCCTTAAAATGGATCGGAAGATTGCGAGTTTACTGGGAATCCTTAAAATGAGGTCCTTTGGTGCGAGAGAGAAATATTCAGATTGAGTAGCGAATTATTTACTCAGGAAAGCATTTACTAAAAACAACAAGAGTTGGTGTAATTTTGGACATACAAAGAGTGAAATAATAAAAGAAATATGAAGAGTGTGGAATCGAGCATTACTGATGAAACCGAATAACAACCTCATGGGTATTCTTCCCTTTTATGCGTTCATCTGGAGAGCAGTTTATTTCTTATTGTTGGAGTGTATTTTCGTTGTGTCTGTTTAGCAGAGACCTGCCATATTTCCACAGAGACATTTGACTTATTCTTTTTATTTCTTAGCTGCCAGCATAACGTGTACGAGGGTAAGTTAATAAGTAAGTCACAAATGGCTGTAGAAAAATAACTAAAGATGATAACAACTTGAAACCAGTTTATTTGTATACATACATTGTTCCTCTATTTCTCAACATAATTTCCACCAACATTGATGCACTTATCCCATAGTTTTATCAGTTCTCCCAAACCGAATGCGCAGAACTGCGTGCTCTGTTTTCTAAACCACGTTTTCACTTCACATTCAACTTCGGCGCCACTCGCGAAATGGCTACCGCCAAGGTGGGTTTTCAGTGGCCTTAGCCCCTAGCGATTTCCCGTAAAGTGGTCCATAGTTGGGTAGAAACGTTACGAGAGCGAGTCAATAAGTAAGTCACACAGTTCTGTGGGATGGCAGGTAAATGAAAACAGGCCCGCAGATTTATGCAGTCGGTTTGGGAGGACTGATAAAACGATGAGATAAGTGCATCAATGTTGGTGGAAATTATGTTGAGAAATAAAGAGACAATGTATGTATACAAATAATCTGGTTTCAAGTCGTCATCATATTTAGTTATTTTTCTACAACCATTTGTGACTTACTTATTAACTTACCCTCGAAATATAGATAGATCCCCTTCTTTTTGTGTCCTACTTCTTTTGTCGTGAGATGTTGTAAAGAGAAGGCAGGTGTCATTTTCTGTTTCGCTTGGCTTGTTGCGTGAACCAACGCCATATTTGATATCTTCAATGTCTCTTTCACTTTCACTCCATCTAGCCAACTCTTTCTGGGTCGCCCTCTCACCTGTACTACGATGTTATTATGTAGAACGCTCCATATGCTGATTGCTCTCGTTTCATTCTAACTAAACTGCCGAAACATGTAATAATTTGGTGTTCTGTAAGATCAGTAATTGGTGTTGTCCCTACAATTGTTCTTAGTTTCTCATTTGTCTCTTTATCTCCTTTTTTGTTTCAGCTGTTATTCTTATGCATCTGCATGGTGTGGTTATATACCTGTATGTTTCTAGGAATGTCCCCGTTTGGCATTTGTATCACAGCGTTTGGACGAGTAAAGCGTCTACCAACCTCTTTTTTATATAAAAAGAAAGCGAACGAAAGAAGAAGAAGAAAAAGAAGCAGAAGAAGAAGAAGAAGAAGAAGAAGACGAAGTAAAAAGAAAAAGTTAGTTGCATATCCTTTACAGGACGTAGCAGCCAACCCCAGAATTTTTTGGCTGTTCGTGATTCGTGGGCAAGTTTACGTTCAGTAGTTTGCCATAGCTTTCTGAACGACCTGCATTCTTACCCTTTTCTAAAAAATACCAACACAGCTGTGTTTGGAACGCGGGTATGCAGGATTAGGAACCGCGTCCGTAACACCTTCGCCGCGGATAGTTAGTAGTAGTAGGGAGTCTCTATCCCTATCAATGAGGGCGGTTTTGTGAGGGATGACAAAGAAAATAGAAGGAGGACCATGAGGACCCATGAGGACCCGCATTTTTTAGTAAGCTCAAAGGGGAATGGGGGAACATAATTTATGCATAATCGATTGGTGTGTGTCGGCTGTTACGGGTTGATGTATTCGTATCTTTGGTAAGATCGGTGAACATCTGTCAGCAAAAAGTCGATATTGCCGGCAGGTGTATATTAGTGTCGGGGTCGAGGGAGGTCGCTGGTGCCATCTGTTGTTTTTAATTACGGGCGGTGTCGGAATAAAATAATAAGAGCAGAGAAAGATGTGTAGGATGGGTTGGTAAGTGGTGAAAGACGGGGTGGGTGTGCGTAGTTGGTCATAGTGGGATATCACCAATGTGTAACAGGGGTTCTAGTTACGGCCATTGCGCTTGACAGGTTCGAATCTCAAGGTGTGGTTGAGGTAGTGTGGTGGTGGTCGAGTTGTAACGGAGCTAGGTGGTAGCATTGGTGGTTCGAATCACGCTGCTGGTCGATAACGATGTCCGCCCTAGACGGGTACTTTTTAAATGGCTACTAAGGGATGGTGAGGTCTGGTGAGGGATGCCGCTGCCTCCCTCGCCCTCGTGTTGGGTTGTGGTCTGGGTCCTTCCAAGCTTTGTGTTTTCCTAGATCGATATTTTTTGATTGTCTGTGGGTTAAAAATGAATGTAAATGCCAGTTGTTGATATTAATCGGGGTATGTGTAACAAAGCACAGGTCGCCTGATACAGTACTCTGTATTGTTCATACTCCCAGTCATCCTAACTGTGGCGCCAGGGGTCTATGCCTCATGGCTCGTGGTGAGGTCTATGCCTCCCTCGTGTTGGGTTGTGATATGGGTTCTTCCACGCTTCGTGTTTTTCCTAGATCGATATTTTTTTTTTTTGATTGTCTGTGGGTTAAAAAAGAATTTAAATGGCCGGTAAATTATGCAAGGTAGTTGGTGATATTAATCGGAGTATGTGTAACAAAGGAAAAGATCAATTGAACTAGGTGGGTAGGCTCAGTAAAGATGAGTTCGATAACGGCGGCGGCATCGTTCCTAATTGTTTCACAAGCTGTGACCAGCTGTATAACCCTTCCTTGTCTTCACATGTGTATGGTAACACTGTCGCATTGGAGATGCGCGTGATAAAGCTGTCAGCCATGGTAAAGAAGAAAAAAAAATTATTAACTTCCCGTTTGTATAGACGTACACAAGCTAGTTGGTACCATAGGCCCCCTCATATGGAGGTGATAAGTTCGAAGCTCGATTCTTTATCGTTGGTAAGTGTATGGGGTGCGTAGAGGGGCATAGGGGATGTGGTGGGATATCACCAGTTTGTAACAGGGGTGTCTAGTTGTTGTCAATGCGCTTGATAGGTTCGAATCCTACTGTGTGGTGGAGTAGTGTAGTAGTAGTAGACAAGGGTTAACGGGGATAGGTGGTGTTGTAGGCATCGTTTGAGAGTCGAAACACGCGCCTGGTTGATAAGGGTGTCCACCCTAGGCGGCTCTTTTTAAGTGTATTATAAGCCGTAAATGTATAACAACGGTGTCTAGTTGCTGCCATAGCGCTTGTCAGGTTCGAAACCTGCGGTGTGGTGGTGTAGTGTGGCAGTGGGCGAGTATGTAACGCAGCTAGGTGGTATCATTGGCGGTTCAAATCACGCCCCTGGTCGCTAACTATACCCAACATAGGCGCCAGAGAAGCGAATCCCGCTATGTGGGGAATCTGTTAAAGTAACATTGGTGTCACGTGTTTCGTATCTTTGTTAAAGGTTGGTTTACAACATCTGTGACCAAAAAGTCAGTATTATCCGCATGTGTATAGTAAAATAAATAATGTGTATTGGGAATTAGGTGGGCTGGCGACAGTTGGTACTATTAATTATATCACCATTATATGTTAACAAAGGAGAACTTAGGTGAATCGTGTGTCGACCAATGCGGGAGAGATTGCCTGTCTCGCAATTTACTCTGTAATGCCAATAGCTTCAGTTTTCCTATTACGGTTATTAGTGAGCTGTAGAAACCTGTAGTGGTTTATGCACTATCGTCACACAGTATAAAGGAAAACTTTAAAAAGTCAAGATGGCGGCTAGTACTAGTAGTGGTAGGTATGGCTTAGTGATATTCGTTGTTAAGGGGTGGGTGAGTGGCGGCGTGGGTAGATAAAAGCTTCCGAGCCACTTTCATCATACACTTTCAGATCGTTAAAGGAAATCCTTGAAGAAGAAAAAAAAAACAATAAAATAAAAAAGTAAAGAGGACCCTCCATGTCGTTGTGGGTGTCGGACTTGAAGCAGATCGAACCTGATGGTGGCGTAAGGCCATAACAATTAAACAACATGACTGCTAGCTTTTCTATAATGCGGCAAAACTATGTGCAGACCTCCATCCTTTGAGATGAGTCTGATTGAGGCTTCCGGCGGCAGCTTGACTTGTGAGGCAAACAAACTGATGTGTGGCTTACAACCAATCAGGGTGTTGGTCTTAGAATTGATCCACATTTTATGTTAGACAATCACTGATTGGCTGGCAACTATACTGTGGGCGGGGCTTACTTTATGTAATATATAACCAACTCACCAGCTCTCACTCACCTTGCGCTTTACACAAGAACGACGAACGACCGAGTCTTCAATTTTGTGGTTATTCAACTGCTATTTGCCTTCAAGCGTAGAAAGTTTGCCAGGCACCTGTTTGTCTTAGTATCCACTGACTATCAACCATATACGGACATACCGATTTAGTGGAGCTGTCTCCCAGTTTTTGGCTATTCACAACTGACTTGTAAGAATTCTCAACCAGTTTCTTACCCAGACGCATCCCAAGTGTAAGCATCAACATTATTCTGCCTTAGTTTACAACGGCATCTGCAAAGATTTCATCACCGGTTGAAACAGAGACTGGTACAACTTGTTCGGGTTTGATACCGCATACTAAACTAGTGAACATTACATCTTGTTGTTTGGATATTTGGTATCCTAAACTAGTCAACGTCAAGTTATCTACCATTAGTGCAAGTTGTAAACTAATTATATTCAACATCATATACAGAGGCTCGGTGTGAACAGGTTTCAAGTCGAGTGTTGATTATCTCACTATCAACTCGCTAGTGAACGTACCTAAAAAGATGTCTACTAGGCAAGCATCTAAGAACCACTTATGTGCAACTTGTGGGAAAGGTTTCACTGATGCAAGTAATCTTCGTCGCCATATTCGGACCAGTCACAGTACCAAGGAGCAAGTGTATTCGTGTCAAACTTGTGGTCATAATTTTAACAGGAAAGACAATCTACAACGCCACATTACAAAAGAACACACAACACCAGGATCACCAGCCAGAGTAATACCAACAGAAACTTCAACACATTTTTCACCAACAGTGCGTAAGAGACCAGCGGCTACTAATAGCGAGGTGGCAGTCAGCGAGAAGAATACTAAACAAGATAAAAACACCTATCCAGTTAGCGACACACAACCCAAGGATGAAGCGGCTTCTCTACACATGCTACCAGATGATGTCAAAAAAGTATACACCGACAACTGGAATAGTATCAAAACACATCACAAGATCAACAAATATATGTCTGTCTATACATTTTTTATTGGTCCACAGACACAGCACCCTAAAGACTGGACATATATCTTGTACACGATCTTTAACACTCAAAGGAGCATATTCAAAATCAACTTTAGTTATCATGTAGTCCTTAGGCACATCGAAACACAAGCTCTTCGCTTCTACCACGCATCTTTCAATAACGCTTCTGTCTTAGAAATTCCACAACTAATTCGAAGCAGACAAAACTTTGACGATTTTATCAAAACAGTACACGAACACGACATTCTTACATACGCTAGGCAACAACGTCCAAATACCAAATACACTACAGAGACGATTCCAGCTATAAGTTTTTATCTCTATCATATCCCAGAATTCTGTCTCGTTTAATAAATAACCACCGTTTATGACCAAGGTTCGACACCGTTGTGCATGGTGTGTATATGATCATATTAGGTATAACACCACCTGTTGATCAACCATTTTGTGTACTGATATTATGCTTCATTTTATTTTTGTAAAATTTACTGGAAATACTGTAAAATAAACAGTTATATGTATAATAATTGCGTTCCCTTGTTGGTCTTTAGTGTTGATGGTCTATATGGGTGTCATGTGATGAGCTGGTGTTACATGTTGATGGTCAAGAAATATTTCAACCAAACTTATAAATATATCGACCAAACAGGAAAATGTGTTAACCAAAGACGAAAACTATGGGTCAAGTAGAGAACAAAGTTCAAACAAGCTTATAAAAAATAGGAAATAATGCTAGTCAAACTAATAACAAATGGTGGTCAAATACAGAAATATCTCATCCGAACTTATAACAAGCAAGACAATATAATAGTAAAATCAAGAAATATGTTGACCGAAGTAATGCAATAGGCAGAACGATGGACAAACTTATAAATATTTCACTCAATCTTATAAAGACTAGGAAAATGTGTTAGCCAAATAGGCAAAATATTGGTCAGATACACAAATATCTCAATCAAACTTATAAAAAGTAGGAAAATTGTTAGTCAAACTAATAAAAAGGGTGGCCAAATACATAAATATCTCAACCAAAATTATAAAAAGTAGGAAAAATGATAACCAAACTAATTTAAAATGGTAATAAAAATAGGAAAATCTCGACCAAACTTATAAAAAGAAGGAAAATTGTAAGTCAAATGTAAAACATATTAAGCAAATAGGAAATCGTATCAACCAAATAGGAAAAATATCGCTCAAACTTATAAATAGCGCGTCCAAACTTATAAAAAGTAGGAAAATGTGTTAGCCGAAGGGTGAAAATATTGCTCAAATTAAGAAACATGTCGACCGAAGTAGGAAAATACGTGCTTCAATGTATAAAAACGTTGGGTAAACACAGAAAGATGTCGACCAAACTGATAAAAATCTCCGCCAAACTTATGAAATGTAGGAACATTTGTTAACCAAAAGGGGATAATGTCGGCCAAATACAGAAATATCTCCACCACACTTATGAAAAGTAGGAACATTTGTTAACCAAATAAGAAAAAAAATATTGGCCATGTAAAGAAATAGCGCATCCAAACAGACAAAATATAGGAAACTTTATTAGCCAAAGGTAAAAACTATTGACCAAGTAAATAAATTGCTCGTCCAACCCCATAAAAGGTAGGAAAATTTCTTACCCAAATGTGAAAAAGATCGGCCAAACTTATAAATGGCTCATCCAAACTTATAAAAAGTAGGAAAACAATATTAGCCAAATCAACTAAAAGGCTGACCAAACTTATAAATATATCATCCAAACTGACCAAAGTAATACAAATATTGGGTAAATATAGAAATATGTCGACCAAACTTTTACAAATCGCCAGTAAATTTATGAAAAATATGACATTTTGTTAACTAAATGTGAAAAAATATCGACCAAACTTATAAAAAGCTCTGCCAAACTTATGAAAAGTAGGAAACTTTGTTAACCCACACGAAGAAAATTATTAACCAAAGATAGAAAAATATCGACCTAAATAGGAAAATTTGTTAGCCAAATGGGAAAAATATTGGCCAAGTAAACACATATTTCAACCAAACCTATAAATATGTCATCCAAATTTACAAAAAATGTGAAAATTTGTCGACCAAGTAAGAAAATATATTACCAAAACTGGAAAAGATACTAATCAAAGTGAGAAAAATACCAAAAAATTAAGAAATATGTTTGGTAAAGTAAGAAAAAAGTTGGCCAAAGTAATAAATACGCTAGCAAAATGAAGAAATATTAACCAAAAGGAGAAAAAATTATAGCAAACTAAGAAATTTGCTTTCACAACTTGTCGGATTTGCCCTACCAACTACCCCATTTGCTTTCACAATTTATCAAATTGACCAATTAACCTCACAAATTCCCCACTGACTCTCACAATTTTACCACTTGCCATTACAACGTGTCGACTCCCTCTCACAATTTACCCAAAGGGGTTTACTATAGGTATTATATATCCACAATCAAGCGCTCTCACACTCACAAGAATAACGAAATACTGGGATTTAAGCCTGTTTTTAATCAATTTCTTTGTTTGCAGTCAAAGCATAGAAATTCCGCCAACCACCTTGTTGTTGAAGTATCCAAGGAGTTAGTTTATCAGCCATATATTCGCCTACAGATTTAGCGAAGTCCTCTTCCATGTCTTGGACATTCACATCGGCGTTGTAAGAATTATCAACCAGATGCTTACCCAGACGCATGCCAAAGGTAAACAGCATAATTATTCTCCCATAATTGATGACGTTATCACCAAATAATTCATCACTGACTAAAACAAAGACTTGGAAAACATGTTCGGGCTTGATACTGTCTTCTAGTCTCGTGAACAACACAGATTGTTGTTTGGCTATTTGACCGACTAAACCAGACAACGTCGAGTTATTTGCCTTTTTGGAATTGTAGGAACTAATAGTAGTCAGCGCCATATTCACCATCTCGCTATGAACTTGTTTCAAGTCAATCGTTGCTTGTGTCATTATTATACTGATAGCTAACGTTCATCAAAAGATGTCTAGCAGATGTCAAATTACCCAACCTACTGGAGATAAAACGGTTGTCACCGAAACCACTAGACGCGTGTTTTAGACAAGGGATGTGATTATCGATCAGTATGGTCACTGTTAATTAAAATTTAAAACGTAAAGTTCGACAAGAACATCTCTTGATTGAGATATTTGTGTATCTGACCAATATTTTGCCTATTTGGCTAACACATTTTCCTAGTCTTTATAAGATTGAGTGAAATATTTATAAGTTTGTCCATCGTTCTGCCTATTGCATTACTTCGGTCAACATATTTCTTGATTTTACTATTATATTGTCTTGCTTGTTATAAGTTCGGATGAGATATTTCTGTATTTGACCACCATTTGTTATTAGTTTGACTAGCATTATTTCCTATTTTTTATCAGCTTGTTTGAACTTTTTTCTTTACTTGACCCATAGTTTTCGTCTTTGGTTAACACATTTTCCTGTTTGGTCGATATATTTATAAGTTTGGTTGAAATATTTCTTGACCATCAACATGTAACACCAGCTCATCACATGACACCCATATAGACCGTCAACACTAAAAACCAACAAGAGAACGCAATTATTATACATATAACTGTTTATTTTACAGTATTTCCAGTAAATTTTACAAAAATAAAATGAAGCATAATATCATTACACAAAATGGTTGATCAACAGGTGGTGTTATACCTAATATGATCATATACACACCATACACAACGGTGTCGAACCTTGGTCATAAACGGTGGTTATTTATTAAACGAGACAGAATTCTGGGAAATGATAGAGATAAAAACTTATAGCTGGAATCGTCTCTGTAGTGTATTTGGTATTTGGACGTTGTTGCCTAGCGTATGTAAGAATGTCGTGTTCGTGTACTGTTTTGATAAAATCGTCAAAGTTTTGTCTGCTTCGAATTAGTTGTGGAATTTCTAAGACAGAAGCGTTATTGAAAGATGCGTGGTAGAAGCGAAGAGCTTGTGTTTCGATGTGCCTAAGAACTACACGATAACTAAAGTTGATTTTGAATATGCTCCTTTGAGTGTTAAAGATCGTGTACAAGATATATGTCCAGTCTTTAGGGTGCTGTGTCTGTGGACCAATAAAAAATGTATAGACAGACATATATTTGTTGATCTTGTGATGTGTTTTGATACTATTCCAGTTGTCGGTGTATACTTTTTTGACATCATCTGGTAGCATGTGTAGAGAAGCCGCTTCATCCTTGGGTTGTGTGTCGCTAACTGGATAGGTGTTTTTATCTTGTTTAGTATTCTTCTCGCTGACTGCCACCTCGCTATTAGTAGCCGCTGGTCTCTTACGCACTGTTGGTGAAAAATGTGTTGAAGTTTCTGTTGGTATTACTCTGGCTGGTGATCCTGGTGTTGTGTGTTCTTTTGTAATGTGGCGTTGTAGATTGTCTTTCCTGTTAAAATTATGACCACAAGTTTGACACGAATACACTTGCTCCTTGGTACTGTGACTGGTCCGAATATGGCGACGAAGATTACTTGCATCAGTGAAACCTTTCCCACAAGTTGCACATAAGTGGTTCTTAGATGCTTGCCTAGTAGACATCTTTTTAGGTACGTTCACTAGCGAGTTGATAGTGAGATAATCAACACTCGACTTGAAACCTGTTCACACCGAGCCTCTGTATATGATGTTGAATATAATTAGTTTATAACTTGCACTAATGGTAGATAACTTGACGTTGACTAGTTTAGGATACCAAATATCCAAACAACAAGATGTAATGTTCACTAGTTTAGTATGCGGTATCAAACCCGAACAAGTTGTACCAGTCTCTGTTTCAACCGGTGATGAAATCTTTGCAGATGCCGTTGTAAACTAAGGCAGAATAATGCTGATGCTTACACTTGGGATGCGTCTGGGTAAGAAACTGGTTGAGAATTCTTACAAGTCAGTTGTGAATAGCCAAAAACTGGGAGACAGCTCCACTAAATCGGTATGTCCGTATATGGTTGATAGTCAGTGGATACTAAGACAAACAGGTGCCTGGCAAACTTTCTACGCTTGAAGGCAAATAGCAGTTGAATAACCACAAAATTGAAGACTCGGTCGTTCGTCGTTCTTGTGTAAAGCGCAAGGTGAGTGAGAGCTGGTGAGTTGGTTATATATTACATAAAGTAAGCCCCGCCCACAGTATAGTTGCCAGCCAATCAGTGATTGTCTAACATAAAATGTGGATCAATTCTAAGACCAACACCCTGATTGGTTGTAAGCCACACATCAGTTTGTTTGCTTCACAAGTCAAGCTGCCGCCGGAAGCCTCAATCAGACTCATCTCAAAGGATGGAGGTCTGCACATAGTTTTGCCGCATTATAGAAAAGCTAGCAGTCATGTTGTTTAATTGTTATGGCCTTACGCCACCATCAGGTTCGATCTGCTTCAAGTCCGACACCCACAACGACATGGAGGGTCCTCTTTACTTTTTTATTGTATTGTTTTTTTTTTCTTCTTCAAGGATTTCCTTTAACGATCTGAAAGTGTATGATGAAAGTGCCTCGGAAGCTTTTATCTACCCACGCCGCCACTCACCCACCCCTTAACAACGAATATCACTAAACCATACCTACCACTACTAGTACTAGCCGCCATCTTGACTTTTTAAAGTTTTCCTTTATACTGTGTGACGATAGTGCATAATACCGCAATAGGAAAACTGAAGCTATTGGAATTACAGAGTAAATTGCGAGACAGGCAATCTCTCCCGCATTGGTCGACACACGATTCACCTGAGTTCTCCTTTGTTAACATATAATGGTGATATAATTAATAGTACCAACTGCCGCCAGCCCACCTAATTCCCAATACACATTATTTATTTTACTATACACATGCGGATAATACTGACTTTTTGGTCACAGATGTTGTAAACCAACCTTTAACAAAGATACGAAACACGTGACACCAATGTTACTTTAACAGATTCCCCACATAGCGGGATTCGCTTCTCTGGCGCCTATGTTGGGTATAGTTAGCGACCAGGGGCGTGATTTGAACCGCCAATGATACCACCTAGCTGCGTTACATACTCGCCCACTGCCACACTACACCACCACACCGCAGGTTTCGAACCTGACAAGCGCTATGGCAGCAACTAGACACCGTTGTTATACATTTACGGCTTATAATACACTTAAAAAGAGCCGCCTAGGGTGGACACCCTTATCAACCAGGCGCGTGTTTCGACTCTCAAACGATGCCTACAACACCACCTATCCCCGTTAACCCTTGACTACTACTACTACTACACTACTCCACCACACAGTAGGACTCGAACCTATCAAGCGCATTGACAACAACTAGACACCCCTGTTACACACTGGTGATATCCCACCACATCCCCTATGCCCCTCTACGCACCCCATACACTTACCAACGATAAAGAATCGATCTTCGAACTTATCACCTCCATATGAGGGGGCCTATGGTACCAACTAGCTTGTGTACGTCTATACAAACGGGAAGTTAATAATTTTGTTTTCTTCTTTACCATGGCTGACAGCTTTATCACGCGCATCTCCAATGCGACAGTGTTACCATACACATGTGAAGACAAGGAAGGGTTATACAGCTGGTCACAGCTTGTGAAACAATTAGGAACGATGCCGCCGCCGTTATCGAACTCATCTTTACTGAGCCTACCCACCTAGTTCAATTGATCTTTTCCTTTGTTACACATACTCCGATTAATATCACCAACTACCTTGCATAATTTATCGGCCATTTAAATTCTTTTTTAACCCACAGACAATCAAAAAAAAAAAAATATCGATCTAGGAAAAACGAAGCGTGGAAGAACCCATATCACAACCCAACACGAGGGAGGCATAGACCTCACCACGAGCCATGAGGCATAGACCCCTGGCGCCACAGTTAGGATGACTGGGAGTATGAACAATACAGAGTACTGTATCAGGCGACCTGTGCTTTGTTACACATACCCCGATTAATATCAACAACTGGCATTTACATTCATTTTTAACCCACAGACAATCAAAAAATATCGATCTAGGAAAACACAAAGCTTGGAAGGACCCAGACCACAACCCAACACGAGGGCGAGGGAGGCAGCGGCATCCCTCACCAGACCTCACCATCCCTTAGTAGCCATTTAAAAAGTACCCGTCTAGGGCGGACATCGTTATCGACCAGCAGCGTGATTCGAACCACCAATGCTACCACCTAGCTCCGTTACAACTCGACCACCACCACACTACCTCAACCACACCTTGAGATTCGAACCTGTCAAGCGCAATGGCCGTAACTAGAACCCTTGTTACACATTGGTGATATCCCACTATGACCAACTACGCACACCAACCCCGTCTTTTACCACTTACCAACCCATCATACACATCTTTCTCTGCTCTTATTATTTTATTCCGACACCGCCCATAATTAAAAACAACAGATGGCACCAGCGATCTCCCTCGACCCCGACACTAATATACACCTGCCGGCAATATCGACTTTTTGCTCACAGATGTTCACCGATCTTACCAAAGATACGAATACATCAACCCGCAACAGCCGACACACACCAATCGATTATGCATAAATTATGTTCCCCCATTCCCCTTTGAGCTTACTAAAAAATGCGGGTCCTCATGGGTCCTCATGGTCCTCCTTCTATTTTCTTTGTCATCCCTCACAAAACCGCCCTCATTGCGAGGGATAGAGACCCCCTACTACTACTATAGTTTAGAATAGATGCTATTTGAGAGTTGATATTGTTTGCTATTTGTATTCTGGTTTATATTTCTCTGTCTAGTCTTCCAACAATCAGACAGCCAACCAGGTAAACAATCAACCATCTAGCCAGCCAGCCAACCAGCCAGCCAACCAACCAACCAACCAACCAACCACCCAACCTAAACAAACGAACCAACAAACCAACTAACTTATTTCTTCATTCACATTTCCAAAATATGCTTTCACACAAATTAATGCCTGACACGTTTCCCTGCATATCATCAGATATGTACTACAAAATTCACACAACATACTGCGCAGTCTATTGTCTACATCTTCATTTTTCAAATTCACTCCGGGAAAACATTGTTCTGAG
>OY992881.1:114388159-114455659 GCA_963921405.1 Cepaea hortensis
ATCTTTCTGTCTAATTGCCTGCATCTCAATTTTAAGACATAGTCGTGTGTTTATCTTTGTGTCTTTTAACCTATCAATCTGTCAAAATGTATGCAACTCAGTATGAAATTATTACTGTATGTCTCTCTCTATGTCAATCTACGCTTCTGTCCGCCGCTCTTGTTCTATTTCGTCTTCCCGTATCTCTTTACTAGAACTATCCTATCCCAAATAACAACCCCCCCCCCCCCCACACTCTGGCTACACCAATCAGACTCGAGGTCTCCCCAAAAGTGCCAACATGCTCACGACCAGGTCTAGAATTCCGGTTTATATTTTCACATTTTCTGCATATAGCCAGGTCTCCCCCGCTAACACGTTTTCTCCATCTTCCCCCATTATAATTAGAGTATCACATGAGATATCCATCAAATGTTATGGCGATTATAACGAGTTTGATACCAAACATAGTTGTTGTCTTCGTTCTTTCCTTTTTCTTTATAAAACTTGTTGTAATATAAATTTATATTTTTGTTTCTTTTGATTAAAAGAAAAAGTGTAGTTTCTCCGTAATACTAATTTTATGAATTAAATTTGAAATGTGTAGCATAGGGTTGGTGTGAAAATGCTATTTATGATCTGTCGATTTGCGGATTAGGTAAATTTGGAAGTTTTAGTGTGGGTGATAGTTGATATATAAAAGCCCTTGCTTTTTTACATCAAATTTCGATTTCTCTGTCTATCCTGCCTTCTTCCGTGATAATACATTTTAGATATGTAAATTCTTTAACTTGTTCCAGAGGTGGAGGATTTATCAATATATTTAGTGGACCAGTAGATCTGGTAACCTGCATTACTTCAGTTTTGGTGGTATTTACCATTAAACCACTTCAACTTAAATGTGACTGAACAATTCTGGGATTCAGTGGATAAAACAAAAGAAGGAAAATACCGGCATTGCACAAGATACGAAGATTATCGTGAACCGATTCGTAAACAGTGGCGCATCTCGGAACTTGAAATACTTCGTCCATATTAAATATCATAGCTCGGAACTTGAAATACCTTGTCGATAGTAAATACCATATCTTCTTCTTCTTCAGCGTTCCGAGCCATTGAGGTTCTTTGCTGCAAATACAATCCGTCTCCATTCGTCTCTCTGGTGGACCTTCTCTTGCCAGTCGTTGATTCCAAGTGCTTGCAGGTCTGTACATGTATTATCTCTCCACCGCCTTCTTGGTCTACCTCGGGGTCTACGGTCATTTATTTCCTGAGTGTAAGCGAGTTTTGTTTCCCTATTATCTTCCATTCTTTCTATATGCCCCAGCCATTGTAGTCTATTAGCCTTCATGATACCAGTGATTAGCGGGGACTTAAACAGATCATAAATGTCTTTGTTACTTCTTCTTTTCCACTCTCCACTTTGTGTATCCCTAATGGGTCCAAAGATGCGTCTTAAAATTTTGTTCTCAAAGGTTTGTAACAAGGCTTCGTCTCCTTTCGTTGTACTCCAGGTTTCAGAGCCATACAGCACAACTGGTCTGATCAGTGTTTTGTATATTGTGATTTTGGTGTTACGAGATAGCGCCTTTAATTTTAGTAGATGTTGTAATGCATAGTATATCTTATTTCCAGAGTTGATTCTAGTTTGTATTTCTTCCCTTATGATGTTGGAGCAGTTGAAGATCGTACCCAGGTATTTGTATGTTTCCGTTCTTTTAATGGTCATATTATCTATTTGTATGTGGCCAGAGTTTCTAGCCATTCCGTCTCTTGAAATTACCATATAGTCTGTCTTATCTTGGTTGATAACCAGCCCCATCTGTTGGGCTTTTTCCTTTAAGTGAGTCAATATTTCCAATGTCTTTTGTTCACTTTGCCCTATAATATCTATATCATCTGCATAACCAAGCAGCTTGGATGTTCCTCCAATATCACATTCCTCCTTTACCTTCCTTACAACTTTCTCTAGAGCCAGATTGAAGAGTAGCGGCGATAGTGCATCACCCTGTTTCAAGCCAGATGTTATTTGGAAGGGGTCTTATTTCCTGCCTTTATATGTTACTATATTATAAGTATCTTCCATGCATAGTCTGGTCATGTTGATTAACTTCCTTGGTATTCCAAATTCCTGCATAGCATTCCATAGACTATTCCTATGGACACTATCATAAGCCTTTTTAAAATCCACAAAAATTTTATGGAGATCTCTTTTATATTCCCAATGTTTCTCGGCTATTTGTCGTAAGATAAATATCTGATCTATTGTTGATCTGTTTTGTCTAAAACCCGCCTGGTAGTCACCTAATATGTTTTCTGAATATGGTTTTAGTCTATTTAGTAATACTGCGGATAGTATCTTATAGCTTGTGGACAGTAGTGATATTCCTCTATAATTTCCACATTGGAACTTGTCTCCTTTCTTAAAGATAGGTATCAATAATGACTCTTTCCAGTCATGGGGTAATTCTTCTGTCCTCCAGATTTTTATTATTAGTTCGTATAGCTTTAGATGTAATGCATGGCCACCTGCCTTTATAAATTCAGCAGCAATTCCATCAGTCCCAGTTGCCTTATTGTTTTTAAGTCGTGTGATTACATATAGGATTTCTTCAAATGTAGGTTCTTCAATTTGTGGTTCGCATGTTAGAACCTCTTCCTGTGAGAAAATGTTACTTCACAATTTAGTAATTCAATAAAATATTCTTTCCATGTGTTGCACATTTCCTCATTGGTATTTATCATATTCCCATTTTTGTCTTTTAAACCATATGTGTTTTGTTGGTGCCCTCGTTTCATTGACTTCAGTTCTTTAAAAAATTTTCTGGATTCATTTTTCTGGTGATTAGTTTCCATATCTTTGATTATATTATTCATATATTCTCGCTTCTGCTGTCTGACTATTTTTGTAGCCTCTTTACATTCATTTCTATAATGCTCTTCCTTTTGGATGTTATTGATGTCATTTAACCATACATGTCTGGCATTCTTCTTCCTAATGACTGCTTCTTCACATTTTTGATTGAACCATCTGTTCTTTCTATGCGTGGTTAACACACCGAGACATTCTTCTGCGGTAGACTGAATTGTATTCTTGATGTTCAACCAAGTTTGGTCAATGCTTTCCTCCAAAGGGTTTTGCAGAGTTTCAAGTTTACATTTTAATTCATCTGTAAATTTCTCTTTGACTGTAATGTCTTGCAGTTTTTCTCTGTTATATGTTGGGTGTAATCTTTGTAATTTAGTATAGAAAGCTCTCTTAAGTTTTATTTTAAATTTTGCTCCAACGAGGAAGTGGTCACTGTGGCACTCAGCTCCTCTATAACTTCTAACTTGCTGTATGTTTGATGCATTTCTGTTGTTAATTAAAATGTGATCTATTTGATTATAGGTTCTCTTGTCACATGATTTCCAAGTTTGTTTGTGTATATCCTTTCTTTGTAGTCTGGTACTGCTAATCTGCAGTCCTTTGGCTTCTGCCAGGTTGATGACTCTCCATCCATTATCATTTGAAGTTGTATGTAGGCTTTCCATACCGGCCACTTTTTTATTAGTTTGCTCTCTACCTATTTTTGCATTGAAGTCTCCTAGCACAATCTGGATGTCCTGTTTGGGGGTTTCTTCTATGACATCTTCCAGATCATTATAAAAGTCTTCTTTAATATCATCTTCTTTCTCTTCAGTGGGTGCATGTACATTAATCATCGTTATATTTTTCCATTTACCTTTTATTCGTAATTTACTAATCCTGTCATTAAAAGCTTTAAAGTTTAAAACGTTCCCCCATAACTCTTTTTTGATGACAAATCCTGTTCCTAATTCATGTTTATTTTGGGTGTTTCCTCCATATATTATAATCATTCCATTTTGCTCTAAAGTACCCTCTCCTGGCCACCTTATTTCTTGAATTGCTGTTATATCCATTTGATATTCAATCAGCTCCCGGGTTAGTTCTTCGGCCGCTCCAGCTCGATATAGTGTCCGTACATTCCATGTTCCAAATCTCAAAAGTCCTTTAACGTTCGAAGGTCGTTGTCCAGATAAGTCAGTCCGATATCGAGGCTCATGTATTTGTTTCGTAACAAAGAAAGGTTTTTACAAAGGTGGGGATGTTAACCCCACGCTTCAACCCCCAACCTGGAGGACCAGGGTGTTTCTCTTTGTCTGGTCTCTACCCTTTGACCTGTCCGGCTTGGGAGGCCCTGCTGGTAGCTACGCTACCGCCGGCATAGCTCTCAGGGTCATTGAGAAACTCAAGCTCCCCCACCACGACAAGGTGGAAACACCATCGGGGGAGAGTAAATACCATATGCGGTATAAAAAAAAAAAAGGGTCAAACTGTTCAATTCAGCTTGGTTCATTTCTTTGATGTTAATACAGCTTAGGGCTGCAAGTTATCCATCTGTTATCCATTTTTCACTCTCACTTCTGCTCAGGTTTATTGTTGCCTTCTAATTCCTGTTTAAAATGGTAGTGCATATTCTTTACATAACGTCGCAGTCAACCCATGAATTGTTTGGCTGTTTGTTAGAAATTTTACGTTCAGTAGTTTGCCATTGCTTTCTCAACGACCACCTCTCATTTAGTTAGTTAACTGCATATCCTTTACAGGACGTTGCAGTCAATACCAGCATTGCTTGCTGTTGTGATCTCATACCACTGTATAAAAACTAAACAAGAAGCGCTGCTATCAAATAACCTACAGCTGTGTTTCAAACGTGGTATGCGGGATTGTGAATCGCATTCTAACTCTTTCGCTACAACACCGGCTTTGAAAACAACAGTAATAAAAGGCATGGTTTCTTGCAGAAGAGGCAGTGGTCGATCACAGCGCCACAGGATACAGGACACTTAAGACATACAATGCATGAACATGTATGAAGCAGGGGAGCTGGAGTAGGATCGCCAGACCGTTATGAGAGCGACGTCATGCAAAGAGCTGCAACATGATATAGCAACCTAAAAAAAAATAACTAACCTACATGTTGTTGATTAGTTTCAGGGTGTTGTTTTCTGAAGAAACGCTAAGTTGTCTGTACTCCTCAAATACCACACATTAACCCATGTTGTACTAATTCTCGCTTTCAATCAATCAATCAATCAATCAATCATTCAATCAATCAATCAATCAATCAATCAATCAATCAATCAATCAATCAATCAATCAATCAATGAATTAATTGATTGAACAATCAATCGACTGATCGATTGAACAATCAATCAGTCAATCAATCAATCAAGTGCCATCTTCATAATGAATGTTAGCTGCAGTAAATCTCTAATACTCAACACACACCATGACTGTATATTTTGACAGCATTATAATATTTACAAATAATAATTACCTTGGGCAGAAATAGCTAAAGAATTGTGTGGACTTTCAAGTAGATAGTTAAAATATCTTTAGTGTCATCCACGGCGAAGAAGGCAGAGAAAGATTAATGCGGAAGGCTCATACAGCTGAGCAAAATTAAATTGGAAAAGCTTCACGAAGCGTGCACGACAGGCGGCTTCTGTTCATCAAAAAATGTCTCCCCTGGCTGATCAGCTTCTTTACCTTCTTATCACTCTCAAGGGGTGGGCCTGTCCGGGTCAGACTCCCTAGTATTTTTCTCCTGTCGTGCATACTCAGCTTCGAGACATTCATTATCGGACTTATCGCCAGAAGCCATCCCACCCTCAGAGGACCAACAGCGGGCACCCGGTGCATCTGCCAGCTATTGATAATATAGGCAACGCTAACTTAATTAAAATATCAGTAACATAGAGAATATTGGATAGACATGCGCATGATGTTTACCCCAGACTTGGCATCATAAAAAGGAGAAGATCAACGATGTACAGGGTGTTTGTAAAGGTTCACTACACTTTGTATGATGAACATGATGTCATAAAAAAATTTGCTTCACAGTCCATAGGAAGGCAATATGCAGCGAATGGCTGTCGTCTGTTGGGGTAATTCTTTGCACTCCAAACAGAATGGTGTTATGAACGGAATAAAAATTATGATGACATCATGCACTTCGTTTTATACATTTGTTCTATATATAAAGTGTGGTAAGACTTTACAAATACCCGGTATAAACACAAAAAGCATTGTTTAAAACTATTTTTCTTCCAACATTATTTAATCAGTGCCAATGATAGACAATGATGTCAAGAGATGAAATCAGTATTATAGCAACAGATATAAAATATCTATGAACAGTACGGAATGGGACAAAGAGAGAGAGCGGATCAGAACTGATAACGCCAGGAATCAAATGAGCGCAGGCAATTCAACATGACCGAATGTATAAGAGCGCTCGTTCTTAAACATCCGGTGTGCTGATGCCGTTATAGCGGGCTCAATCCTTACACTTGTCGGTTGGATTAGAATGTTGACTTCTCGTCCTTGCCTTGGGGACGTAAATTACAAGTACCCCTGAAGTCGGAGTGTGTTTTCCTGATGGCCAGGGACATCGGGTGATAGGACAAGTTAATTCACACGCAAAAATCAGTTCGATACACTAGTCGTAGTAGCACGTGTATGGATTACGATTGAGTTCAAAACGAGCGAGTGCCAAAATAAGGTCTTGTTGTTTTTTTTTCGCGCTTCCATCCTGTTTCAGGATATTGCGGTCAACACCATCATCTTTCAGCTGTATGTTGATTCCTAGGCTAGATTACGCTCATCAGCACGCCACGACTTTCTGAGCGACCGGCTCCATACTCTCATGAGTCACTGTTGCGACTCGAACCGCTTCCAATTCTCGTGCGCTCACATCAACGGGTTTACGGAGAAAGCTGCTAACCCCTCTGCCAAGGAGCCGGCAAAATAGGGTACTGTATTAGTAATTAATATTTAGGGGAAGAAATAAAGAGACCAATGGTTCGGTTAATTCACAAGACTATCACAAAACACAGGCCACAAACACAAACAGCATACAGACACAGTGAAAACAGAGCAAGGGGCATTCTAAAGTGTACTTTTATCATATTTGTTCGAAAGCAGTTTGGGTCTGTGATGTGGTAGGATAATCATATTTTGCAGGTCTGAATGCAGGGAGGAATAGGAGAGGGGACATCACCCCCCCCCCCCCCCCCCCACTTAGCCGGCTACGAGCCCAGGCATCGAAACCTTGTCTGAGATTACTCACATTATTGACATGATCAGCGCAATTCTCTGGCATACTAATGGGTTAACAATTTCGATTCTGTCACTTTGTTGTAGTCAAACGCCTGTATCTAATAAAACGCATGTCCAGTTCAAAACAAAGTTAGTTAGTTAGTTAGTCGACAGATCATCCTCATTGCACATCGAACCATTCGGTCCATAAGTGCTCGGATACTTTTCTCAGTAAATTCCGGAGCGTGTAGCGGCTAACGACACCACAACAAAGATGCAGATTAGGAGCATTTATATTTATATTTTCATGTAGTATTTTTCATATAGTTGTGTCGGTGTGTTATTGTTTCTGTGCTGATGACGACTTTGGTGGCAACATCCATTTTGTTTCTTGTGATGGTGTTCTAGTAAATCTTACTGTCTACTTCCAAATTTGTTGTGGTTCAAACATCGTAATGGCTTAGCGGGATTACAGAGGCAATACACACCGTCTCAAACACAGCCAATTGTACGGATTTCTTCAGATATCTCTTGTTTCCTGACGCCCAAAGACACCCCACGGAGAATGAACAAACGAACAAATGAACAAACTTTATTTTCAAAGAGTTAAGAATTTTGCACGCAGGCCCGTCTGACATTCTGCCCTTCTTCTCTATTTCCTCTCATACATCATTTCATTCAACATCTATATCTATAAAACAGAGTGTATGTGGCTTTGTGTGTTTGTGGGGATTTATGTATTGGATGCGTTCGATAACGGTACATCCGATTGAGATGAAATTTTCTACACGTCTTCCTTTCATTCCTGTGCAACCGACTATAATAGTTTCTTAGTGTAAAATCTTCTACTTATTTAATAACAGTTACTTTTCCATTTTCATTATATAATGTCTATATAGCAGGGGGACTTCACTCTAGAAAAGTTATTTCAAGGGGCATAACTTTTAATAACATTTCTATATACTTTATAGTCATATTGTTGGACTTACTTGCACTATTGTTAAACTCTTTGTCTATAGTTATTTTCAGGCATATGAGTTATAATAAATAGTGATATAATCTTTAAGGCATTTTCAAAGTTTTCATAAAAATAATGCATAATGCATAACATTGTAACCCATCTATTTCTACAGTTTTCATTGAATGGTGTGTGGCAGGACATTCTTTTAAGTTACTGTGCGCCAGGAGCTGGGCGAAACCACGCCGGGTCAGACCATATGCAACGCTCTGTAACAACACGAACAATACAAATGCAAATGTTTCTTAACACTCAATAAAAGTTTAAAAAAAAAAAAAAAAAAAATATAATATCATCGATGTAGTCCAATATATCGATTGAAAATTCATAATAATTATTGACATCATCATGACAAATTTTGTAGTACTTCTCATCTGGCATGACCAGGTTTCCTGGAATTCCTGGGAACTTTCTATGGAATTTAAACTTCTGTATTAGAAGTCTGCAGTAGCTTGCTATCAACTTCCCATACCCTTCCTTTAGGTGCCCATGAACAGAAACAAAAACATCAAAATAATAAAACTATAATAACTGTCAAAAAAAAAAAAAAAAAAAAAAAAAAAAAAAATAGATAGACAGATAGTCGGGAACGGAAGCTTATTTGACTACTTATATGAATTAAATGACATGCTCCCCACCAGGGACTGGGTGAAGCCGGGCCGGGTCAGACAGACAGATAGACAGACAGACAGTCGGGAACGGGAGTGCTTATATGACTACGTATATGAATTAAATTAGATGCTCCCCACCAGGGACTGGGTGAAGCCGGGCCCGGTCAGACAGACAGACAGACAGACAGACAGACAGACAGATAGTCGGGAACGGGAGAGCTTATATGACTACTTATATTAATTAAATGAGATGCTCCCCACCAGGGACTGGGTGAAGCCGGGCCGGGTCAGCCAGACAGACAGACAGACAAACAAGCAGACAGACAGACTGATAGATAGATAGATCCCCTCCAGGGCCTGGGCGAAGCCGGGCCGGGTCAGCTAGTCACTTATAAAACGAATCTTTAGGAGAGAGAACAGAAGGTGACCAGCTTGGTATTATAGCTGAATGCTGATTATGTACTGTCAGCACTGAGTCAGGTCTTAGTCAGATATGACTGAGCTACCATATGACAGTAGACTGTACTACCTGCTTTATCTCAGCGCCGAATGTTAATCGCGCTCACCAAACCCGGCACCCTACATTGTGCCAACGGCTTCCGGCGGAGGAGCACAATTGGGAGGACAAAAGACTCATCTTATTACGAGGAAATGCAACCTAAATACTAAATGTCGTGGTAGACCAGGTCCCCAACCTTGGTTGACAGATAGTCTATGACAGGTGGACAGTTAGTGCATTACTTTGCTGATCCGGCAGTTTCTGCAGCTTGCCTTGTTCTAGATGTATTGGTGTTACCTTTCCTCTGGAGCAAGGTATTGGTAGCTAACATGCCATATGATGGATATAAACCAGGAAAGTCAGAGCCCAAAAGTCTAAGAAGAAATCAGTGATCTTTTGGCTCCATAAAATAGGAAATAACTGTTAAGTATGCGTAACTCTTGCGGAAAAGTGAGAGATACTAAACAGACACAGTGCACAGACCTTACAAGAAACTCCACTACGGCAAACGTAAATCACAGGGAGGAAAAATCAATGGTGATAAAAAAGAAAAAAAAATTCACCAGGAGCAACACAAGCAGATCTAAAGGAAAGCATGAAATTATAACATTTAATAAATACAAAAGTCTAGGTACGAAACGTTGCTAGGCCAATTATACATCCTTTGTTGCTAGAAAGACGACACAGAAGTTCAGTTCTGAGAAGTACCGAATAAGAAAATGTGGAGCCGAAGGTGTGCAAACAGTTAGATATTTATGTAAAGGGGCATTGATTGATTAATTGATTAATTAATTGATTGATTGATTGATTGATCGATCTTTATGTTAGAAGGGTTACAAATTCAAGAGGGCAGCCAGGAGAGCTAAACAGTAGCACATACAACAGTATTGATTCCCGCTGGATGAATCAATCAATCAATCATGTGCCATGCCGGAAAGCGTGGGCGGTCATGATTCACCATTTCACTCGATCACCAGAGTCGAGGATCAGCTCAGTGTTCCTGTCTCGTCCATGCCATGTGGCCAAGCCATCCAGGTATTTTCCTCTCGGTCTTCCTCTTGGTCTGTTCCCCTCGATCTTGCCAGCTGTCACCAAGTTCTCCAGTCCATTTCTTCTCATAACATGTCCAAAAAATTTTGACTGTCTACGTCTAATTTCTCTAATCAATCTACGATTTTCATTTGTCTCTTGTAGTACTTGGTCATTGGTTTTTCTATCTGTCCATGGTATTCTTTGCATTTTCCTCAGAAACCACATTTCTGCAGCCATCAGATGTTTTTCAGCTTGATTGCACATTGTCCAAGTTTCACATCCATACAAAAGAACAGGCTCTATGTATCCCCTCAACACTCTTTTTCTCGTTTCAATTGACATCATTTTATTGGTCAGAATGTTTTTCATCTTGCTAAAGGCTACCTTCGCAATGGCGATTCTTGTTCTAATCTCTTCAAGGCATCTGCCATCAGATGTTATGACTGTTCCGAGATAATTGAACCGATTCACTTGCTGAAGAATATTCCCATTTACTTGTATATTACATTGTGGTACTTCGTTCTCCCTAGTGACGACCATAACTTGTGTCTTCCTACAATCATAAAATAACTGTGTCATCGAAGGATTTTTGACTGGGAGTGAGATTATGTTGTGAATGGGTCAAAAGTATCCCGGGGGGCTACCGTCCAGTAATAAAGTCACTTAACGTCTCTGGCTTTAAATGATACAAATAAGTACTTAATCCCCGAAGGTCCCCGTGGCCTGATGCCGCAAAGCCCTGGCGTTAATCCAGGGCTCAGTGGGAGTAGAGGATTAGTGTGGTTAACAAGATAACAAAGTGTGATTCCAGTGGGCTGTTAATTGTGCACGTGACTTCATCAGAGGTAGCTCATCCCGCTTAAGGTAAAGAGAAAGATATGAATGAAATTGATTATACTGGTTACTGTGAGATGGGAAGATATGATGGTAACTGTGGGATGTGGAGATAGGGTGGTCACGGTGTGATGGAGAGATATGATGGTCACGGTGGGATGGAGAGATATGATGGTGATGGTGGGATGGAGAGATATGATGGTCACGGTGGAATGGAGAGATATGATGGTCACGGTGGGATGGAGAGATATGATGGTGATGGTGGGATGGAGAGATATGATGGTGATGGTGGGATGGAGAGATATGATGGTGATGGTGGGATGGAGAGATATGATGGTGATGGTGGGATGGAGAGATATGATGGTGATGGTGGGATGGAGAGATATGATGGTGATGGTGGGATGGAGAGATATGATGGTGATGGTGGGATGGAGAGATATGATGGTCATGGTGGGATGGAGAGATATGATGGTCACGGTGGGATGGAGAGATATGATGGTGATGGTGGGATGGAGAGATATGATGGTCACGGTGGGATGGAGAGATATGATGGTCACGGTGGGATGGAGAGATATGATGGTCATGGTGGGATGGAGAGATATGATGGTCACGGTGGGATGGAGAGATATGATGGTCATGGTGGGATGGAGAGATATGATGGTCATGGTGGGATGGAGAGATATGATGGTCACGGTGGGATGGAGAGATATGATGGTCACGGTGGGATGGAGAGATATGATGGTCATGGTGGGATGGAGAGATATGATGGTCACGGTGGGATGGAGAGATATGATGGTCATGGTGGGATGGAGAGATATGATGGTCATGGTGGGATGGAGAGATATGATGGTCATGGTGGGATGGAGAGATATGATGGTCACGGTGGGATGGAGAGATATGATGGTCATGGTGGGATGGAGAGATATGATGGTCACGGTGGGATGGAGAGATATGATGGTCATGGTGGGATGGAGAGATATGATGGTCATGGTGGGATGGAGAGATATGATGGTCATGGTGGGATGGAGAGATATGATGAACATGGTGGGATGGAGAGATATGATGGTCACGGTGGGATGGAGAGATATGATGGTCACGGTGGGATGGAGAGATATGATGGTGATGGTGGGATGGAGAGATATGATGGTGATGGTGGGATGGAGAGATATGATGGTCATGGTGGGATGGAGAGATATGATGGTCACGGTGGGATGGAGAGATATGATGGTCATGGTGGGATGGAGAGATATGATGGTCATGGTAAGATGGAGAGATATGATGGTCACGGTGGGATGGAGAGATATGATGGTGATGGTGGGATGGAGAGATATGATGGTGATGGTGGGATGGAGAGATATGATGGTCATGGTGGGATGGAGAGATATGATGGTCACGGTGGGATGGAGAGATATGATGGTCATGGTGGGATGGAGAGATATGATGGTCACGGTGGGATGGAGAGATATGATGGTCATGGTGGGATGGAGAGATATGATGGTCACGATGGGATGGAGAGATATGATGGTCACGGTGGGATGGAGAGATATGATGGTCATGGTGGGATGGAGAGATATGATGGTCATGTTGGGATGGAGAGATATGATGGTCACGGTGGGATGGAGAGATATGATGGTCACGGTGGGATGGAGAGATATGATGGTCATGGTGGGATGGAGAGATATGATGGTCACGGTGGGATGGAGAGATATGATGGTCATGGTGGGATGGAGAGATATGATGGTCATGGTGGGATGGAGAGATATGATGGTCATGGTGGGATGGAGAGATATGATGGTCACGGTGGGATGGAGAGATATGATGGTCATGGTGGGATGGAGAGATATGATGGTCACGGTGGGATGGAGAGATATGATGGTCATGGTGGGATGGAGAGATATGATGGTCATGGTGGGATGGAGAGATATGATGGTCATGGTGGGATGGAGAGATATGATGAACATGGTGGGATTGAGAGATATGATGGTCACGGTGGGATGGAGAGATATGATGGTCACGGTGGGATGGAGAGATATGATGGTGATGGTGGGATGGAGAGATATGATGGTGATGGTGGGATGGAGAGATATGATGGTCATGGTGGGATGGAGAGATATGATGGTCACGGTGGGATGGAGAGATATGATGGTCATGGTGGGATGGAGAGATATGATGGTCACGATGGGATGGAGAGATATGATGGTCATGGTGGGATGGAGAGATATGATGGTCACGATGGGATGGAGAGATATGATGGTCATGGTGGGAAGGAGAGATATGATGGTCACCGTGGGATGGAGAGATATGATGGTCATGGTCGGATGGAGAGATATGATGGTCACGGTGGGATGGAGAGATACGATGGTGATGGTGGGATGGAGAGATATGATAGGTGATGGTGGGATGGAGAGATATGATGGTCATGGTGGGATGGAGAGATATGATGGTCACGATGGGATGGAGAGATATGATGGTCATGGTGGGATGGAGAGATATGATGGTCACGGTGGGATGGAGAGATATGATGGTCATGGTGGGATGGAGAGATATGATGGTCACGGTGGGATGGAGAGATATGATGGTCACGGTGGGATGGAGAGATATGATGGTCATGGTGGGATGGAGAGATATGATGGTCACGGTGGGATGGAGAGATATGATGGTCATGGTGGGATGGAGAGATATGATGGTCATGGTGGGATGGAGAGATATGATGGTCATGGTGGGATGGAGAGATATGATGGTCATGGTGGGATGGAGAGATATGATGGTCACGGTGGGATGGAGAGATATGATGGTCACGGTGGGATGGAGAGATATGATGGTGATGGTGGGATGGAGAGATATGATGGTGATGGTGGGATGGAGAGATATGATGGTCATGGTGGGATGGAGAGATATGATGGTCACCGTGGGATGGAGAGATATGATGGTCATGGTGGGATGGAGAGATATGATGGTCACGGTGGGATGGAGAGATATGATGGTCATGGTTGTATGGAGAGATATGATGGTCATGGTGGGATGGAGAGATATGATGGTCACCGTGGGATGGAGAGATATGATGGTCATGGTGGGATGGAGAGATATGATGGTCACGGTGGGATGGAGAGATATGATGGTGATGGTGGGATGGAGAGATATGATGGTGATGGTGGGATGGAGAGATATGATGGACACGGTGGGATGGAGAGATATGATGGTCATGGTGGGATGGAGAGATATGATGGTCATGGTGGGATGGAGAGATATGATGATCACGGTGGGATGGAGAGATATGATGGTCATGGTGGGATGGAGAGATATGATGGTCACGGTGGGATGGAGAGATATGATGGTCATGGTGGGATGGAGAGATATGATGGTCATGGTGGGATGGAGAGATATGATGGTCACCGTGGGATGGAGAGATATGATGGTCATGGTGGGATGGAGAGATATGATGGTCACGGTGGGATGGAGAAATATGATGGTCATGGTGGGATGGAGAGATATGATGGTCACTGTGGGATGGAGAGATATGATGGTCATGGTGGGATGGAGAGATATGATGGTCACGGTGGGATGGAGAGATATGATGGTCACGGTGGGATGGAGAGATATGATGGTCACGGTGGGATGGAGAGATATGATGGTCATGGTGGGATGGAGAGATATGATGGTCATGGTGGGATGGAGAGATATGATGGTCACGGTGGGATGGAGAGATATGATGGTCACGGTGGGATGGAGAGATATGATAGTGATGGTGGGATGGAGAGATATGATGGTCACGGTGGGATGGAGAGATATGATGGTCACGGTGGGATGGAGAGATATGATGGTCATGGTGGGATGGAGAGATATGATGGTCACGGTGGGATGGAGAGATATGATGGTGATGGTGGGATGGAGAGATATGATGGTGATGGTGGGATGGAGAGATATGATGGTGATGGTGGGATGGAGAGATATGATGGTCACGGTGGGATGGAGAGATATGATGGTCATGGTGGGATGGAGAGATATGATGGTCATGGTGGGATGGAGAGATATGATGGTCACGGTGAGATGGAGAGATATGATGGTGATGGTGGGATGGAGAGATATGATGGTCACGGTGAGATGGAGAGATATGATGGTGATGGTGGGATGGAGAGATATGATGGTCACGGTGGGATGGAGAGATATGATGGTCACGGTGAGATGGAGAGATATGATGGTGATGGTGGGATGGAGAGATATGATGGTCACGGTGGGATGGAGAGATATGATGGTCACGGTGGGATGGAGAGATATGATGGTCACGGTGGGATGGAGAGATATGATGGTCACGGTGGGATGGAGAGATATGATGGTCATGGTGGGATGGAGAGATATGATGGTCACGGTTGGATGGAGAGATATGATGGTCATGGTGGGATGGAGAGATATGATGATCACGGTGGGATGGAGAGATATGATGATATTGGTGTGGGATGGAGAGATATGATGATATTGGTGTGGGATGGAGAGATATGATGATATTGGTGTGGGATGGAGAGATATGATGGTCACGGTGGGATGGAGAGATATGATGGTCACGGTGGGATGGAGAGATATGATGGTGATGGTGGGATGGAGAGATATGATGGTCACGATGGGATGGAGAGATATGATGGTGATGGTGGGATGGAGAGATATGATGGTCACGGTGGGATGGAGAGATATGATGATCATGGTGGGATGGAGAGATATGATGGTCACGGTGGGATGGAGAGATATGATGGTCACGGTGGGATGGAGAGATATGATGGTCATGGTGGGATGGAGAGATATGATGGTCACGGTGGGATGGAGAGATATGATGGTCATGGTGGGATGGAGAGATATGATGGTCATGGTGGGATGGAGAGATATGATGGTCATGGTGGGATGGAGAGATATGATGGTCATGGTAAGATGGAGAGATATGATGGTCACGGTGGGATGGAGAGATATGATGGTGATGGTGGGATGGAGAGATATGATGGTGATGGTGGGATGGAGAGATATGATGGTCATGGTGGGATGGAGAGATATGATGGTCACGGTGGGATGGAGAGATATGATGGTCATGGTGGGATGGAGAGATATGATGGTCACGGTGGGATGGAGAGATATGATGGTCATGGTGGGATGGAGAGATATGATGGTCACGATGGGATGGAGAGATATGATGGTCATGGTGGGATGGAGAGATATGATGGTCACCGTGGGATGGAGAGGTATGATGGTCATGGTGGGATGGAGAGATATGATGGTCACGGTGGGATGGAGAGATATGATGGTGATGGTGGGATGGAGAGATATGATGGTGATGGTGGGATGGAGAGATATGATGGTCATGGTGGGATGGAGAGATATGATGGTCAGGGTGGGATGGAGAGATATGATGGTCATGGTGGGATGGAGAGATATGATGGTCACGGTGGGATGGAGAGATATGATGGTCATGGTGGGATGGAGAGATATGATGGTCGCGGTGGGATGGAGAGATATGATGGTCACGGTGGGATGGAGAGATATGATGGTCATGGTGGGATGGAGAGATATGATGGTCACGGTGGGATGGAGAGATATGATGGTCATGGTGGGATGGAGAGATATGATGGTCATGGTGGGATGGAGAGATATGATGGTCATGGTGGGATGGAGAGATATGATGGTCATGGTGGGATGGAGAGATATGATGGTCATGGTGGGATGGAGAGATATGATGGTCATGGTGGGATGGAGAGATATGATGGTCACGGTGGGATGGAGAGATATGATGCTCATGGTGGGATGGAGAGATATGATGGTGATGGTGGGATGGAGAGATATGATGGTGATGGTGGGATGGAGAGATATGATGGTGATGGTGGGATGGAGAGATATGATGGTGATGGTGGGATGGAGAGATATGATGGTCACGGTGGGATGGAGAGATATGATGGTCACTGTGGGATGGAGAGATATGATGGTCATGGTGGGATGGAGAGATATGATGGTCACGGTGGGATGGAGAGATATGATGGTGATGGTGGGATGGAGAGATATGATGGTGATGGTGGGATGGAGAGATATGATGGTGATGGTGGTATGGAGAGATATGATGGTGATGGTGGGATGGAGAGATATGATGGTCACGGTGGGATGGAGAGATATGATGGTCATGGTGGGATGGAGAGATATGATGGTCACGGTGGGATGGAGAGATATGATGGTCACGGTGAGATGGAGAGATATGATGGTGATGGTGGGATGGAGAGATATGATGGTCAAGGTGGGATGGAGAGATATGATGGTCACGGTGGGATGGAGAGATATGATGGTCACGGTGGGATGGAGAGATATGATGGTCACGGTGGGATGGAGAGATATGATGGTCATGGTGGGATGGAGAGATATGATGGTGATGGTGGGATGGAGAGATATGATGGTCACGGTGGGATGGAGAGATATGATGGTGATGGTGGGATGGAGAGATATGATGGTGATGGTGGGATGGAGAGATATGATGGTCACGGTGGGATGGAGAGATATGATGGTCATGGTGGGATGGAGAGATATGATGGTCATGGTGGGATGGAGAGATATGATGGTCACCGTGGGATGGAGAGATATGATGGTCATGGTGGGATGGAGAGATATGATGGTCACGGTGGGATGGAGAGATATGATGGTGATGGTGGGATGGAGAGATATGATGGTCATGGTGGGATGGAGAGATATGATGGTCATGGTGGGATGGAGAGATATGATGGTCACGGTGGGATGGAGAGATATGATGGTCATGGTGGGATGGAGAGATATGATGGTCATGGTGGGATGGAGAGATATGATGGTCACCGTGGGATGGAGAGATATGATGGTCATGGTGGGATGGAGAGATATGATGGTCACCGTGGGATGGAGAGATATGATGGTCATGGTGGTATGGAGAGATATGATGGTCATGGTGGGATGGAGAGATATGATGGTCACCGTGGGATGGAGAGATATGATGGTCATGGTGGGATGGAGAGATATGATGGTCACGGTGGGATGGAGAGATATGATGGTGATGGTGGGATGGAGAGATATGATGGTGATGGTGGGATGGAGAGATATGATGGACACGGTGGGATGGAGAGATATGATGGTCATGGTGGGATGGAGAGATATGATGGTCATGGTGGGATGGAGAGATATGATGGTCACGGTGGGATGGAGAGATATGATGGTCATGGTGGGATGGAGAGATATGATGGTCACGGTGGGATGGAGAGATATGATGGTCATGGTGGGATGGAGAGATATGATGGTCATGGTGGGATGGAGAGATATGATGGTCACCGTGGGATGGAGAGATATGATGGTCATGGTGGGATGGAGAGATATGATGGTCACGGTGGGATGGAGAGATATGATGGTCATGGTGGGATGGAGAGATATGATGGTCATGGTGGGATGGAGAGATATGATGGTCACGGTGGGATGGAGAGATATGATGGTCATGGTGGGATGGAGAGATATGATGGTCACGGTGGGATGGAGAGATATGATGGTCACGGTGGGATGGAGAGATATGATGGTCACGGTGGGATGGAGAGATATGATGGTCATGGTGGGATGGAGAGATATGATGGTCATGGTGGGATGGAGAGATATGATGGTCACGGTGGGATGGAGAGATATGATGGTAACGGTGGGATGGAGAGATATGATAGTGATGGTGGGATGGAGAGATATGATGGTCACGGTGGGATGGAGAGATATGATGGTCACGGTGGGATGGAGAGATATGATGGTCATGGTGGAATGGAGAGATATGATGGTCACGGTGGGATGGAGAGATATGATGGTGATTGTGGGATGGAGAGATATGATGGTGAAGGTGGGATGGAGAGATATGATGGTGATGGTGGGATGGAGAGATATGATGGTCACGGTGGGATGGAGAGATATGATGGTCATGGTGGGTTGGAGAGATATGATGGTCACGGTGGGATGGAGAGATATGATGGTCACGGTGAGATGGAGAGATATGATGGTGATGGTGGGATGGAGAGATATGATGGTCACGGTGAGATGGAGAGATATGATGGTGATGGTGGTATGGAGAGATATGATGGTCACGGTGGGATGGAGAGATATGATGGTCACGGTGAGATGGAGAGATATGATGGTGATGGTGGGATGGAGAGATATGATGGTCACGGTGGGATGGAGAGATATGATGGTCACGGTGGGATGGAGAGATATGATGGTCACGGTGGGATGGAGAGATATGATGGTCACGGTGGGATGGAGAGATATGATGGTCATGGTGGGATGGAGAGATATGATGTTCACGGTGGTATGGAGAGATATGATGGTCATGGTGGGATGGAGAGATATGATGATCACGGTGGGATGGAGAGATATGATGATATTGGTGTGGGATGGAGAGATATGATGATATTGGTGTGGGATGGAGAGATATGATGATATTGGTGTGGGATGGAGAGATATGATGGTCACGGTGGGATGGAGAGATATGATGGTCACGGTGGGATGGAGAGATATGATGGTCACGGTGGGATGGAGAGATATGATGGTCACGGTGGGATGGAGAGATATGATGGTCACGGTGGGATGGAGAGATATGATGGTGATGGTGGGATGGAGAGATATGATGGTCACGGTGGGATGGAGAGATATGATGGTCATGGTGGGATGGAGAGATATGATGGTCACGGTGGGATGGAGAGATATGATGGTCATGGTGGGATGGAGAGATATGATGATCACGGTGGGATGAAGAGATATGATGATATTGGTGTGGGATGGAGAGATATGATGATATTGGTGTGGGATGGAGAGATATGATGATATTGGTGTGGGATGGAGAGATATGATGGTCACGGTGGGATGGAGAGATATGATGGTCACGGTGGGATGGAGAGATTTGATGATATTGGTGTGGGATGGAGAGATATGATGGTCACGGTGGGATGGAGAGATATGATGATATTGGTGTGGGATGGAGAGATATGATGGTCACGGTGGGATGGAGAGATATGATGGTCACGGTGGGATGGAGAGATATGATGGTCACGGTGGGATGGAGAGATATGATGGTCACGGTGGGATGGAGAGATATGATGGTCATTGTGGGATGGAGATATAGGATGGTCATGATGGGATGGAGAGATATGATGATAATTGTGGGAAGGAGAGATAGGATGATCATGGTGGGATGGAGAGATATGATGATCATGATGGGATGGAGAGATATGATGATAATTGTGGGATGGAGAGATATGATGGTCATTGTGGGATGGAGATATATGATGGTCATTGTGGGATGGAGAGATATGATGGTCATTGTAGGATGGAGATATAGGATGGTCATGATGGGATGGAGAGATATGATGATAATTGTGGGATGGAGAGATATGATGATCATGGTGGGATGGAGAGATAGGATGGCCATGGTGGGATGGAGAGATATGATGATAATTGTGGGATGGAGAGATATGATGATATTGGTGTGGGATGGAGAGATATGATGGTCACGGTGGGATGGAGAGATATGATGGTCATGATGGGATGGAGATATAGGATGGTCATGATGGGATGGAGAGATATGATGATCATGGTGGGATGGAGAGATATGATGATCATGGTGGGATGGAGAGATAGGATGATAATTGTGGGATGGAGAGATAGGATGATCATGGTGGGATGGAGAGATATGATGATCATGGTGGGATGGAGAGATAGGATGGTCATGGTGGGATGGAGAGATATGATGGTCATTGTGGGATGGAGAGATAGGATGATCATGGTGGGATGGAGAGATATGATGATAATTGTGGGATGGAGAGATAGGATGATCATGGTGGGATGGAGAGATATGATGATAATTGTGGGATGGAGAGATAGGATGATCATGGTGGGATGGAGAGATATGATGATCATGGTGGGATGGAGAGATAGGATGGTCATGGTGGGATGGAGAGATATGATGATCATGGTTGGATGGAGAGATAGGATGGTCATGGTGGGATGGAGAGATATGATGGTCATGATGGGATGGAGAGATATGATGATAATTGTGGGATGGAGAGATAGGATGATCATGGTGGGATGGAGAGATATTATGATCATGGTGGGATGGAGAGATAGGATGGTCATGGTGGGATGGAGAGATATGATGGTCATTGTGGGATGTAGAGATAGGATGATCATGGTGGGATGGAGAGATATGATGATAATTGTGGGATGGAGAGATAGGATGATCATGGTGGGATGGAGAGATATGATGATAATTGTGGGATGGAGAGATAGGATGATCATGGTGGGATGGAGAGATATGATGATAATTGTGGGATGGAGAGATAGGATGATCATGGTGGGATGGAGAGATATGATGATCATGGTGGGATGGAGAGATAGGATGGTCATGGTGGGATGGAGATATATGATGATCATGGTGGGATGGAGAGATATGATGATCATGGTGGGATGGAGAGATATGATGATCATGGTAGGATGGAGAGATATGATGATCATTGTGGGGTGGAGAGATATGATGATCATGGTGGGATGGAGAGATATGATGATAATTGTGGGATGGAGAGATAGGATAATCATGGTGAGATGGAGAGATATGATGATCATGGTGGGATGGAGAGATAGGATGGTCATGGTGGGATGGAGAGATATGATGATAATTGTGGGATGGAGAGATATGATGATCATGGTGGAATGGAGAGATAGGATGGTCATGGTGGGATAGAGAGATAGGATGATCACGGTGGGATGGAGAGATATGATGATCATGGTGGGATGGAGAGATATGATGATAATTGTGGGATGGAGAGATATGATGATAATTGTGGGATGGAGAGATAGGATGATCACGGTGGGATGGAGAGATATGATGATCATGGTGGGATGGAGAGATATGATGATAATTGTGGGATGGAGAGATATGATGATAATTGTGGGATGGAGAGATATGATGATCATGGTGGGATGGAGAGATAGGATGGTCATGGTGGGATAGAGAGATAGGATGATCACGGTGGGATGGAGAGATATGATGATCATGGTGGGATGGAGAGATATGATGATAATTGTGGGATGGAGAGATATGATGATAATTGTGGGATGGAGAGATAGGATGATCACGGTGGGATGGAGAGATATGATGGTCATTGTGGGATGGAGAGATATGATGGTCATTGTGGGATGGAGAGATAGGATGATCATGGTGGGATGGAGAGATATGATGATAATTGTGGGATGGAGAGATAGGATGATCATGGTGGGATGGAGAGATATGATGATAATTGTGGGATGGAGAGATAGGATGATCATGGTGGGATGGAGAGATATGATGATCATGGTGGGATGGAGAGATAGGATGGTCATGGTGGGATGGAGAGATATGATGATCATGGTGGGATGGAGAGATAGGATGGTCATGGTGGGATGGAGAGATATGATGGTCATGATGGGATGGAGAGATATGATGATAATTGTGGGATGGAGAGATAGGATGATCATGGTGGGATGGAGAGATATTATGATCATGGTGGGATGGAGAGATAGGATGGTCATGGTGGGATGGAGAGATATGATGGTCATTGTGGGATGTAGAGATAGGATGATCATGGTGGGATGGAGAGATATGATGATAATTGTGGGATGGAGAGATAGGATGATCATGGTGGGATGGAGAGATATGATGATAATTGTGGGATGGAGAGATAGGATGATCATGGTGGGATGGAGAGATATGATGATAATTGTGGGATGGAGAGATAGGATGATCATGGTGGGATGGAGAGATATGATGATCATGGTGGGATGGAGAGATAGGATGGTCATGGTGGGATGGAGATATATGATGATCATGGTGGGATGGAGAGATATGATGATCATGGTGGGATGGAGAGATATGATGATCATGGTAGGATGGAGAGATATGATGATCATTGTGGGGTGGAGAGATATGATGATCATGGTGGGATGGAGAGATATGATGATAATTGTGGGATGGAGAGATAGGATAATCATGGTGAGATGGAGAGATATGATGATCATGGTGGGATGGAGAGATAGGATGGTCATGGTGGGATGGAGAGATATGATGATAATTGTGGGATGGAGAGATATGATGATCATGGTGGAATGGAGAGATAGGATGGTCATGGTGGGATAGAGAGATAGGATGATCACGGTGGGATGGAGAGATATGATGATCATGGTGGGATGGAGAGATATGATGATAATTGTGGGATGGAGAGATATGATGATAATTGTGGGATGGAGAGATAGGATGATCACGGTGGGATGGAGAGATATGATGATCATGGTGGGATGGAGAGATATGATGATAATTGTGGGATGGAGAGATATGATGATAATTGTGGGATGGAGAGATATGATGATCATGGTGGGATGGAGAGATAGGATGGTCATGGTGGGATAGAGAGATAGGATGATCACGGTGGGATGGAGAGATATGATGATCATGGTGGGATGGAGAGATATGATGATAATTGTGGGATGGAGAGATATGATGATAATTGTGGGATGGAGAGATAGGATGATCACGGTGGGATGGAGAGATATGATGATCATGGTGGGATGGAGAGATATGATGGTCACGGTTAAATGGAGAGACAGGATGGTTACGGAGGGGTAGATACATGGATACATCATTATCGCCATATACATAATCCCAGGAGGAGCAGCTGGCCGAGTTGCTAGAACGCCGATTCTCATTTAGGAGACCCAGGTTCGAATCCTCGGTAAGGTGTGGAATTTCTTTTCTGTCGGAAAGAAAACCATAACCTGCACAGTTCGAGGCAACTGCACTAGCCATGCAACCTTAGTACCTCAGGCTCAAACCCCCTCCCCCCTGTCCTACACCTCAAGGTATTATAGGCACGAGACGACAGATGACAGATGACCTAATCCCAGACGGTACGTAGATGTTGCGCCCATTCACGACTTAGGTACACCCCTAAGTACCTCTCCGCGTATGCGATGCTTCAGAATCAATATTGTGCACGCTGATAGGTTTTAGGTTTGGAGAGGGACATAAGAGCTCCGCCACACGCTTCCCATACAGATTTCACTCTTGTACCGGATTGAAAGGCAGGTGTCTACAACAACCTCACTTTGATAGATGCGAGTCCTTTATAGGGCTCAGATGACCTGAACACCAGTGCCATGGACGTAAGAGTTAGAGCTCATATATTTAAGAGGATTGAAAATCATCAATCAATCAATCAATCAATCAATCAATCAGTCAACCTACAAATTAACCAGCTAATCAACAGACCAATCAACCAATCAACAAACAACCAAAGAATCAACCAACCATCGAAAAAACCAACTAGCAACCATCCAACCTAAACATCAATCAACCAAGCAAGCATCCAACATACAAATCAATCAACCAAACAACCAACCAAATAACGAAGCAAACAAATAACCAATGAACCAACAAACCAGCCAGCCAGCCAACCAGCGAGTCAGCCAACCAGCCACACAGCCAGCTACCGACGAAGCAACCAGCTATCAGCCAGCTTACCAACCAACCAGCCAACCAACCAATCAACTAAGCCTATAGCCAACTGACAAACTAATAAACCAACCAACCAATCAACAAATCAACCAAAACACCAACCGAATATTAAACCAGCCAACGAACCAACCAACACTGTAACAAACCAACCAACCAACCGACCAACGAATCAGCCAATCAACAAACTAACAAACCAACCAATCAACCAACTGTCAAAACCTGTCATTTACTGCTTATATAGTACCTTGTGGTGTATGGCAGGAAGGTCTTGAGCCTGGGACATTAAGGTCGCCTGGCTAGTTCAGTCGCCGCGAACTGTGCGGGTTAGAGTTTTATTTTTGCCCCCGAAAGAAAACAAAAACTCCACAACTTGCCCAGAATTCGAACCCGGGTCTCCGGAAGGGAAATCCGGCATTCTAGCCACTCGGCCAGCCGCTCCTCACATCCAATCAACAGCAGCTGCAAATGTGCAGCCAAGCAATAATACATAAATACCACCACCACACCCCCCCCCCCCCCCCCCCACGGAGTCCGTCAGGGCTGCGTGCTGTCACCCTATTTGTTTAACCTGTACGCCGAAAATATAATGAGAAATGTAAGAGATGATATAAACAGGGAGCCATATGAACCCTAAATATCGGCGGTCATGACATACCGTAGATTCGATATGCTGATGATACAGTATTACTATCCACAACACAGAATGGCATAGACAACCTAATAGCCTCAACCCAATTGAATAGTGAAAATCACAACTTGTATCTTAACATAGAAAAAACAAAGATAATGCATACAGATAAAACTACTATGGAGAAAGAAATATACATTAATGGGGGGAAATTGGAGGTGGTGGAAAATTTTGAATATCTTGGGTCATTGATTACCAATAACGGTGACACAATGAAATAAATTAAACGGCGACTGTCCATTGCTCTTCAAAGACTAAAGCAGATGAATAAATTATGGAGTGGGACAGACAGAACTACAAAAATTCGATTTTTAAGAGCATGCATCTTTCCCATTGCAACATACGCCTGTGAGACATGGACACTTACTAAACAAGCTGAACAGCGCATAAACGCCTTTGAATATAAATGTTATAGACGAGTTCTAAGAATATCTTGGGTAAAGAAAAGAACAAATGCATCCATACTTCAAGAGTTGAATATTGAGGAGGGATGGCTATTAAAGACGATAAAACAAAGAAAATTGAAGTATTTTGGTCACTTGAAACGTCACGAAAGTTTGGAGAGAACAATAATGGAAGGGTATATGCCTGGGAAGAGAGGAAGAGGAAGGCCAAAGAGAAGATGGGTGCAGGATGTGGCGGATGATCTCGAGATGGGTGTATCAGACGCGAGGTTCTGCAAAGGACATGCTACTGAATGAATGAATTTACATTTACTCTCATGACCACCAACCAGAAGGCTAATGCACTATTCACATCTCAACCAGGAATTATTTTCATATAGGTACATTACCTTATTTCACACCAAATTCTTCGACAGCGTACCCATGGGACGGCAGCTAAACACTTGACACAGAACTTGATGAAACTGTTTGGTTGTCGATCTCTCCACAGAAAACACAGTTGAAGGAGTCTCAGGGAATGAAGGGAAGTAATTCCCCAGGAGATTCGGCGTGATACTTTCATTTCATAAAGTGCCAACCTGGTCGCTTAAGTTGCCAGAGCTGAGTCCCCTGGGCCTACTTCTACTGCTAGAATCTGTAGGACGGCCTACCATTACGGACACGTGGTGTCAGAGGTACCCAGACGCCCCTGTCTTTCATTTTTGTTGTCGTGGTTTTACTTCTCTGCTTATGATTTTTCTTTCTATGCTTTCTTGGTTTGTTTGTTTGTTTGTTTTTTTGTTTGTTAACTTTGTTTCCTATCGGTTCTAAATTGCATGATCTGCCTGTCTGCCTGCCTGCCTGCCTGCCTGCCTGCCTGCCTGCCTGTCTGTCTGTCTGTCTGTCTGTCTGTCTGTCTGTCTGTATCTTTTTTTCTTTCTTTCTTTCTTTCTTTCTTTCTTTCTTTCTTTCTTTCTTTCTTTCTTTCTTTCTTTCTTTCTTTCTTTCTTTCTTTCTTTCTTTCTTTCTTTCTTTCTTCCTTTCTTTCTTTCTTTCTTTTTCATCGGTTATTAATTGTATGATCTTTCATTCTTACTGTTTTTCTTTATTTTGATGATTGTCTGTGTCTTTCTTTCTGTTTCTTTCTTGTGTTTCTAAATGGTATGCCCTTTCTTGATTATGTTGTTTGTGTGTTTCCTGTGTAGCGATGTTTAATTCTGATTTAACGTTAGATGAATGTTCTGTGTTTACTTTCTTCTTTCTTTTCCTCTTTGCATGTCCCTCCCCCCCCCCCCCCCCCCCCCGTGCGTCGTCTTTCATGTCTTTATTATTCACATTCAACGAATTTATTCTGATTTCCTTGAGTTTTCTTTCTTAGTTATGGTCTGTCTGTCTGTCCGTCCGTCCGTCCGTCCGTCCGTCCGTCCGTCCGTCCGTCTTAGTAAGCTTGTTTGATTTCTGCGTCTTTGCATGGCGTGCATCGATATCTTTAGTTTTGTTTTCAGATGGTTCCATTTGCCTTCGTGTGTGATTTTAGTGCTCTGTATCATCTTATTTCTTTGTCTAGTCCTACAAAATGCGATGACGCTGTCACATCACAGACACCCGGCAAGAAACTGCTTGTCATCATCATGTGCCTGCCAGCTGGCGTGGGCGTTCATGTCTCTCGACAGATCTCGGTCTTTCATATTCTGGATCAACTATGCTGATGATATGTCTTCCTGTATCATCTTAGTTTATTCATCATTGGTCCTGGTATGCCTCTGTTTAATTTCCCATTGATCCTTCCAGTGTTCGCGGTGTTCTCCAAGTCCTCGTTTTCCACTAAGTCACCACACACTACCATAAATTACCACACACTACAACACAATACCACACACGACCACACATTGTCACACATGATCAAACATGGCCACACAATATCACGCATGACCACACATTGTCACACATAGCCACACATGGCCACACATGATCAAACAATGCCACACAATACCACACACGACCACACATTGTCACACATGATCAAACATGGCCACACAATACCACACATGACCACAAATTGTCACACATGACCACACATGATCAAACGTGGCCACACATCAAAGTTATGTCAACTTCATGACCACACACTACCACACAATACTACACATGACAACATATAGCCACATATGACCAGCTCCGTTGCAAACGCGGAATGCGGGATTACGAATTGCCTTCGTAATCCCTTAGTCACCGAGCCGATAGAAGTATAGACAACGACTAAATCCCCTTTTAAATTAATACTGTTATATGGATGAGAAGCATGGCGAACGACTAAAAAATGTACCAATAAACTTGTACCAATTAATACTGTATCATCTGCATATCTAATGTTATTGATGTTTCGTCCTCCAATGCTGATTCCATTTATATCCTCTACATTTCTGAAAATATTTTCACTGTATAGGGAAAAAAGATCTGGAGACATCACACATCCCTGCCCAACACCTCTCTTAATTGGCTGATACTGTCCCACTTCATTATCAATCCTTATTGCAGCTTGTTGTTTTCAATATATGTTTTTTATAAGTCTAATGTCTTTCCCATCAATTTGTAGATCTGCAAGCACATTCACCATGTTGACATGTCTAACTCTATCAAAAGCCGTTGTATAGTCAATAAAGCAAAGATGTATATCCTTGTTTACTTCTATAGCACGTTCAATAACTGTTCGCAGCATATACACAGCATTTACTGTACCCTTTCCTTCTACAAACCCATATTGGTCTTCCCCTATTTCAGGTTGTATCTTCTTCCTCACTCTTTGCATGATAATTCTTAGCAAAATCTTTGTGATGTGACTCATTATAGTAATTGTTCTATGTTGATCACATTCCAAGGTTCCTGATTTCTTTGGGATTGAAATAAATACAGAGTTACATAATTCAGGAGGTATATCTCCAGTATCATATAATGTGTTCATCAGTCTGGTGACTTGCTCTAGTCCAAATTCTTCTAAAGCTTTAATCATTTCTGTTGTGATGTTATCTGCACCGGGAGCCTTGCCAGCTTTCATATGCTTAAGAACATTTCGAACCTCCAAAATTGGCGGTCCTTCATTATTAAATCTAATATCATACTGTTCGTCTCTGTTATCATCATAAAGGTGTTTCACATAATCTGTCCATACATGTAGAATCTGGTCTTTTTCTATTATGATTTAACCATCTTCAGTTTTTAGACACCCTGTTGATGTACTTGTTCTTTTATTAGTAAGTTCCTGGATTCTTTTGTGCACTAATTGGATATTTTGACTGTTTGACTGTTGTGTTGGTTTTCAATTTCTAAGCATTTTTCCTCAAGCCATGCTTCTTTTGCCTCCTTACATAATATTCTGACTTGTCTGTGAATTTCTTCATATTTGACAGAATTATTTTTGTTGAGTCTTTTTGTAATAATAATAATAATAATAATATAAACCAATAAACTACAAACATCCAATTAAAGTGCGTTTGCCGGATAAAAGGATTATAATGGTTGGACTTAACCATTAATGCGGGGCCTGGGGGGACAATTAGATCTCAGCGAATCAAGAGATGAGGGTTTGGTGCTGATGCTGGACATGTGTGGCTATGTGTGTTCATGTGTAATATTGTGTGGTAGTTAGTTAGTTATTAGTTAGTTAGTTATCAGTTGGGGTATCTTCGTTGCACTCCGGACATGTCCATAGGTGCTCAGATCCTCCCCCCAGCATATGCATCAGCGTCCGGTGGCTAATAGTGCCAGTTCTGTGTTGGTTGACGAGGCGCTTTGTTTTCCCGATGTACCTCTCGCGTCTGGCTGTGCCGATTCTTACTCCCAGGTCTTTCATCCTGGAAAGCGATGTGGAATCACTGGCGTCAAAATCCTCTGTTCTCGCCATATCTTTAAGGGCGTTAATAACATCGGCACGATCCATGGACTGGCCATCTACAGGGGGTGCAGAGCCAGCCAATTTATCAGCTCGTTCATTTCCCTCGACTCCCGCATGTCCCGGGACGAAGATGAAGGTGACTTTGCGGACAACAGACTTCCGCAGCGACTCAGTCCACTGTCTACGTACAGATCCAGCTTCGACCTTCTGAATCATGCTCATTGAATCACTTAGTACACACACGTTGGTATAATGCTGTGATTCCAGCCATATGAAAGCCTGTGTAACTGCCATCACCTCCATCGTCATGCTGCTCGTGGTCATGGAGTGGGCACCACTGGATTCTTGAACGGTTCGGCCCGCTGAGCGGGCTGTAAATGCCCACGCACTTCTCTGCTGCTTTACAACAGATCCAGCACTTCGGGGCTATCTGAGTGATCATAGATGAGCGCGTTAACCTCTGCATTGACAGCGGCAGGGTTCTGCTCTCTGCACCGTCTGTCGAGTGTGATAATGCAGGAGAAGGTACACTTAAAAGCTGGAGGCACCGGCACCCATTCCTTGCCGGGGTTGATACTGGTAAGACTGCAGACCTGTCCGACGACATCTTCCGCCCGACCCATCCATGATTTGCCCCTCTTTAGCCTGTCACCCTTTTCTCTGAATACAGCGTCATGCAGGGGGTGCTGCTCATCTGCACTTATTTTTAAGTATGCACGAGCTCTCCAGATCTTGATCCTGTGTTCCATTGTCGGGAAGTCAAGGAGGTATCTCATTGCTACACAGCCGGTGTCTCTCGTGCAGCCCAAAATGATGCGCATGGCTTCGTTTTGTACCTTTTCAAGTCTTCCAATCTGTGTAGGGCTGACAGTGAGGATGGCCAGGGCATACTCGATGCGTGAAAGCACAAGTCCTTGGAACAGAAGTAATAGCAGTCTTTGTTCGATATTGGCACTCGCCATGACTCTCATTGCTGCCAAACCTTTTCGAGCCTTCGTTATGACATAATCGACATGATCTCTGAAGGACAGGCTACGATCAAGCCTCACGCCAAGATATGTCATTGACTGGGTTCTACTCAGAATGCTCCCATCCATTCTTACTGCCGGCAGGTCTGTTTTCACAATATGGTTGTTTAGTGAGAACCATGTAACCGTTGCCTTTGCAGGGTTGACAAGGGCATCGGCATCAGCACACCATGAGGAAATTCGATCTAGTTCGCCCTGCATATAGTTGGCAACCGCCTGTCTATCTCGACCCTGTCGATACACGAGGATGTCGTCAACGAATGATAGAGTCCTACCCCTCCCATCCAACTGTTGTTCAGTGATCGGCACCGTATACACGTTGAATAGTACTGGTGACAGTGGTGAACCCTGCGGCAATCCTGGACATATCGTTATCGGCTCAGAAGACCAACTCCCGCATCTTAGCACCACCTTCCTTTGGAGTAGAACTGCAGCTATCCATCGTACAAGGTGAGGGTGCACTTTCAGTCTGAGGAGGGTTTGCATCAAGTGCTCGAAAGATACTCTGTTATATGCGTCCTCTAAGTCTATGGCGGCCGCACATGTCTCTTCTCTGACCTGAAATCCTTCGTAAACATCTTGAGCAAAGACCGCCGCATTCAGCCATGACTCTTTGTTGCGTCTGTATCCTCCAAGTGTGGGCGGGAAGCAGCCGAGCTGTTCCAAGTCCCAAGCAAGTCTGTGTGCTACAATTTTCTCCAGTAGCTTGCCAACAGTATTCTGCATCGTAATGATTCTGTAGCCGCTTATCTTGGAGTGGTCTTTGTTCGGTTTTGGCAGCGGCAGCAGGTAGCTGTGTAGCCATTCTTCTTTGACCTGACCCCTCTGGATACTGGTGTTGAATTCTCTGGCCAGTTCTTCCATGTCATCATCTGATATCACCATTAGGTCACCATATCGGATGCCGCCTGGGCCTGGGGCGGTGTTAGGTGATTTCTTGAGCATCGCACGCAATATGTCAACTGTGATCGTCCATTCTTCGTCTGTCCCGACCCCCTCGCACAACTGAGAGAGTGTTGTTGTGGTCCTCTGTCTGGCGGGCTCGTCTTTCTGGTCAGTCTGTTCTATGTAGCGTGCAAGAAGGGCCTTACCTTTATCCGCATCCGACTTTTTCCATGCGAGGTCTGTGCCTTGAAAGTCTGGAATACCCCTACGTTGTGCAGCACCGTTCATGCTCTTGTGGAGGCGCCAGAATGTCGTAAGAGATTGCTCGGAGCACACCTTCCTGCAGAACTCGTCCCATTTGTCGGCCTTGGCCTGTTTGGCGCAGGATTTGAATAAAGTCGTCGTCCTAACGACCTCAGTCTTCAGGTTCGCCAATTCAACCTGTGGCATGTTAGCCTTTCTGGCCTTTTGCCAGTCTTTGACAGCCTGCCTCTTTCCTAGCCACACCTTCTCGACCTCTCCATTCCACCATGGTGGCTGCAGCCATCTTTCTTGTCTCCTACGGGAGGAAGTTAGTTTCCTTCTTCTGATCTTGCTTATGGCGTCTTGACCAGTGGTGTCGTACGGGAAGGCATTGGTCTTGTTTCTTTGACTCATGGCCCCGTCTTTCTTGATCATTTAGTCAACGCCGACCCATTCTTGAAAAACTACTCTACGGAAACGATATTGTAGTCTTGCAAGAAACACACCTCACCGACGGAACAGTCAATGTGGCGGGATTTCAGGGTTTCCTTAACAGGCGGCACCTCGGACAGGCCATTCTGGTCCGCGACAACATACTAGTGTCTGAGATCGATATGTCCGCCTGGAACAGCGATGCCCTGCAAGTGCAGGCATTAAGAATAATGACACCAGTGCAGCTTGTAATCGTTAACGTCTATGCGCGAAATGGGAAGGTCGACGTGCGACAATGGCAGAGTTTGTTCGATATGGATGAAAGGCATATCATCTACTGCGGAGACTTCAATGCCAGAGGCAGTCAATGGGGGAATTGCATCACCAATAGACAGGGATAAGATTTGGAGGACGCCCTGGCATCTGCTGCCCTAATCTGTCTGAATGATGGGAAGGTCACTAGAATGGCCACTCGACCAGGCGACTCTGACAGCATCATTGACTTGGCTCTGGTGTCGCCCACCATCGCACCAAGGTGCCGGTGGGGCACACTGGGATACCACGATAGTGACCACTACCCTTGTGTCATTGTGTGGTAGTGTGTGGTCATGAAGCGTTGAGAAAGACTGATACCTCAACTGGTATTCATTGGGCAAAGAAACAGGTTGGGACATAAAAATAATTCAGAATATAATTAGATATTGAGATTAACAATATAGGAGAGTATGGAACGAGCTGCATAAAACTGACAAAACAACAACAACAACAACAACAACAACAACAACAACAACAACAACAACAACAACAACAACAACAACAACAACAACAACAACAACAACAATAACTTAGGACATATTTGGTGTGAGCTGGTTGAGACCCTGATTTCCAATTAGGGAATAAAGGGTAACAGACGAAGAAGGAGGAGGTGGCGGAGATGAAATAGGTTGGGAGGAGGAGAAGAAGACAGAGGAAGAGGATGAGGAGAAAATGAATAAGAAAGATGAGTACGAGGAGATGAATAATAATAATAATAATAATAATAATAATAATAATAATAATAATAATAATAATAATAATAATAATAATAATAATAATTCGATACCACAAATCACGACCATTTGGTGAAAGAGGCTTTGTTGATGTAATTATTTTCCAGCTACTTTGAATTTATTTTTAGTCCAGAATAATATCAAGGTTAGATTAAATAACACAAACACATTAACACAAACAGAAAGCCGTTAGGCTGCATCAAGTAAATTAAAAGTACATAAAAAGTGATACTTTTTGTCTATTATAGGTTAATGACATTTTGCACAAGAAAACTGAAAATTTATGAATGCAAAGGATCCACAATTCCCTCGAGGCTCACAATTCGTCATGTTTTAGAATGCTAACTCATGCGACCATCGACGTCATATAATTAACATGATACGTTTTTATGAAGATGTGCGTGAATCTAAAATTGTTAAAGTCGTTTAAATGTCCTAAATGGGAAAAGAAAAAAATTATGCAACAACAGAAATATATTTCCTGAGAAGAATACTCAATGTATCGAGAAGAGAGACAATCAGTAATCATGAAATCAGGACTGAAGTGTGGGATTTAGCAGCGCTAGATTTAATTAAGAAACAATGAAATGGTTCGGCAACATAACACGGCTACCAACAGACAGTATACTAGAACAGGCAATGATGTACTGAACAAATGGAACCATAAGAAGAGGTCGACCATGTAAACGATGGACAGAGGGAATAACTGGGTCCACGTAACAACGACTAAGGTACTCAGCGAATTGAAAAAAAAATGTCTTTATCAAAAGAACATCAAATAGTATTGAGAAAGTATTTCTCAATAGGGAACTCATTTCTTGAATTAAATATCATTATCAACTCAGGATACTTGGTCGAACGCCGCAACTCTCAATAGTAAACTCTCCTCCCTAATATCACAAATTTAAATACTTGGTGAAAAAAGTATTTGTCAATTGTAAACGTCTCCCTGATCTCACAGCACCAGATACTTGGTGAAACAAAGTGTTTGTAAACTCCTCCCTTTTCGTACAATTTCAGATACTTAGTGGCTTGAAGTTCTTCTTAAAATGGGGAATCTCTCCCTAATCACACAACTCCAGATATTGAGTAATACTTCGTGTCACCAAGTATCCCTTGTTGTGTTATCAGTAAAAAGTGGCTATACAGCCACCCACTGCCGCTTCCGGGACTAAACAGTAGCAGAGATTTGCTGAGATTATATGAAGTATTATAACCATCACATTATGTAGGCCTGAGTGCAAGAAGAAATGCGTAGTCAGACTCTTCCGTAGAGAGCGTTGAGAGCTGATATACAACAGTTGTCCAACCGCTCTCATGACATTGCTATTTTAACGTCGTTACAATTACACCAACGCGCATAATAATTACAATGTTAAGTGTAATTGTCATATTTTATCATTACATTTTAGTGTTTTTTTTTGGGTGCTCACTTTTTTTAACTCAAGCGTAGTTCATACACACTAATTTTAGTAGTGGTGGATTGAATTGCGCATGAGGATTAGCTTTACCTATTAACAGTGTCCCTCGCCATTAGGAGAGCCGACTCCGACTTCAGAGGTACTTCTCATATAACTATCGTTTCCGATTACTGGCATAAAAGGAAAATCTGTTAAATACTTTCTTAGTGTGATCAACCCCCAACCCAGTGAGTCAGACTTAAAATAGACTTCTCATTCACGAAGCAATGGCAAGCTGATAACCGTAAAACTGTCGAGAAGGGAGCTGCATGGTCTCGAGGTACGGTGTCCGCCTCGAGTGCTGGAGGTCCCGGATTTAAGCCGATGACTGGGATTTTTCTCGGATTTCTAGTAATAAAATATCCCCTGGTCTCTGGGTAGTGAGATCGGACGTCCGTGTGTATTGCTGCGCACGTAAAAAATCCCTTGGCAGCTGGAAATCGAAAAGAGTAGCCTAACGGCGCTGCCCGGGCAAAATTTCGAGTTAAAAATCTACCCAAATTATTTCAGGATCCTCGCTGGTGCTACGGAGTTCGTGCATTGAGCTGAGTTTCTCCAGACTCAGGTTTGAACTAGGAGGGGAACGGAGCACTTATGGGTTACACCCGTGTGCCGTGATGTTGATCCATCGACTAAACTAAACTTAAACTAAAACTGTCAAGAAACAATGAACTTGGTTTTATCGCAGCGTCCTGCAAAGGATATGTCATTGAATTGTAATTACTACAATGCCCAACAGTTATTGTAAACTGTTTTGTTTTCAGCTATGCTCACCATACATATTTTGTAATTAATCTTTTATCAAACTCCAAACCTTTGCAAACTTAGACTTTCCACCATGTAGACGCAACAAAAACAAAAACATTAACAATTCAATAAATGTAGCACATAATGTAACCATGACCTCAGACCGGTCCAGGGCAACCTCCAAATGTCTGACCAAGACCTATATTCATTAATGGCACAATCTTGTTTGGACCTAATGCGTCCCTGGACAACAGGCTTCTATTTCCGAAATCATTCCTTCCGGTTTTTTGGTGACCGTCTAGACAAAAATCTATTAGTGAATCACTTTAACGTCGGCTGGGTTACTTTTATGGAATGTTTCTTCCCCAGGGTGTATTGGCGTATCCACTGCTGTGACTAATTTTGGTGGACAACTTTAAATGAGAATTGTGTCGTTCCGGGAAACATTTGGGTTTCCGCTTCAGCAGCAAAAATTAGACCATGCTTTTTTGTGGTCATCTTGAAATTGGTGTTTAGTGCTGGTACCAATAGCAATGAAATTGGGCGGATACTGATGTGGCCGCCATATTAGAGTAAAAAGATGAGGTTAAGAAATCTCGTTAAAAAAAGAAAGAAAAGTAGATGACACAGTGCTTCTCTAAAAGAAATAGAAGGGTTAATCCCACGAATAGTCTTAACGGAGTGGGCAAGGAACATAACATGAAAAATAGCATCAGCAAATTAGAGGTAATGACTATAACTAAAGAAGAAAAAAGTATTCATCTAAAAGAACTCCCCCTGAAGCAAGTAAAGAGCCTCAAGTTCATAGAAAGTTATATATCATCAAATCGCAAATCAGAGGACGAGATATAAAATAGATGCAATAAGGCAAACCAACTTATTGGACAAATCCGGCCACCAGCCATTTGACCATGAACAAGACATTCTGGGGTATGCGATTGTTTTTCTCATTTAAGTAGCCTCGTTGCTGCTAATGTGTCCTTGTTTACAAACCTGTCGGAAATTACGCACAGGCTGATCCACCATCTGGTGAGAGAGTGGTCGTTGAACCTTGAGGAGCATAGGGTACCGGTTTGTACATTGACCAGAGTATTGAAACATCAGGACTCAGTTCAGCTCTGGCCAAAGCCGGATAACCACACCCCAGGTGACTCTGAATTATAACAACATCGGCCACGAAGTGTGTGCCAATCGATGTGTTTCTGTAATGAGCTGAGCTACATTCTTAAGCAATCTTTTTCACCTGTTTCCTCCATTTTACGTTTTTGACAGAATTTGCACCATTTTGAAAAAAAAAACAAAAACATATTTTGTTTTCTAGTTAGGTGTTTGAACTAAGAACTCGATGTAATCATTTTTATTTCTTATTTTATTACAAGAATATAATTTTGTTTTGTAGCGCCGTACACTTACCCGAGTCGTGTTTTTTTTTTTTTTTTAACGCATGGTTTGCTAGTGAATCAGTGCAAGTGTTTACTAAATAAATAAATACAAAAGGCAACAATTACAGAGGGATAACATTTCTGTCAAAAGCACCTGGCCAGATAAACTAGACTAGGTCATCCTTAATACATGAGAGCGCTTTGTTTTCTGTCTTTTGTGTCCCAAGTAAATCCCAGTCTCGACTATCGGGACCATCTCTTTTTCCATCATAATTTAACCGATGCATTGCCAAACATAAAAGCAGGTTTGCACCAAGCATAGTACACAATTAAATGAACAAGTATTATAATGTGAATTTACGTTCCTTGAGCATTGAATTTGCCGAAGATAGCTTAGATAGCACGGAAACAAAACAAATAGCACGATAACCCTATTATGGCGATGTATCGCCCTTCTGTCAAAATGGGAGGTCACATTTGGCGATATAGTATCCTTCGACACTGAATCAGTTAAGGAGCTAACATTTATAAATAAAATTAGTGGAACTGCGGTAAAGCTGTGAAAATGTAAACACTATAAAATAACACAATATAATGACGCTTTAACATAACTATGTTGTCCATAATCGTGTACTGTAAAGCTGAATTACTTTGTGTTATTTTATATTGTTCAAAATGTATAGCGACTTTGGAAAACTCTTGGGTAGTGTTTCTCTCTATTACATTTAGAGATACTCCAACGGCCAGGACAACCTGTCATATGATGATGACGACGAAAAGACTGTTTTACCTACCTTGAGGCGTACTGGTTAAATGGAGCTAGCCCATATTTGATAGACTAACTGGTACTGGTTAAATGGTATTAGTCTTATATTTGATATACAAACTGGTACTGGTTAAATGGTACTAACCTCATATTTGATAGACTAACTGGTACTGGTTAAATGGTATTAGCCTCATATTTGATATACTAACTGGTACTGGTTAAATGGTACTAGTCTCACATTTGATAGACTATCTGGTACTCGGCAGGCGATGCTAGCAATATCAAGTAGGCCGCCATTACTTCGTAGAACATTCAGTTTATCCATTGCATGCTAGGTTGACACGGGAGCTTAGGTCAATGAAACAATAAAAGGTCCGCCACAATGGGGATTCGACCGCATGTCACCAGGGGTTAGCAGGCAAGCGGTCTATCCAAAGGGAAAACAAAAACAACAACAGTTATCCGGTTACCGTATAATACACAAGAAATCTATATGTTAATGTTGTATGACATACAGATAATATGGTGGTAAACAGAGGTCAGCACGGCAGAATGAGTAAGTGCGCTTGTTTTTGAACTTATGATGCGCTGATGCCGAAGTAGTGGGTTCAACCCCGACTCCGGTCAGCTGGACTGAAACGTCCTTGACTTGGGGACTTAAATTACAAGTACCTCAGAAGTCGGAGTTGGTTCGCCTGATGACGAGGGACACTGATAATAAAGAAAGCTAATCCACATGCATAAATTAGTGAAGTGCACTAGAAGCAGTAGAACGTGTATGGACTACGCTTGAGTTCAAAACTTGCTGAAAAAAGTAGTACGAAGTACTAAACTTTCAAACGTCACTTCATTTGCTAGATGAAGATAGAATAACAGATGAAATAACTTATATTATGGATGCTTGCATTTGGATTTAAGCATGGACGAACATCAGTATCAAAAATAATTGGCACTACACGAGAAAAGCGGCAGTGGATAGGCGTGATCATCAACGCCACACGGCGTGGACTATAAATAGAAGGTTTCGGTAAAGAAGGACGTATGGGACGCAGAGGTGTTTCCAAGGCACCAGGGCCACGTTCTATACTGGCCAAGACCTACTAACACGCCCTAGCCGTGCGTCCTGGGCAACAGGTCCCTTCGGGGTCCTGGTTAACGCAGTAGGATCGCTGATTCGTCCGAAGTCGGAGAATATCTGCCTGCACGGCGAGGAACCACCAGTCTGCACATCAATAAGCCAGACATGGGTCAACGGATACTCACGCAAACCTCAGGTCCTGTATGACATCACACTGATGTTGGACAACAGGATGTCTTCATTTGACATACAGGAATTCGCGCTGGAGTTCACAGCCAGCGAACGCAAGTAAGTAAGCAAGCAGGAAGGACGTACAAGAAAGAGAATCTAACATGTTTACAGCCTGTTTGACACCGGGGGGATCGGCTGCTTCACCTTACGACATTTGTTTAGGGAGATGGAGCTTCTTCGGATTACCCCGGAGTGTTATGACGTCGATTCATAAATACTAAAGACACCTAGATATAAAAAAAAGAAAAGAAAAACAAACTGGACTAACACCAGATTCCTACTGGTTAGAACATATACCACTACTTCATATTGGATCCAGACTTCCAGGAAGGTTAACCCGGTCAACAAATGCCTGAAGAAGTAGGATGTGTCGGCCGAAACGTACAACTATCGCAGTTCTGCTGTAAATAGGCACAGCGCATTTACGTCAAAAACAATATTCCAGATGAATATCGGAAGAGAAGCCTCGTCAAACACGTCAAATATGTGGTCAGTATGAACATTTGAGATATCATAACCAATTGTTAATGGGAACAATTAGCAGAGATACTTTGGGGTGTCTACTACATCGGAAGACTGAGCACGCATAGAAATGTCCAATGTGCCGTTACATCCTTCGTGATAACATAACATAACATAACATAACATAACATAACATAACATAACATAACATAACATAACATAACATAACATAAAGCCCAGACTACAGTCGTGGAAAGCAAACGCACAAACAGCTACGCACTCCTAAATGCTGGTAAGATATTAGGTCATTATGTTTCCTGACCGAACGACACGTATGGCTTAATGTGTCAAGTATTTCACGATAGTCTATTAATTTCTGGGCCCTGGTACCTACATTGTAAAGCTTGGGTCGATGCCAGAGTCAAAGCGACCACAAATAACACAACCTTACTATCAATGTGGATAGATAGCGCCACCACATTGTTCACATGCAAATCTAATAATTGACTGACCGGCTCCTTGTCGTCTTGACAGACGTTAGTTTGTACAATGTAGTGATACCTCTCCTTAACACAAAGCTTGGGCTGAGTTTAGAGACCATGTGTTGCCCATGCAGCATGATCCATCCTCTCGGCCTGTCTAGTTTACTCTAGAAGAAAGGTAACACCAATACGTATAAAACAAGGCAAACCGGAGAAGCTGCCGGATCAGCAAAGCAATCCTCTAACTGTCCACCTGTCAGAGCTTCCATCCTAGACCAGTTGCCGACCAAGGCTTAGGGCCTGGTCTGCCCTGCCATGACATTTAGTCTTTAGGTTGCATTTCCTCGCACCAGGATAAGGCTTGTACCCTCCTAATTGCACTACTGCTCGCGAAGCCGTTTGCACAATGTGGGGTGTCATGTTGTCAACAACTCATGTTTCAGGCATCATCGGATTACTTCTCCCACACCATACAAGAAACTTGCAAGTCGTGTGCGAGGAATGAAATGGTACATTTTATTGCCGTTGGCTCTTTACAATTACAAAACAGTCGCTATCTGATCACACATAAAGTCACAATATTCTCTATCACTAGTTTTCCTAAACCCTATGGCTAATCTCTATCTACTAGGCTATACGAAAACTATCTCTATTCTACACGATGTGAACACTACAAAGTCAGTCCCCAGTCTGACTTCCTTCACTCGCGTCGCTACACGCCACGCGGAAGGACCTTCATGCGTCCTTCGGCTCTTTGCGTGCTAGGTCAGTTAGCACGCTTCTATTAGCTGTCTTTGGTTGAGTGGCAATCGTGGCTATCACGCAGGCGTGATTCTGTCGTGACCAGTAGTGCTAACTATCTGGTCAACGCCTCCGTGTGAGGACTAGTTAATAGTCCCCCTTTTCTATCATCTATCCTGCCCTGATCCCGGGCACTGTGTTCCCTCTAATCTATCTGAGGTTGACCCCACGTCCCGGTGGTGTTCTATCATGAGGCAGGCTTCCTGCCTCCTGTTTCAGTCTTTGACACACACCCTCCCCTCCTGTGTTGCGTCATCAACTTTGACTCATTGGTTGTGACGCAAGAGGTTTCTAAAAAATTAGTGTGTCTAATTTTTGTCAAAGACTGTAGATAACCTGGCTTTGGGCTACTCAATAGACCTACTGACTAATGTCACAATGTAGCATCACTTTACTTGGCTACTGGCAATCGCCACAAACTTGTCTGGTTGGCGTGAGCCCTCTTCTCAATCGCAATATTATATTAATTAGAGGTATGTCTGAACCGGACCGTTGTCTTATAAGACCTGCCCTCAAATAGTAAATTAACTCACTACCCATACAAAGTTGACTTTCTGAAGGTCAACACATGAATTGCTTCATGTCCCCCATATAATATTAAACAACCATTACACAAGCTGTGAGCGACAGGCTTTACCTATCTCGCTTCCGCGTGTAAAGTCATATTTCACTGTTAAGTTAGTGTTTCGTTGTCTATTATGTCCCCTGACCCGGAGTTATCTCCCTTTGATCTAATAAAAGTGTATGCAATTTATATGTTTGTTTTTCTGGTTGTTTGTGTGTTTGGATGTAATTAAACGTATAATTTACCCTCTAACATGTGTATCTAACTATCATGTGTATGTAAGTTAGTTTTTCAAGTGCCATAATTCATTTAACTGTGGTCACAAACATGTGTATAATACAAATCTGTGACTACGTTTCTGTCTTATGAGACTCAAAATACTTTCACTAAGATCCTAAACTAAACTACACAAAATACATTCATTACAATACATTTCCAACATTGAAACCAACATTTGACGGCAGCAAAAATAAAAAGTCCTGTTGAGCGGCAGAAAAAATCCGCTGACTGTTCTCACTCTCTCCTGTATATTTTACATTTGTTCTCACTTTCACACTTCTGTCACACATCTTTCACCTTCCCTTATGTCACACTTCTTTTACCCTCACTATTGGCATACATATGTTACTCTCATTTCTGTTACACATCTTTTATTCTGTGTTCTGTCACACATCTTTTACCCTCATTTCTGTCACACATCTTTTACCCTTCTTTCTGTCACATATCTTTTACTCTCATAGTTATTTAAAAACCTTGGAGTGACACTGTACAAGTTTGGCTCAGTTTGACAGAGTTGAGCCTAATGACTGTGCAATAACCGTTGCACACGTCAAGTATTTACAACATATTTACATGTAAGAAAAAAAAAAGGTTAATGGTTTGTACCCTGGTATTCTTAACCACTGTATTCTACAGAAATATTACTCTAAATACTGACATACTAATACTAGTTCTATAAATATACATTTAATGTGTTGCCTATTTTAATCTATCTGTCATATTAATTCTAAAATAGGCTTACATTACTCCTAATATTTATCTAATTTAAGGGATGTAATTTACCTATGTGAGATGAAATTGATGTGAGATGAGTTATGTCCCTTTGTGAAATGGGTAATGTGAAATGTAATAAGTTACGTCCCTTTCTAAAATGGGTGATATTCTAACTAATGTTTTTAAATGAAAAAACCTATATAATTGATATTCTTATTCTATATGGTGTAAATGATGTATCTTTAAGTGTATAATATTTCTATTCTATTATGGTGTAACCTAATCATGCTACTAAATGATAACGTTTGTTAAATGGATTGGTTAAGATGGAATGAAATCAAATGAAATGAAACAAAGTGAAATATAATAAACTGAATGATACTATTCATATCTAAACTTCTTATAATTAGTTGTCATGTTTAAATTACTATCCTAATCTACTTTTAAAACTAAATAAATATGTAAATTAATATTCTATCTACCAAAAAAAAAAAAAATGAAAAATATTATATTGTCTAACTCTAAATATAAATTAAAATGACATAATCTATCTATATTTTAAGACTATATTAAAACATTATGATACATATCACATTAAGTTTATATATACATGGTCTTTAAATACCTCAGGTTAGTCGTTGCCATTAATGTTCAGAAACATGCTTTCATTGGCATAATATCTATACAATTGTTCTGGGTATTTGAAATCCATTACACAGTCATATATGTTCTATGGGTATTGCACCTGTAGAGTTCGTTTGTAAAGTAGACCACTGTTTTCGTGGCTGTATGTATATAATCATCTGACACTGTTTTTCTCTGTTTAACACAACTAATTCACTGGAACATATATGGAGCTTAGCAAGTAATAAGCTGTCCTAGTTCACAAGGTGATATATTTGTTCCCAGAGTAAAGTTCTTACTTTTGATGTCTACGGACACATAGCAGGTCAATGTTTTTGGTACTTAGTTCAGCACATAATATCCATGTATTTCTAACATATTTCACATAGAATATTTGACTGTACTAAATTAACATCTATTACTCTACACTCTTATGTGGAAATTTCTGGTATTGCTACATCAGATGGTCGACTAAGGGTATCAGCCAAGATGTTATCTTTCCCCTTAATATGCTCTATACTAAAGGTGTAATTTTGTAGTATTAGCGACCACCTGTATATTCGGTCATTTCGATGTACACCACTCTGTATGACCGTTATTGGGGAGTTGTCAGTCTGGACAATGAAGTGCACACCCGCCAGAAATCGATGCAGCTTTCTCACCGCATAGATGACGCTTAAGGCTTCCAACTCGGATATGGAATATCTGGACTCGGTGGGTGTGATCTTACGGCTCACGTAGCAAATCGGATGGAAGATGCCCTCATAAAATTGGCCTAGTACTGCAGCGATGGAGATCCTGCTGGCATCTGTCCTAAGATAATAAACGAGCCTCGGATTAGGCAAGCGGAGGATTGGAACATTACTAAACAAGATTTTCAATTTTGACAATGCAGAAATTAATAATGCATCTTTGACATCCAATTTTACAGAAGCTTTTAAAACATTGGAATATACACTTGTAATCTCCGCTAAATTTGGAATAAATTTACTATAGTAATTCACTAACCCCAAAAGGCTTCTGACCTGTTTCTTGGTGGTTGGCATGGTCAGATTCATAATTTTGGTAATAATTTTCTGGTCAGTCTTTAGTTGACCTTGAGAAATGACATGACCCAAAAAATCAATTTCTTTTAGGCCCAATTCGACTTGGCTCGGTTTGACAGTGAGCCCGAAGAGTCGCAACCTATTAAAGACATGTCTCAGTTTCAGTAGGTGTGTTGTCCAGCCATCAGTATGGACACATATATCATCTATATAGGTCACTGTATTCGTCACTCCATGAAGTAGATCTCTAGTTAAGCGTACGAAAGTGGCAGGAGCGTTTCGAAGTCCGAAAGGAAGAAAACGCCACTCGTAAAGTCCTAAAGGTGTTGAAAAAGCAGTAAGATGGATGGATTGAGACTGCATAGGGGCCTGCCAATATCCCTTAGTGAGATCTAATTTAGAAAAGATTTTGGAGGTGGACATGTCAAGAATAAGATCTTCGCAAGAAGGAATTGGCTCTGCGTCGATCTTGGTTACGTTGTTAAGCTTTCGATAGTCCACACACAGACGAATTGTGGAATCTTTCTTCTTAACTAGGACAATTGGAAAAGAGTACTCAGAAGTGGATTTCTGGATGATCCCACTAGCCTCTAAATTCAGAATCTCCTTATTTAGATTTTCCCTATAGCTTAGTGGGATTGAGTACGGCCTGCATCTAATAGGCTTCGAGTCCGAAAGAAGAATGGAGTGTTCGATTCTGTCCGTCCTACCTGGAATGTCAGAGAATATGTCTTTGTATTCCGTCACTAATTCTACTAATTGTCGTCGTTGACTGTCTGTTAGTCCCTGTTCTATATGTATGCTATCTAATGTTGCAGTCTTGTCTACAATAGAAACTGGTAGTTCCATTCCGTCGTCGTCTACCTGATTCAGTACGGTGGTGGTGCTAAGTGTGTATTCTGTATTCTCGCTAAGTGTATGCTCGTCGGATATGCCAGTCTCGCTAACTAGTGTAGTTGCGTTGTGTATGTCTGTCGTCTGATCACTAGGTGTGGGTGCACTGTGTTCGTCTGTCTCTACTTCTGTCTCTTGTCGTGAATAGTAAGGTTTCAACATGTTGACATGGAATATCTTTAAGTGTCCGTTTATTGATATTTCATAGTCAACATCTGAAATTTTACGTACCACCTTGAATGGCCCTTGCCATGAAGTCAATAATAAATTTCGTTTGTCAGGAAGCAAGAGAAGTATGTCTTGATCTGGTTCAAGTTCAATTGTTGTTGCACCTTTGTTGGCATATTGGCGGTAGATTTGACCCTTCCTCTCCAAAGCTGCCTTAGCTATAATACACGATTTCATGATTTTATCTCGTGTTTCAGTCACCATTTCATAAGGTGTATTTGGTTCGGGAATTTGAATAGAATTCGTTATTGCCTGATGATAAATGGTTAGGGGTCCACGTGGGTTAGCCCCGTACACTAATTCAAACGGTGAGAAACCCGTGCTTGAATGGGGAATCTCCCGATAGGCGAACAGCACTGTTTGTAACAGTGTATCCCAATCAGCTGGGTTTTCTGCTGTTACATTAGCCAGCATATGCTTAAGATCTCCATTAATTTTTTCTACTATCCCATTGCTGGCTGGATGGTACGCTGTCGTGAAATGTTGTTTAATCCCTAACATTTTTGTAAGGGCTTGCGTTGCAGCCGATATGAATTGAGTTCCACGATCGGAACAGGTGTAGAAATACATTGGCAACATCTTTGGAGGTGATGTACTTCAAAGCTACTGCCTCAACCCACCTTGTACATAGGTCGACCATCGTTAATATGAAGCGATTTCCTTTGCTGGACACCTGATTCAGGGGTCCAACAATATCTACCGCCACACTCTCAAATGGCCTAGAAGCCAGTGTAGAAGGTTGTACTTCAGCTGTAGCATGTTTACCCTTTCGTACTAACTGTTGACAGACATTACACGAACGACAAAATAATTTAATATCATTGCAAAAACCTGGCCAATAAAAATGAGCCTGAATTCTGGCCCTGGTTTTGTCATATGCAAGATGGTCAGCAAACGGTGACTCATGTGCAATCTTTAGCACAGTTAGGCGATGTTGTACAGGTAACACCGTTTGCTGAATCTCATGGTTACCAGTAGTATAATATCTAGTAAGGATGCCATTATTTAATCTGAAGAACCATGCTGCGTTCTTTGTAACTTTGGCTCGTTCTTTCAATACTTTTAAATAAGGAGACAAACTAGTATCAGCTTTCTGCTGTTCTATGAATTTTTGTCTGTTGGTATCATCAGTGCTAGATGGAGAAAGCACCAGTAGTCTCTCATCTTGTAGCGTGTCTTGATGTTTTATAGTGTCTGCTCTGGTTGTTGCATTAACTGCATTCAGTTGGTTCCATGCAGTTATTTCATCGCTAGTACATTGTTTTAGTTGGGGTAAGCAACCCAGAATTAAATCAGTACAAGGGTTGTCAAGTACAGCACAAGTAAATGTACCCGAAAGGAAAGGAGTGTTAATACGGGCTTTGGACAAAGGGTAAATTTCAATGTTACCCGAAAAGGTTCGGCATTTGACAGAGTCACCTGTATAATCCTCTTGACTCACCAGTTCCTTTCTGAGACCAATAAGGGTACTACCGCTGTCCAGCAAACATTGGCATGGTCTATCATTGACCATTGCATTGTGGAACTCTAAATTGCCTCTGGAGGCTAAGGCTGCATTCACACTCTCAGATGAGAATGGAACTGTATGTCCACATTCTAATTTTCCGTCAGCATGAAATTGGTGACATCGCTCACAACTGTCAAAACTTAACATATCGTTTACACAACACACCTCTTCCGTTTGGTTAACAGGTAATTCATTTTCAACATCACACTGAGTCTCACTACCACTATCAGAAGATGTATCAAGTAAAATAGCATTGTTGGCTTTCATACGTTGGCGGCCCAGGCACTTATTTGAATAATGGCCGTAGCTGGAACAAAAAAAACATTTGATGGAACGCCGGTATGCAGATCTTTTGTTCTGTTGCTTCTTAATAACATTTTCAAGATGTGCCGGATAACTTGGCGATTTGTCACACATTGAATAAGTGTCATGTAAAAGTTGACAGTGGATACATTTTGAAATTTTTCTATCTTTCTTGTCAAATTTATTAAATGGTTTTCTATTGCTCTGATAGTTTTTAGATTGATCTTTTACAAAGGAAACTATTTCAGAATCATTTGAAGTCTTAAAAATATTTCTGTTTGAAGAAAAATATGCAGACCCTTTCTTTTCAAACTGTTCTATGGTTTCAATGTCTGACTGCTGCAAAAATTTAGCAAAAGAGGATGGTATCGTGGATATTACTTTATCCATAGTTATTAAATTTTTCAATCTATCAAAGTCTTTTCCTATGTTAGCTGCTTTAAGCCACCTATTTAGTACACTTTGAACATTTGAGACGTAGTCAATGAAAGTCTCAGTAGGTTTAGGTTTTAAATTTGAGAACTGAACCTGATACCCAGGGGCATCAAGTAAAAAGTGTTGCATAATCCTATCATGGATGTATTGGTAGTCAGATCTAAGATCGGTTGGTATAGATTCTATCACTTTAAGGGGCTCATCACTCAGGTTCTTCATATAAATCATAGCCCACATCTCTAAAGGAACTTGGTGATATTTAAACTGATACTCGACATTTTCTGTCCAAGCAGATATTGAATCGTCTTTACAATATGGTTTGATAATATTCTTGTATTTGTTGAACTTATTTTCTTCTTGTTGACTTCTTAGTTTCGTAGCAGAGATCTCCGCGTGTGAGTCTACATCCATCTCTTTCATCTTTAACTGTGTCTCTGATTCTACTTGTATTTGTTTTTCCTTAACTCATGCCATTTCATCTATCTCTTTTTGCTTTAATTCTCTCTCCTGATCTAATTGCTTTTGCTTAAATTCCTTATCATGTTCTAACTGTTGTTGCTTAATTTGCACTTCTTTTTGTTTTGTTATCTCAGCTAGTTGTATCTGGTGTTGTCTTTCCTGTGCGCGTTCATCTCTCTCTGCATCCTTTGCTTCTTTAAATTTTTGATCCGCATATTGTTCTAGCTCTTTACCTGTGTATTGAAATTCTTTGCCTGCTTTAATGAAGTCAGCTAGAGTAGCCATGTTGTTGGGTAATTGGCTCGCGTTGACCTGAACTGACTGCTTCACTCAGTTATTTTTCTTTAATATGCTATGTTATTTAATATCTGAGCACTACAAATTGTACTCTTTGTTTACAATCTGGAAAATTGTATTCTCCAAAAAATTAGAGCACAAAGTCTGTTCATACAATACACGCTGAAAAAGAGATGCACTATTAATCACAATGCATGCCAAAAACGTAGGTTTTACTCATCTTAATGTTCCCGAGAACAAGGAACAACACGTCAGCAACACCGGTCCCGTTGTTTGGCACCCCGGAATACACACGAGTTTTCTACTCAGGTCACCTTGTTTGTCACATCGGCATACACTCACGTTATCTATCAGCTGTTGTTCACCCTGGTTTACAGAGCAGCAACAATTAACAACTCGTAAACGAAAAATAGATTTTTGACAAATTGGTACAATGACACTGACAGGCCCACGAACAAACAGAATATCGATTAATTAATATTTAATGTCAATGTCCTGTCTTCGTTCTACAGTAATATGTCTTTCGTTACTAACCTAGTTTAATCTATGGAAGTATGGTGCAGACCAAATCTAATTTGCATAGCCGAAAGTAGTGCCCTCGTGACGGTAAACAAAAAGAAAAGTACGAAAAAAATTCAATAACTGCTTTTAAATAAATATAAATATAATAATAATGTGTAAATAAATAAATATATTCATTCTCTAACTTAAATAAACAAATAATAGTTAATACATCGTAAAGATTCAGGCAGGCAGTAGCTTGGCAGTTTGTAAACACTGAAATGCTGATTCCAAGTGGCGAGGCCCAACTGCTTGTCAATCGTGCCACGTCACAGGCGCAGCGCTATTTTTAGCTTGCAAAAATCAATACTGTCGCTGACCTCTGTATTGATCCGCCATGAATCATTTTTGACAATTATTCATACACAAATAAATAATTACATAAATAAATGAAAGAAGAACATAATATGAATACTTACAACTTTGAAGAACACATTATTTAAATATATAACATTCTAATAAGCACAAATAAACATTATTTCATCACGATAGGCACAATTCTGCTCGCAATTCGCTCTAGTCTGCACACGTCATCGTTACTGACACAAATTAAACATTTAATCTTTGTAGTATCCTATCTGTAACCCTAGTCTAGAGCCGTGGGTAAGTGTTATAGCTTGAACTCAGGTTCAAGCCACACTTCTGACACCACATTTAATCCTATTGCCTGTCAACAACTCATGTTTCAGGCATCATCGGATTACTTCTCCCACACCATACAAGAAACTTGCAAGTCGTGTGCGAGGAATGAAATGGTACATTTTATTGCCGTTGGCTCTTTACAATTACAAAACAGTCGCTATCTGATCACACATAAAGTCACAATATTCTCTATCACTAGTTTTCCTAAACCCTATGGCTAATCTCTATCTACTAGGCTATACGAAAACTATCTCTATTCTACACGATGTGAACACTACAAAGTCAGTCCCCAGTCTGACTTCCTTCACTCGCGTCGCTACACGCCACGCGGAAGGACCTTCATGCGTCCTTCGGCTCTTTGCGTGCTAGGTCAGTTAGCACGCTTCTATTAGCTGTCTTTGGTTGAGTGGCAATCGTGGCTATCACGCAGGCGTGATTCTGTCGTGACCAGTAGTGCTAACTATCTGGTCAACGCCTCCGTGTGAGGACTAGTTAATAGTCCCCCTTTTCTATCATCTATCCTGCCCTGATCCCGGGCACTGTGTTCCCTCTTATCTATCTGAGGTTGACCCCACGTCCCGGTGGTGTTCTATCATGAGGCAGGCTTCCTGCCTCCTGTTTCAGTCTTTGACACATGTTTAATAAAGTAATAACTACCGTCCACTTAAGGTAGTGTGCTTTTAGTTTCATTGACAGCGCAGTATTTAGCTGACAGGGCGGTTCTCTGACTATTGTGTTGACAGGGCAGTTTACTGACTATTTAGTTGCATGCAGTTTACTGTCTAATTAGTTTTCAGGGCAGCTTACTGACTATTATGTTGACAGGGTAGTTTACTGACTATTACGTTGACAAGGCAGTGTTCTAACTATTGTATTGACAGAACAGACCACTGACTATTTAGTTGCATGCAGTTTACTGTCTAATTAGTTGTCAGGGCAGCTTACTGACTATTTTGTTGACAGGGCAATGTACTGACAATTTAATTGACATGACAGTTTTGTTTTAGCTGACATGGCTGCCTTCTGACTATTTAATTGACAGACAATTTACTGACTATTTCGTTGACATTGCAGTTTAATGACTATTTAGTTGACCGAGCAGTTTACTATTTAGTTGACATATCAGGTTACTGACTATTTAGATGTCATGGTAGTCTACTGACTAATTGGTTGTCATGGCAATTATATGACTATAATCTAAAAACTGAGAGGGAAGACCAGGGGAACTTTTAATCAGATAGCTGTGGGAACGATTAGTAGTATGACTCTTCGCTGGATGTTGAATGAGGGGGACGGAGCACGTATGGGAATATCCTAAGTGCAGTGATGTCGGTTCCTAACTCAACTCAACAACTCAATTCTATGACTATTCCGTATAAAGGGCAGTGTACTGACTATTTTGTTGTCAGGACAGTTCTATGAATATTGTGTTGACAGACGAGTGGATTATCCAATGTTTTATGAGATGAGTTTACTAACTTAACAATGATGACATGTGACTGTAACCGCCACATCTATTATTGTTCATTTGATTATTTCAGATAGGGTTATTATGATTAACATCAAAAGCAAACTATTACATATAACAGGCAAGTGAAATCACAACTGAGAAATAAGAATTACTTTCGAAATTTAGAATATACATATTAACAAAACTGTTGAATGGTGTTCACAGCAGTCGGTATATACTTAGAGGTATTTTAGAATCTGTATTTATAACTCTTGCCTAAGGATGAGGAGAAATTGAACACACAAGAAACCTCAATTAAATCTTCCCTAAAGGCTAGGAGAAATTGAATTTCGTGCAATCAGCTTCATAAATCTTGTCACCAAGTTTCTACCCAGAGTTACAATGAGCAGAATAAGAACGAAAATAAAAGTAGCAATTAATGAAAAGAAGTATGGATTTATGGAAGGGTAAGAAACAAACAACGCAATATGCACAAAAAAGTACAAACAAGGAAATCAATAAACGCACATAAAGACATATGCCTTTACTTTACAGATTATACCAAAGAATTTGAATTAGTGAAACTTGATAAAACGATCAAAATGTTGGAAGATATTAAAATTGATTAGAAAGATCTCAGAATAATAACAAAATATGCCTCAGAAATAAGAAGCGGTAATTAAAATTGTAAATAAAGAGGGAAATTATAAACAGTTAAAGCCAGAAGTAAACAATGATGTGTTTAGACTCCGGATCTCTTCTGTGTAGCGACGTAATAATGAGAGAGATCAACGAGACATCAGGAATATACGCAGAAAGTTACATTATAAACAACCTACGTTATGCAAATGACACATTATTGATAGATGAAAACACAGAAGATCTGCAAAGACCGTTGGACATTCACGTAATACATGTGCTGAAAGAACTTTCCTCGAGTAACAAGTTATGGAAAACACGACTGCCATACTGCATTGAAAATACCGTTTCTCATCCGATAACTGAAGTCAAGCAAAGTCGGGCGTGGTTAGTACTTAGATGACCGCTGGGAACACAACGTGTTGCAGACCATGTTTAAACTTAGAAATCGGAGTGGGTTAGCCAGATGGTTTAGTTAGTTAGTTAGTTGACAAATCATCCTCATTGCACATCAAACCATTCAGTCCATAAGTGCTCGGATCCCCTCCTCAGCAAAACTCGCAGCGTGTAGCGGCTAACGACACAAGTTCTGTGTTGGTTTATCAATCTTCTTTGACTTCCTGCGTAATGTTTTTGTTTGGCCACATCTCTTTAAATTTGCTGTTCTCGCAGTCTGACCATGGTTGCAGATTCACAGGCATAACATGGTTCTCGCAAAAGTCTTACTTCTCGTAGAGTATTTAGAATGTCAGCCTGGTCCAGGGCGCGTCCGCCCTCTGCAGTAGCCTTACCTGCAATTTTGTCAGCCCGCTCATTTCCTTGTACTCTCGCATGCCCTGGCACGAAGATGAAACTAATCTTTGCCAGCCGAGACCGCTCCAGAGGCAGCAACCATTCTCTTCGGATCGACCCCTCCTCTATCCTCTTGATCATGTTCATTGAGTCGCTATTGAAACATGCACTAGTGAATGTCTGTGTCTCGAGCCATGTTATTGCATTACTTACTGCCATGATTTCCATAGTCAGGCTACTTGTGGTCTCAGCAAAAGCACGAGAGTCCTCCTTCACAATTCTCCCTCCGGCCTGAGCAGTAAAGGCCCATGAGCTTCTTACATGTCGGACGACCGACCCATCTGTGTAAATGACAACACTACCGTGTAACGAATTCTCGAAAATCAAGGCTTGTACTTCCGCCTCCGCAGCAGCCGGATATTTGTGTCTGCATTTTCTGTCTAGTTGGATGCAAACAGAAAAAAGATGTACAAAAATATATTGGTACATGTACCCACGCCTCGCCAGGTTCTAAGTCCTCATGTGAACACACCTGTTGAAGAATGTTTTCGGCTTGACCCATCCACGACCTTCCTCTTTTTAACCTGCTGCCCTTCACCTTCGTAATTTCACTGTGCAGTGGATGTTGTGTGTTTGCGTTAATTCTGAGGTAGGCACGTGCTCTGCAAATTTGTATTTTGTCTTCAATGGTTGGAAAATTAAGAAGGTAGCGCATCGCCTTGCATGCTGTAATTCTTGTACATCAAAGAATCATGCGCATAGCTTCGTTCTGCATCCTTTCCATCTTTTCTATCTGCTTACGGCTGAGAGTCAGGATCGCCATCGCATAGTCAAAATCAGACATGACTAGTTCCTCGTTTAGAAGACATAGATGGCACTGCTCACAGTTTGCTGCTGCCATCACCCGCATCGCAGCCAAACCCCGCTTGGCCTTTGGTATCACCTGGTCTATGTACTCATTTTAAGTAAGCCTTCGGTCAAAACTATCCCCAGGTAATTCATTGCCTGCGTTCTCTCCACAGTCTCTGAACACAGATTTGCAGTTGGTGTTGGAGTAATGACAATATGATTATTCAAAGAGAACCATGTCACTGTTGCCTTTGTTGGGTTGACCATTGCCCCGGCTTCAACACATCAAGTACTTATGCGATTGAGTTCGGTGTAGTTCCACAGCAAAGGTTTTAATGCCTGAGTGGAAACCTTCATAGACGTCATGAGCAAAAAACTGCTGCATTGCTCTAGGTTTCTCTTTGTGGACGGTACTCTCCCAGGGTAGGTGGGAAACACCCTGCCTTTCTAGCTGGCTTAATATTATTCTGGCAATTAACTTCTCCAGCAGCTTGTCTATTGTATTCTGCATGGTTATTACTCGATATCCCTGAATGTTTGTGAGGTCTTTGCCAGGCTTTGGCAAGGGAATCAGATAGCTGTGTAACCACTCCTCCTTGATGCTAGCACTCCCTATACTATTGTTGTACATGTCTGCTAGTTTCTCTAGCTCGTTGTCGGTACACCTATTGATGTAGTCGTATCTTATGCCATCTGGCCCTGGAGCGCTGTTTTTTGATCGTCGAAGCACCGCCTTCATTTCTGTCACTGTCACTGTGTCTTCATCCGAAATGTTCTGGGCCTTGCACCTGTCTGAGGTGACCTCCTTGGCAAGATTTTAGCCTCTTATGTCCGTCTGGTTGCTCTGCTCTAGATAGCGTTCGAAGAGGGCTCGAAGATGGAGAGGGACACTAGTAATAGGGGAAGCTAATCCACACGCAAAAATTAGCTCAGTGCACTAGAAGCAGTAATACGTGTATAAACTACTCTTAAGTTAAACCGAGTGAACACACACACACACACACACACACACACACACACACACACACACACACACACACACACACACACACACACACACACACAAGGAACAGGAAAACAAAAATATAACAACATAGTGATATAACAGAACGGAATATGACTAAACAATTACTACATTCAGATAACTAGGGGGGAGCAATTGTAATATATTTTTCACCGTCCTCCCAGATTTTCCTAGAGGTTATCACAAATGTACAGTTGGATCACTGTACAAGAAGTTATTCAGTCATTGATAAAAATAGTTACAAGTGTCAACATATTTAAAACAGACTTGGCGATGAAATAAATAAAGACCATTGGTTGGATTGGCTCAAGATACCGGCAGAAATCTCGGCCAAGACTTGGCGGTTGAAAGCTAGCTTATTCTACGCCATGATCTAGGGAGAGACACCAGGTTTTCCAGTTTCGGTAGTTGGGTGTCCAGTGTTCTGCGGTTATCACGGTAAGCTCTGCCAATAATTAGTCACTGACGATAACTGAAGAGAAGGTAACACGTTTTTTGTATGTACAGTGGTGTGACTGTGATATTTACGCTTCATAAAGATGATCAAAATAAATGCTATTTTTCTTGAGAGAGATTCTGCAAATCACCATGCTTTTTCCATCACTGAATCCGCTATGCCAAAGCCCTTCTGATAAAATTGATATTTCTATATGCTATGGAATGCTGTCACATCATAACTGCATATGATAAACACTCATCTTTATGCTACGGAAATGTTCACTCTAAATGAACATTCTACGCATTAGTTATTTTGCAAAGAAAAATGTTGCTAAGATTCTATCTCTTAAATCCTTTGTGCACAGATTCACATATATCTGAATATATATTATGTGATTCTTCTGTTCACAACTTTCATGAATATGCTCGGAAAATTTGAGAGTGAATGCCATGTTCTTTTTATGATATTTATTCCTCATTGACAGAGAAAGATTGATGTACCATATATCAGTATTTCTGTAGGACGTTGCACTCAATGCCAGCATCGCACAATTGCTGTTGATGACTTGTGAATTATTACGTTCAGTGCTCTGCCTAATGCTTTCTGAAAGATGGCCATAAAGGATTCCGTTACCGATTTGGGTGCACTGAAATTGCTTGCAACAGTGGTTGGGTTTTCGAATATCGTCTGCTAACCCCTGCTCAGAGGAGACAGGCTGGGAGAGACAATATGCTCTTGTGTTGGATCCTTTGCTTATGCGTGATGAATATCTATCTTATGGCTCTCGCATTATTTTATGAAATGATGTTTCAGTTTTCTCATTAGAGAGTAGATTTAATGTTGGTTCATGATTATTAATTTCACTGCTGAAGGAGATGTTCGAATTTTACCCCAGTAGGAAAAGGTAAATGAAATAATAATGATGGAGGATGAAAATGTCACTTGAGCACCGAGGATAACCTAATAGGAATGAAGACGGGTCTTGCATTTCAGGCGTGGGATGTTCAGATGCTATCATGACGACTTTGTCTCAACAGAGTGTCGTCATCTCAATATGCTGACTTTGTCTCAACAAGCCTTTGTCTCAACATATCTTCGTCTCAACATGACTTTGTCTCAATATGATGACGTTGCCTCAACATGACTTGGTCTCAAACCGTTGAATTAGCCACAACAGGACAATTTGGTCTCATGTTAATGTCTTTGTCTCATCATGAGATTTATCTCATCTTGACATTACAGCCTCAATGGAGAGCAAATATTGATCCTAAGCAGATACTGGTCACACTAAATCAGATGTTTGAATAAATTCCATCTCCGGAGAAGAGGATTTAGTGATCCTACCTCTGAGTCCTATTTCATATTTCCCCTTTTACATATTTCATTTCACGATGATATATAATTTTATAAAATACATAAGCGGTTGGTATGTTGTTTGTACTACCATAGATGGGTGGTGTGTTTTTGGCCTACCAATATAAACTGCTGTTCATTTGATCTTACCAACATACAATATGGTGATACTGAATTGCTTTGCTGAATGCTTTAGGGATGTTCTGACCTATGTCTATGAACTGCGGAATGGTCTTCACTATTTCATTGACTACAATGATTTGAGGAGTTGCATTCCTGCTGCCATGAAGAGTATATGGTCCTTATTCTGAACGATCTCCAATCTCAGCTTCACCCAGTATTCTAGTAACCACCCAGTATCCATCACCATCTAATGCCTCAAAAGGTTATCACTGTGGAAAATTGTATTGATGTTGGTGAACCCAAGGATTTGGATACATCACTAAGGACTTACCATACCTTGCTTATCACTGGCTATGGAAATTGAGTAGAACCAGAACCCAGTATACAAACATTAAGTTTTGGTTGGAAGAAGTCAAATCATTTTTATTGTCAGTTGGAGGAGTTTATTATCAGGCACTAAAATCTCAGTTAAATATGAGAGAGAGAGAGAGAGAGAGAGAGAGAGAGAGAGAGAGAGAGAGAGAGAGAGAGAGAGAGAGAGAGAGAGAGAGAGAGTGAGAGTGAGAGTGAGAGAGAGAGATTAGACTTTCTTTCATAGAAAGCTTTATAAAAGGTTTATCTAACTAGATTACTTTTGTAATATGTGAGATTAATTTGTTATCAATTTTTCTACATGTTGTTTTACATATTGAGTAAATACCGATCACAGATCGTCCCTTAACCCATCATTTGTCCCAAGACATATATTTAATTTGAATCAAGAGTTGGGTTGATTTGTTGTTGGACGTTTTGTTCAAACATTTATTTATTATAGTTCACACATAACAATGTTATAGATTGCTGGAGCTCCCAGTGACCCATTTCCATTATAGAGGAGGCAGTCTTCTCTTTGGTCTGTGGTAAATGTCCGCTATCTCCACGCCTTCAAAAGGAACCTATTCTTTATCATTTGTGTGGGAAACTTGTATTATCTGTGGTTATCCTCACTTGGGGGTTCGTGAGCCATTTCTAGGTTTCCTGATGAGGGTTGATTGAAGATGGTAACCCTTCCCAATCGAGATACCCTTGGTTATATCCTTGTCTTAATCTATTCTCACCTCACAGCAATAACATCATATGGAAGATGTATGCACTGTGATAAAAATAGACTAGGAAAAGCAATAGCTGTATTTCAGAAAATGAAAAGTACAATGTGTCATTTTCATTGAATATCAGAAAGAGATTGCTGAAATTATATATAACCTGTTATGTTATATGGCAGTGAATCATGAAACCGGAACCATCAAATTATGAAGAGCTTAGAGGCAATGGGGATGTGGTTCCTGAAACGAATAATGGGAATATCTTGGACTACCAAGGCAGTAAACAATGATTGCCTGGAGGAGGCTAATGAAAGTACAACATTATATACAACTATAAGGAGACAGATACTATTCTTTGGTAATGTAATTAGATGGTTAAATAATTGCATATCCTTTACAGGGCATCGCTGTCAGCCCTAGCATATTTTTGGCTGTTTGTGACTTATTTGCAAGATTACGTTCAGTAGTTTGCTATTGCTTTCTGAACAACTGGTACTAATACCATTGTCCGGAAACCAACACAAGGCAGTCTGTTTCGAAATCGCCCACAACTGTGTTTCTTCTTCTTCGTTCATCCGGAGTTTTTTTTTTCGGACGTGACTGCGTTGTGCCCGTTTACAGCAGAGCTGCGTTCTTGCGCCGTTAGGCCGACACATCCGACTTCTGCGGGCATTTGTTGACCGGGTTAACCTTCCCGGGGCAACTGTGTTTCTAACACAGTATAATGGATTACGAATTGAGTTCGTAACTTTTGCGGCACAAAGGCAACAATAAGATGTGAGACATTGATTAACATCGTGACGAATGGAAAGCTAATGTTTGGAAGAGATAGAACGAGAGAAATGATACTGCATGAGCTGTGCACGGGAAATGGAGTCTTAGCTAGGACAAAAAGGACGTCCTACGATGCAAAAGGTGGACACAAAAGTGTGAAGATATATGACGCGCAGCATCATTCTAAATGGGAGATCCGAGAATAAGGAGACGAAAAATAAAAGGAAGTAGTAGTTGTGTAGTTTAGTAGTAGAAGTAATCGTCGTCGTCGTCGTCGTCGTCGTCGTCGTCGTCGTCGTCGTCGTCGTAGTAGTAGTAGTAGTAGTAGTAGTAGTAGAAGTAGTAGTAGTAGTAGTAGTAATAGTGGTGGTAGTGGTAGTAGTAGTAGTAGTCGTAGTAGTAGTAGTATTAGTAGTAGTAGTAGTAGTAGTAGTAGTAGTGATGGTAGTGGTGGTAGTAGTAGTAGTAGTAGTAGTAGTAGTAGTATTAGTAGTAGTAGTAGTATTAGTAGTAGTAGTAGTAGTAGTAGTAGTAGTAGTGTAACGAAACGCCCGTATTCCATGTCCTCATGCCTTCTTTGATTTTGGGTAAACAGAGGGAAACAGCTTTCGGGAACCCTCAGTTCTCTTATCCACTCAATCCCCATGGAAGATAGTTCTCGTGGTTACTTTGACCACCCGATCTTCTTAATAGAATTATTAGAAATATATCTTTTCTTCAGGGAAAACCCGATAGGGCACCTTGCACCAAATACGCACTAATGTAACTTCTTGGCCATTAATGTCCGGTTAAACAAGTACCGTTGGTAGACTGCATCATGTCATTTTGACACTCCAAAGAGTGAAACAGCAGAAGTGCAGATTCCTACTAGTGGATTTTGAAAGGTAATAATTGGGTTTTAGGTAGTCCTGCCATACCTGGACTTATAAATGTATGTTGTCTCGACTGGTGAGACAAATTGGCGAAAAGCCGGTATTGCCCTATTGTGAGTGGGTTGTCATTTGGCAACTCTAGCTAAGCGTCTTGTTCTTGGCATCGCCGGGGAATGAATCTGAACAATATATCTCCCCAGAGGATTTCACTTGTTCTTGGCAGCAGATGCGCTGTTGCTATCTTTCCTTCTACGGCCTGAACTTGGCATACTGTCATCTTTCATTTGACTATAATCATTATATAGTTACGGTATGCCGGAAGGAGGGAAGCGCTCCGTGGGGATGGGTTCCACCCATCTATGATCTATCTTCTTGAGCCGGAAGAGGGTATCCACTGTGCTATCTCTTTCGTCTTTTAGCAGATGGGGTGGCGGGGTGGATCGAATAGTTATTGATCATTAGGACAATGCCAGAGAATAAATAGAACTCATCTACACATATGGCTGATGCAAGGCACTGCCGGTACATTGCGGCGACAGCTCAGACGAGAGCAGCGGCCGGACGGGGTAGTATCTTCTTTCCTATTCTTGCTAGGAATGGGGAACGACACTTCTTTCCATACAAACCCATTACTATATAAGAGCGGAAACCCACATAATTACTAACAAAACACAACAAGAGCTTTGTCGTGTGAAAGAGAGGGTTTGTCAGTGAGAGAGAAGCCGGGAAACGAATGTGCCCAATAATAATAAAGGCATGGTATGAGAGTGGAGAGTGAATCTGGTTTGAGGAAAATGGGTAAGGTATCTAGGGTCAAACGACAAGACTTCGTCAAGCTGAAGACCTGGTCTAGGAAAGACGCCGCCAATCCAGGACCTCTTGTCAGGTCAGGCGAATTCACGCAGGTCCAGTAAAGAGTTATATATCAATTAATATTATATATTTTGTTTATGGCAACTGATGTGCTGAGACCATTAGGAGTCTCCATGTCGGCTGTACCAGAAGTTTAGGCTGGAGGCTCTCACAAATGTTTGTCCATTCCAGGGTCCTTCTTTTGGAAGTAAGAACAGAGCTGAAGGTCTCGACAGGGGTGCTACACTGAAAGTATGTTGTAACCGCGTCCTTGTCAAGTTTTGGGCCATACCAGGCCAAGGGTATGATCTCTACAAGATAGAGCCAACGCTGGCCCGAAAGAATGACCATCAGCCTTTTCCAACACCTCGCCAGTCATCTCGATACGCTAGGATCGAGTCAGTTTGTATTCTGGACTGGACCCCGCCTAAATATCAGTCCCATCCATCCTTGTCTGAGACAGTGAAGGATACCTACCCAATTCCCGCTCAAGAACTATTTCCCATTGTAGGAAATTTTACTTAGCATTGTGACCAGGGATCACAGGACATTATCCCACGAACAGTATTCTGGTTCTACAGAGGCCTGTTGTTAGCCCAATGTACCGGGAGGGAAAGCACAGCGAACTTATGATTCGGTGAGCGATATGTGGACAGAACGGACCTTGACTACAGCTTGGTCTATGATGTAAAGCCATGAGGCTCTGTGCCTGAACTTTATCCTTGTTGTGTCTGTTTAGAACTATCTGTTTTAACTGCCTTAATGTTTTCCTGTGCTGTTCTTTATTAGGTTAATAAAATTACTTTCAAGTTATTCTGACGATCGCCATGTTATCTATGCGTCAGCCAGAAAGACACGTCAGGGAATAGGTCCCGAGGTCGAAAGAGAGAGTGACAGTGAGTCCGGGGAACGGAGGAGGGTTGGCAAGAAAAGACCTATCCCAGCCAGGGCGAAAGAATAGTTTTGAAACATTGTGACATAGTTATTTGGGACCCTCCACGTAGCTTGTTACAAGTAGTAGTAGTAGTAGTAGTAGTAGTAGTAGTAGTAGTAGTAGTAGTAGTAGTAGTAGTAGTAGTAGTAGTAGTAGTGACAGCAGCAGCAGAAGAATAAGAATAAGAAGAAGAAGAAGAAGAAGAAGAAGAAGAAGAAGAAGAAGAAGAAGAAGAAGAAGAAGAAGAAGAAGAAAAACTAAGAGAAGGAGGAGGCGGCGGAGGAGGAGGAGAGAAGAAGAAGAAGAAGAAGAAGAAGAAGAAGAAGAAGAAGAAGAAGAAGAAGAAGAAGAAGAAGAAGAAGAAGAAGAAGAAGAAGAAGAAGAAGAAGAAGAAGAAAACCTAAGAGAAGAAGGAGGAGAATGATGAAGAGGAGGAGGTTTAGGAATAAGATGAGGAGGGTGATGAGAAGAAAAAGCGGCTCAGCCACCCATTCCTTGGACACTTTGACATATCTCGTTTATGATGAGGTCACAATCTGAATGCAGGTCTTGAGGTTTGTTACCAGCCCCGGGGTACACTCTAGAATATTGTATTGCCGCTGTTTTCCTTCTTGGTATGTTTCAGTGCAAACTGTCCCTGGGGCGAGGTTCTTTATCAATGTTCGATTACCATGGGCCAAATGTGATATTAATTTGTCTAGGGCCCTATTTCTATTTCGCTAAGTACGCTTTTCAAGGTTCTGGAAAGTAATAAAACTGTTTGCGAATATTTTTTTTTTCTGTTTTATGAATCCCTTCGTCTTCTCGAACTGTTCTTTTTAAAGCCTTGATGGCGTAGTGGCAGTAGTGCTTACTAACCAGAACAGTCGTTAAATCCAGACAAATAATGGTATATGCTTCTGACCCGTACGACTTCGCCAGTGGGGAGGTTAAAACATTGTATCTATTGTGTATAACTATTATAATTTATCCTTTCACCTCTAACCATGTTTTAATTCATGATAATGTAACTATTGTGTAATTGTTATCTCTCACATTTTACCTCTAACAATTGTTTTAATTCATGCTAATGTAACTATTGTTTTAATAAAAATGTTTTATGTTATACCTATTCATGGCTGTTTTTGTTGCTTCTTCTATACGTTTGATGTTTCTTTTTATATGTGATGTTTTTCATTTTATACCTCGTTATTGTTTTCAGTGTCATGTTTATTGTTTATACGCCACGCTAACAGAATGCTATAATATGACCTACCCCTCACGACCTCTGACCTAATACCGCTGTTTTCTTTAAGACACCGAAACATGACACTACTCTCTCTCTCTCTCTCTCTCTCTCTCTCTCTCTCTCTCTCTCTCTCTCTCTCTCTCTCTCTCATAGACTTGAAACCTATCCCTTGCTTTGGTTATAATTACTTTTATAACGCTGCCGTGTTATTGTTAACGCCCTGCCACTTTCTCTCCTTTGACCTAATGACACTGCTTCCATAATTGTTTTTTTTATCCCCACAAAAATTGCTCACATATTCATGACCCACTACAGGGGAAAAGGGGGGGGGGAGAGAGAGAGAGAGAGAGAGAGAGAGAGAGAGAGAGAGAGAGAGAGAGAGAGAGAGAGAGGGGGGAGGGTTCCTCGATTTCGGAACGTCATCGATACCAGCATACTAAGGATATATAAGGGAAAACCATATCGATTTTGATGGTGCGGCTCCTTGAGGAGCTAGTTTGTGATGTCAGCTAGAGTATGTTAGTAAGGCTATACAAGGTAACACCTACAGTAAAATCTTGAAAATCTACCACAAAGGTACATTAATACTAATATTACAGTGACTCGTATCGATTCTATGACAAGAGTGTGAAACAGCAACGATTGTGCTAATATAATATAGGCACTACGTTTTAGTTTTGCCGTATTTTACGGGAGATGTTTTTGCGTTAATTTGGGGTTTCTTGATTTTATGTCTCCGGTTTAAGGATATATAAAGTACTGGTGACATTTACATTCTCCGAATATTTCAAGATCGAGTTAAAACTGAAACCGAATACTGGATATTATGTTTCCCTCCACGAGCTACGAATCTATACCTTTTGTCTTCTCAAATTCGTGTCCTGGACAGAAGTACAGACTGACTTTATAAGACGTAAGTACACCCGTCAATTCCGTTTTAACTAGACTTTGTGCGTTATTCTAGTGTGTGTTCCTTTTAAACTTTATCATCCATTTTTACTTATGATTATGTAGTTTTCGACTATTAGAGTTGGCAATCCCATATCGAACTAAAATTATAAAGATGGCATGCTGTATATTGTGGTATTTCAATGGAGGACATGGCAGTTGTCATGCAACTATGAACATTTAATATTGTTATGGAATATTCATAGCAATTGCAATTCCAATGATTGCTTATTTGCATTCAACACATATTATAGCATTTATTTGTATATATATATATAAGATGAGGACTAGTTATATATATATAAACTGACAGAGTTATCTGTTCTTGAGTTAGACAGCGGCAGTGTTAATCTCCTTGACGACAGCGTAACCAACAATTGTGTGAGTGTGTAGGTAGGGTCAGAAAAAGTGAAAAGGTCAAAACCGTTGTCTTCTTTATGTACCTATTAAATGATAAACAGACACACAAACTTTAATATCTCAGCTTAAAAAATGACCTACAGACTTGAATAAGGTACAGTTGGATTTTTTTTTTTTTTCAAGAGGTATCCAACTATGCAGGTTATATGCTTAAAAAGCAATTTAGAAAATATTACTAAAGTGGCTAATATAATATTTCTGTTCGTGTTCAACAACAGCATGTTTTTTTGAATTGACTAACTGTATAATTTTGTAATGCGGTGTGTTTTATTGCTGTTGTATAGTTTTCTGTTTACATTGGCTGACTTGGCCTTTATTAAAGGTGGTAAAAGGTCAGCCGCGGAGCAAGCAAGATACGGGGCTTCTCATCATCAGAAATCGTCGCCCTTAGCCGAATGGTTCGGCTTCTTTACCTTCATTGCCTTATTAAGGTGGTAAAAACTCAGCCGCGGAGCAAGCACGATACGGGGCTTCTCATCATCAGAAATCGTCGCCCTTAGCCGAGTGTTTCGGCTTCTTTACCTTCATTGCACTCTAAGATGGCAGGCTCATCCGCGTCATGACTCCCGGTCGTCTTTCTCCTGCTCTGATTATTGACTTTCGAGCACCATAACTGACCGCGAGATAGCCAGCATCTTTCTCCGGCAGTTTGTCTCAGTCTACACCTCCATCTCGGGGGTTAGCCATGACACATACAGGACCCTTCTACAGGCCTTAAGACGACATGGACATATGGTTCTAGATCTAGATATTTTAAACACTAATTGGCTTTCGGCAGGTTTAGTTTAGTTTAGTTTAGTCGACGTATCAACATCATGACACACGGATGTAACCCATAAGTGTTCCGTTCTTCTCCTAACTCAAGCCTGAGTCTGGAGAAACTCAGCTCAGTGCACGAACTCCGTAGCCCTGGCGAGGATCCTGAAATACGTTGGGTAGATTTTTAAATAGAGATTTTGCCCTGGAAGCGCCGTTAGGCTACTATTTTTCGATTTCCAACTGCCAAGGGATGTTTTACGTGCACAACAATACACACGGGCGTCCGATCTCACTACCCAGAGACCAGGGGCAATTTTATTACTAGAAGTCCACGTGAAAAAATCCTGGGCCTCACCGGGGATGAACCCGGGACCTCCAGCACTCGAGGCGGACACCATACCTCGAGACCACTCAGCCCCCTGGTCTGGTCTGCATCACGCCGGCCCCCTTTGCTTCCCAGGACATTTCTGGATACCATTTTAGGCTGTGTTGACCTGGGAGCCCAGGTCAATAAAAAAAAAAAACATCGGTCTAGATGCAGATCGAACCCATGACCAACTGGCCACCAGGCGAACGTCTAACCACTAAACTACCGCGGCACCCACTATTATTTTAACGAAACCAATAATACACAAGTAAGCTTTATCGCGTTGGGTCGATAATATTTGTTAGACAAATTGACTTATTTTATCATACCCCATCCTACAACAGGGGAATGTTTCTTTGATTCCTCTTTGATTTCTTCAGGTTGTTTTGCTGAGTTCATCTCTTTTAAAACCACACGGACTAATCACTCGCTAGTCTAAGTTTTGTCCTTAATGTTGTTCTCATGTTTTGTTTTGCTTTTGGGGGGTGGGGGTGGGGGACAAAATAAATAATTGTCTGGACGATTTGAGCAAATGGTTGTTTGGATTATGTTTGTCTCTACATAGGGCACTTGTACCAAAGCTGACGTTGAAATTCAATTAATTATTGGATAGTAGAGGGTCGGCACAGTACTCGGAATACGTCCGAAATTAACATGTGCTCACAGGTCTATTTTTACTTCTTCCCTTGCTCCATTTGTATCAGTGAAGTATAGGAGAAAAATGTACAGATCTTTTATGCGCTCTTTCTAAAGCTGTTTGTAAGTTGGTATTAATTTCTGTAAGGTTGTTCTTGGTATCATTCCTCCATATTTTACGTGGTCTTCCCCTTGCTCTGTATCCAACATATATGTGTGACTCTTTGTGGCAGATGGTACCAGGGCATTCTTGCGAGGTGGCCAAATCATGTAATCTCTTGTTCTTTAATGAACTACATGACTGGTTTCTAACTTGGTATTCTAATTTCCTCATTCCTAATTCTATCTCTCATTGTTACTCGCGGAGCTCTTATAGGGCATTTCATCTCTGTTGTTATGATTTTACGCTCAGTTGAAACAGCAAGCGGCCATGTTTGAAATAAGTAGCATAATGTTGACCAAAATATAGTTCTTATTAGATTTGCTTTAGTACTAATAGGTATCTGTCTTAGCGACAGAAGTGGCGATAATTGTCCGAGTCCTAGATTTGCCTGTGCACAACGTATATTGATTTGTATATCCAATTTCCTCTCTAAGTGAAAACTGACCATACACATTTAAATTCACTGGTGTGTTTTAGTTTCAAGTTCTTTACTTCTATTGACAGAGATCCTGGCTGTCTGCCAATCACCATTGTCTCTGTCTTTTCAATGCTTATGTGAAAAGTTCTTTCCTGAGTAAAATAAGTACTTGTTCATATCTTTTTGACAGGACTTCACTGTCAGCACCAGCATTTCACTGCTGTTGTTGATGTCTTGGCAAGTTTACGTTCAGTAGTTTGCCATTGCTTTCTGAACGACCGGTTCCCATAACAACTCGTTTAAACCTAGTGCAACGCGGTCTGCTGCCAAATCGGTCGCCGCGGTGTTTCGAACGCGGATAAGCGGGCTTACAAATCGCGTCCGTAAAACCTTTGCCATGGAGCTCGGCAAAATAAGTACTAGGAAATAATATATTACGTAAAGGGAATATTCTTAAACAAGTGAATCGGTACAATTATCTCAGAACAGTCTGATGAGAGATGCCTTGAAGAGATTAGAACAAGACTCACATCGGCGAAGGTAGCCTTTTGCAAGAAGGAAAACATACTGGCCAGTAAAAAGATGTCATTTGCAACGAGAAAAAGAGTGTTGAAGTGCTACATAGAACCTGTAGTTTGTATGGATATGAAGCTTGGGAATGAATAGAAAAGCTGAAAAAAAAAAAAAAAAAACATCTGATGGCTGTGGACATGTAGTCTCTGAGAAAAATGCAAAGAATACCATGGATAGATAGAAAAACCAATGACCAATTCCTACAAAAAACGAATGAAAATCTTAAAATGATTAGAGAAATTAGACGAAGACAGTCAACGTTTTTGGTCACGTTGTGAGAAGAAATAAATTGGGAAACTTGGTGACAACTGGCAAGAACGAGGGGAAGAGAACAAGGGGAAGACATAGAAGTAAATACCATGATGGCTAGGCCACGTGGTGTGATTGAGACAAAAAAATTGAGCTGATGCACGACTCTGGTGATCGAGTGAGATGGCGAAACATAACCGCACACGCTTATCGGTATGACACATGATGCTGTTCAATAAACGTACGAGGATAACACTTATACCCATTGCGTCTATAATGATCTGTACTCGTATCAGAAGTAGTTACACTCTTAGTTAAGAGATGGAAATAGTGAAATACGTCGTGGCAACAGCAAGGTTGGAGGGGAAGTGAAACAGGGGAAGACAAAGAGCCAAGGTGGTAGAAGGGCTGACAGCATGGCATGGAGGAGCATAAGGCATGTTAGGCAACAGGTCTGACACAAGAGTGTGAAGATATGTGACGCGTAACATCATTCAATATGTGAGATAGGAGAATAAGGAGAAAAATAAGAAAAGGCAGTAGTAGTTGCAGTAGTAGTAGTAGTAGTAGTAGTAGTAGTAGTAGAAGTAGTAGTAGTAGTAGCAGTAATAGTAATAGTGATAGTAATAACAGTAGTAGTAGTAGCTGTAGCAGTAGCAAAAGAAGAAGAAGAAGAAGAAGAAGAAGAAGAAGAAGAAGAAGAAGAAGAAGAAGAAGAAGAAGAAGAAGAAGAAGAAGAAGAAACTACATATCTGATGTACTACTGAGGCACTTTTCTATTAGAAAAATGCCCGCTTTCCAGCGCTGTCATTACCGCTAATCTAATACATGTGCAAGACAGAACACCCATTAAAAAGACACAGAAGACCAACAAGATTACCTTCTTCCGTTAGCCACTCAGGATAGAAGACATTTACAAACACGAAAAATACGTCTGCAGCATTCTTTAGCTCCTATGCCAAATTACTTTACATTGTATCTTCACAATGAAATAAGGGGTATCCTCTCCCAGAAATCCGGTTATGCCAAGACGGTAATTAGTCTGCCAATGTTTGCTAACCACAACAAGAATGTAATAGATCCTTCTGTTCTACATGGCTGGTCAGCTACAGTGGCTTTGATATGTTAGTACTTTTGTACAGCATCACATCAGTATTCATGGAACAGCCTACACTGGTCACTAGGAGGATCTAGTGGATAAATGTCATGTATATTTATCAGTGCTAAAGCCCGGGCGCTTCGATATCTACGTGAGCAGAGAACTAAGTCGAAACTCATATGGCGAACTAACTGGGTGACAGAACTCGGCTGTAGATACTTGCGGCTTGTGTGTTATCATCGGCAGTTAAAACAACAAAATAAA
>OY992881.1:114473159-114483159 GCA_963921405.1 Cepaea hortensis
GGTTACCTCCAGACATTTGTCATTGCTTTCTGAACTATTTGAAAATTGGTTTCGGTGGTATGAGGCGTCGGAAGTTCAGAAAGCAAAAAAAAAAAAAAATGTAGAAGAATATTGATTGATTTATTTACCCGTGTTATTATACAAAACGAAAGAGGACTCTTATCTACGTCTTGCGGCCTATTGGGTATAGAGATGTACTAAACAATGTATTTCCTTGGTAAATTTAAACACAGACGCCATTTTGAAGCATTATTTATTAGGCGATTCCAGGCGTAGCTATGTAAACAAAAGGACTTCCTGTTAAGTCTTAGACTTCCGCAGGGATAACGTTTCTTCATATTCGCACAATATCAACGACTATGTACTTAATATTTCAGCCAAGTATTATATGTTTATCCACGGAATATAACTGGATAGAAATCGTGCAATATTTTGTTTAAGGCGTCTGTGTTGAAATCAATTAAGCGAATGCATTGTTTTGAATTTATGAAACGTCGACTCCCGAATTTAGTGTTTCTACCACCTCTGCAGCTACCCGACTTGGGTTCTCTGTTCTTATCTGGTGTGGTGGCTCCAGGGTCGACACGAGGCCATTGATGTTGTTTCGGTTACATTGTGAGGTTGCTATGTGTCGGTTACATTGTGAGGTTGCTATGTGTCGGTTACATTGTGAGGTTGCTATGTGTGGGTTACATTGTGAGGTTGCTTTATATCGGTAACATTGTGAGGTTGCTATGTGTCGGTTACATTGTGAGGTTGCTATGTGTCGGTTACATTGCGAGGTTGCTATGTGTGGGTTACATTGTGAGGTTGCTATGTGTGGGTTACATTGTGAGGTTGCTATGTGTCGGTTACATTGTGAGGTTGCTTTATATCGGTAACATTGTGAGGTTGCTATGTGTGGGTTACATTGTGAGGTTGCTATGTGTCGGTTACATTGTGAGGTTGCTTTGTGTCGAGGCCATTGTTGTTGTTTCGGTTACATTGTGAGGTTGCTTTGTGTCGAGGCCATTGGTGTTGTTTCGGTTACATTGTGAGGTTGCTTTGTGTCGAGGCCATTGATGTTGTTTCGGTTACATTGTGAGGTTGCTTTGTGTCGGGGCCATTGATGTTGTTTCGGTTACATTGTGAGGTTGCTTTGTGTCGGTTACATTGTGAGGTTGCTTTGTGTCGGTTACATTGTGAGGTTGCTATGTGTGGGTTACATTGTGAGGTTGCTATGTGTCGGTTACATTGTGAGGTTGCTTTATATCGGTAACATTGTGAGGTTGCTATGTGTCGGTTAGATTGTGAGGTTGCTATGTGTCGGTTACATTGTGAGATTGCTATGTGTCGGTTACATTGTGAGGTTGCTTTATATCGGTAACATTGTGAGGTTGCTATGTGTCGGTTACATTGTGAGGTTGCTATGTGTCGGTTACATTGCGAGGTTGCTATGTGTGGGTTACATTGTGAGGTTGCTATGTGTGGGTTACATTGTGAGGTTGCTATGTGTCGGTTACATTGTGAGGTTGCTTTATATCGGTAACATTGTGAGGTTGCTATGTGTGGGTTACATTGTGAGGTTGCTATGTGTCGGTTACATTGTGAGGTTGCTTTGTGTCGAGGCCATTGTTGTTGTTTCGGTTACATTGTGAGGTTGCTTTGTGTCGGGGCCATTGATGTTGTTTCGGTTACATTGTGAGGTTGCTTTGTGTCGGTTACATTGTGAGGTTGCTATGTGTGGGTTACATTGTGAGGTTGCTATGTGTGGGTTACATTGTGAGGTTGCTATGTGTCGGTTACATTGTGAGGTTGCTTTATATCGGTATCATTGTGAGGTTGCTATGTGTGGGTTACATTGTGAGGTTGCTATGTGTCGGTTACATTGTGAGGTTGCTTTGTGTCGAGGCCATTGTTGTTGTTTCGGTTACATTGTGAGGTTGCTTTGTGTCGAGGCCATTGATGTTGTTTCGGTTACATTGTGAGGTTGCTTTGTGTCGGTTACATTGTGAGGTTGCTATGTGTGGATTACATTGTGAGGTTGCTATGTGTGGGTTACATTGTGAGGTTGCAATGTGTCGGTTACATTGTGAGGTTGCTTTATATCGGTAACATTGTGAGGTTGCTATCTGTGGGTTACATTGTGAGGTTGCTATGTGTCGGTTACATTGTGAGGTTGCTTTGTGTCGAGGCCATTGATGTTGTGTCGGTTACATTGTGAGGTTGCTTTGTGTCGAGGCCATTGATGTTGTGTCGGTTACATTGTGAGGTTGCTTTGTGTCGGTTACATTGTGAGGTTGCTATGTGTCGGTTACATAGCGAGATTGCTATGTGTCGGTTACATTGTGAGGTTGCTTTGTGTCGAGGCCATTGATGTTGTTTCGGTTACATTGTGAGGTTGCTTTGTGTCGGTTACATTGTGAGGTTGCTATGTGTGGGTTACATTGTGAGGTTGCTATGTGTCGGTTACATTGTGAGGTTGCTTTATATCGGTAACATTGTGAGGTTGCTATGTGTCGGTTACATTGTGAGGTTGCTATGTGTCGGTTACATTGTGAGATTGCTATGTGTCGGTTACATTGTGAGGTTGCTTTATATCGGTAACATTGTGAGGTTGCTATGTGTCGGTTACATTGTGAGGTTGCTATGTGTCGGTTACATTGTGAGGTTGCTTTATATCGGTAACATTGTGAGGTTGCTATGTGTCGGTTACATTGTGAGGTTGCTATGTGTCGGTTACATTGTGAGGTTGCTATGTGTCGGTTACATTGTGAGATCGCTATGTGTCGGTTACATTGTGAGGTTGCTATGTGTCGATTACATTGTGAGGTTGCTATGTGTCGGTTACATTGTGAGGTTCCTATGTGTCGGTTACATTGTGAGGTTGCTATGTGTCGGTTACATTGTGAGGTTGCTATGTGTCGGTTAGATTGTGAGGTTGCTATGTGTCGGTTACATTGTGAGGTTGCTATGTGTCGGTTACATTGTGAGATTGCTATGTGTGGGTTACATTGTGAGATTGCTATGTGTGGGTTACATTGTGAGATTGCTATGTGTGGGTTACATTGTGAGATTGCTATGTGTGGGTTACATTGTGAGATTGCTATGTGTCGGTTACATTGTGAGGTTGCTATGTTTTGGTCAAACTGTGAGGTTTCTATGTATAGGTTTTATTGGAAAGTTTCGGTCTTACTAAGAGGTTTCGTTGTTACTAAGAGGATTTTGACTTATTCAGAGGTGTTGGTCGTACTGAGGTTCTTCTTCTTCTTCTTCTTCTTCTTCTTCTTCTTCTTCTTCTTCTTCTTCTTCTTCTTCTTCTTCTTCTTCTTCTTCTTCTTCTTCTTCTTCTTCTTCTTCTTCTTCTTCTTCTTCTTCTTCTTCTTCTTCTTCTTCTTCTTCTTCTTCTTCTTCTTCTTCTTCTTCTTCTTCTTCTTCTTCTTCTTCTTCTTCTTCTTCTTCTTCTTCTTCTTCTTCTTCTTCTTCTTCTTCTTCTTCTTCTTCTTCTTCTTCTTCTTCTTCTTCTTCTTCTTCTTCTTCTTCTTCTTCTTCTTCTTCTTCTTCTTCCTCATCAAACAAGCAAGCAAATGACATATGAAATTAAGGCGACTTATCAACAGAAGAGATAAACTAACTTAAATCACCCACTTTAATAGACGTGAGTCGTTGTGGATATATGCTGTTAGTCTGAATCGTTTATGGAATGGTGGGCACTCGATGAAGGAGCGCTCAATATCTTACCCACCGCCTTTTCTTCCCAGAATATTTCCTGGTACTAATTTTAGACAGGGCCTATTAGGGAGACCAGGCCAATTGTACTAATTCGCATCTTTATGAATTAAAACCCAAAACCGCAATGGCAGCTGGCAACCGTTCTATCCCCTAAACCAAGGCGTCTGATGATTGGACATCTACAGTTTTGCTTATATATATTTTTTGTTGTTCGCATATCCTTTACAGGACATCGCTGTCAACATCAGCATCTGTCAGCTGATTGTTCCAATTCCAATTTTCAAAAACAAAAATTCCAAATTCGGCCTCGTCTAACCTGCTTCATCAGCTGTGGTTATTGTTGAGAGCCGTAGTTGTGTGGATTGTTAGTCCTTATTCCTACTAGTTTTATTGGTTCCGCTCTGTTCGTCGGATAGATATGTTTTGTGCTGGTCCTGGTAAAGACCAGTCCTTGGTTGGGCCTATTGGGGCCCGCATTCTCTCGTTTCTTGGCTTCTTTTCTCTGTTAGCACTGCTACGTGCTTACCGTTTCTTGTGTTATTCTCATCGGGGCTAGTCCCGGTCATGTCCAGTCCTCATAAGGACTCGATGTAGGCAAGGGCAGAGCATTCAAATGCAAGTCTCAAGTTGTCCCCCCGGTCAGCGGCCCGAACTCCTTTACGTTTATGATTTGGCGGTTTTCTTCATCGCGTGTGGGTGCGGTGTGGCAACAAGATGACCAGGTCTCCCTGTCGTCCCAGCTCAGGTGCTCTACCGGAGGAGCCAACCCACCTTCCTGCCATTCACTCCGCCAGTTTTTTTTTTTTTTTAATGGTTAGATTTTTTTTTTTTTAGCTGATTGTTGTTTTCTTGTTTGCTTATATAGGGTGCATTTTTAATGACTGTCTATTGTCTGAAAATATTGCCGGTTTAAGTTTTGTATTTACCCGCTGCAAAGTTCATGCAACGTAATAGGTGAATACAAAACTTGGACCTGCAATATTTTTAAACACTGCACAGATATTAAAAATACACCCTGTACTTTACAGAACGTAACAATCAATCCAAGGTTGATGGTCTAGGTAATTTCACGCTTATTAGTTTGTCATTGCTTTCTGAAAGAGAAGTATATTTATATATATATACTACAAGGATAATGGCTTACTTAAAAAATGAATGCCTGTGTTCAGTAACTACGTAATAAGAAGACCCACATTTCAAAGCGCACATATCTCTTTGCACGAACGACATGATTAATAGGCAATGGCGGTTTTTATGATGAGGTGTTATTTTCGGGGTTGCTCATTTCGGTTGTCGTAAGTAATAGGTTGTTGTGAATTGTTCCTAAATGAACCCATGAATTAAGGGGTTGTTATCGATCTAGCCAGCAACAACAGGGCAGTTGTCGTGATGGTGGTGATATCAGAGTACTTGGGGATATTTTAACAATTAAAGGGAAACAAAAACATGCTAAGGAAGATTACAAAATAGGAAAGAGGGGTGCGGGGGGGGGGGGGGGTGGGGACAATAACGAACAAAGAGGGATAACCGAAAGGACAGAACAAAATATACAGTAACAATTTAAAGCATATCTTAATTTTCCACTGTTAACTGGGTAAAGATGTTAACACTGTGACAAAATCAGGTTACATGAAGTTATTTGTAAAGGAAAACAAAAAAGAACAACGTAAACAACAACGCTACAAACAGCAAGAGGAAACAACAAAGTCCACAGGGAGATAACTGAATATATAATTTTACTTTTCTTCATAACTATAATTTCGCTATCTTACTCAAAAATGTCACCATACCTTTTAGATTAATTTACCCTTACCAATATACCTGGAGCAAAGACTTAGACAAAATACCTTTCAGTGTTTAATGGCGTACCTTCTTTGTAATGGCATTCTTTGAGGTCTTTCAGCGGAGGTTTGGAAATCTACGGGGAGCTGCTTTCTCATGGGTTGCGTATGTTAAAGGTGAAAGGTTATGTTATGAACTCCGTTTACCTAAGTGAAATATGAAAGGCGGGAATGCGTTGTAAATAGACTGCATGGCGGGCCGATTCATGGCAGTGTTTGCAAGAACCTGGTGAACTGGATGTTCATGGGCTGTGTCTGTCAGCCGTTCTGAATGTCAGGGTGAAGTTCTGTGTTTGTTTTCTTAATGGCGTTCGGGGTTTGATGGGACGAGGAGATAATGTACACGTATACACATGTACGCACGCATGCAAGCCGGTATCTACACACAGGCAGAATGAAAGACAGACATACGTACGTATATTAGTATAGACAGATAAATAGACGGGCAAATAGAGACACACAAATACATACATCAACATACATACATACATACATACATACATACATACATACATACATACATACATACATACATACATACATACATACATACACACACACACACACACACACACCCACCCACCCATCCATCCATCCATCCATCCATGCAGACAGACAGACAGACAGACAGACAGACAGACCAGACAGACCTACCTACCTACCTACTTACCTACATACATACATACATACATACATACATACATACATACATACACAGACAGACAGACAGACAGACAGACAGACAGACCTACCTACCTACCTACCTACCTACCTACCTACCTACCTACATACATACATACATACATACATACATACATACATACACAGACAGACAGACAGACAGACAGACAGACAGACAGTGGTGATAATTATAACTGTGTTAATGACGATATTATGGCTATGATAATCATGCGATCGACGATAGCACTAATAAATGGAATTACAACAACAACAACAACAACAGCAGCAACAACAACAACAACAACAGCAGCAGCAACAACAACAACAACAACAACAACACTAACAACTCTATGTCTGAACACTGCTAAGGCAGCGATGATTGATGTTGTCAACACTGACATCAGATGGAGTACTACTGCGACTGATCTCTATAAACATGCCAATCCCACGGGAGCTAATACAATCAGTCGGACAACCAATTAAGCAACGTTAGTTACTGTTGTTGTAAATAATAACCGGGACACGACTGAAATTGATACGCCATGAGACATGATTCCCAGAGATGAAAGATATCTGATGTGGGAAATCACTTTCGACGATTGGCAGAAACGGATTGCTGAAATGGTATATTGAATATGTCGTGATGGAAGTATAAAGTCGAAAGGATCGACTGTAATGCACCGGGTTTATCCCATATGGCTCGGTCTCTTTCCGCAGGGCGGCCTGTCGAAAGCGTCGCAAAAACCGCGAACTCTCTCTCCGAGAAAACTTCACTTGTGAACCGAATGACTAGTTCGGAATGGAACCTATGAGGGTCGGAGCGTTAGGCAGGCGAAATCATCACTTGGCCACGCTTTGGAACATATTAGATATTTGATTCTAGTCTTATACAGGGTGTATTTTAATGAATGTGCAGTGTTTAAAAGTATTGCCGGTCCAAATTTTGTATTTACCTATTATGTTCCATGAACTTTACAGAGGGTGAATTCAAAACATGGACCGGCAATATTTTCAAACACTGTAAAGCCATTAAAATTACGCCCTATATGTCTATAGACAAATCGACAGTCATGGGTGTTGTGGTCAATATCCACTGGCCGCCTTTACTTTTCAGAACATTTACCGGTACCAATTTTAGACAGGGTTGATCATGTCAGTTTTATAAATCCGCCTTGCTAAGGATTCGAACACATGACATTCGAGACGACAGGCAAACGTGCTGGCCTCTGAGCTACCGCGCCTCCCAGCTAAAGGAATATTGTGTATTAATTCACCTGTGGAAGCTTTTGTTTTGCAGACGAAAGAGTCAGTGTTACCTTTACACCTGTCTTATCGGAAGTTGCTGCATCTGTTGTCTAGCCTTCGTGGGCAAAGTGGACGAAGGAACTAATGATCACTGGAAGGGCACTGAAGGGTTAAGATGTTGCCTTTCTTATTTCTATCCGTGTGTACATTGTGACGATCACGCAGGTCTTATTAGGTTAATCTGCACCACCACCACCACCAACCACCACCATCACCACCAACACCACCACCACCACCACCACACCACTACCATCACCACCACCACCACCACCACCACCACATCACTACCATCATCACCACCACACCACTACCATCACCACACCACCACCACCACCACCACCCACACACCACCACCACACCACTACCACCACCACCACCACCACACCACCACCATCACACCACTACCACCACCACCACCACCACCACCACCACCACCACCACCACCACCACACCACTACCACCACCATCACACCACTACCATCACCACCACCACCACCACCACCACACCACCACCATCACACCACTACCACCACCACCACCACCACCACAACCACCACCACCACCACCACCACCACCACCACCACACCACCACCACCACACCACTACCACCACCACCACCACCACCACCACACCACTACCATCACCACCACAGCACCACCACCACCACCACATCACTACCACCACCACCACCACACCCACTACCATCACACCACACCACCACCACCACCACCACACCACCACCACCACACCACTACCACCACCACCACCACCACACCACCACCACCACAACCAAACACCACCACCACACCACTACCATCACCACCAATCCACCACCACCACACCACCACCACCACACACACCACTACCATCACCACCCACACCACCACCACCACCACATCACTACCACCACCACCACCACACCACTACCACCACCACCACCACACCACCACCACCACACCACTACCATCACCACCACACCACCACCACCACCACACCACCACCACCACACCACTACCACCACCACACCAACCACAACCACACCACCACCACCACCACCACCACACCACCACCACACCACCACCACCACCACACCACCACCACCACCACCACCACCACCACACCACCACACCACACCACCACCACCACACCACCACCACCACCACCACACCACCACCACTACCACCACCACCACCACCACACCACCACCACCACACCACTACCATCACCACCACACCATCACCACCACATCATACTAGAAATACGACTACATCACCACCACCACCACCATCACCACATCACTACCATCATCACCACCACACACACACACTACCATCACCACACACCACCACCACCACAACCACCACCACCACACACTACCACCACCACCACCACCACCACACCACCACCACCACCACCACACCACTACCACCACCACCACCACCACCACCACAACCACACCACCACCACCACCCACCACACAACCACACCACCACCACCACACCACCACTACCACCACCACCATCACCACACCACCACCACCACCATCACCACACCACTACCATCACCACCACCACCACCACCCACCACCACCACCACATCACTACATCATCACCACCACACCACTACCATCACCACCACACCACCACCACCACACCCACCACCACCACCACCACCACCACACCACCACCACCACACACCACCACCATCACACCACTACCACCACCACCACCACCACCACCACCACCACCACACCACTACCACCACCATCACACCACTACCATCACCACCACACCACACCACCACCACACCACCACCATCACACCACTACCACCACCACCACCACCACCACCACCACCACCACCACCACCACCACCACCACCACCACACCACCACCACCACACCACTACCACCACCACCACCCACCACCACACCACTACCATCACCACCACACCACCACCACCACCACCACATCACTACCACCACCACCACACCACCACCACCACCACCACACCACCACCACCACACCACTACCATCACCACCACACCACCACCACCACCACCACACCACCACCACCACAACCACACCACCACCACCACCACCACACCACCACCACCACCACACCAAACCACCACCACCACAGCACTACCATCACCACCACATCACTACCACCACCACACCACCACCACCAAACCACCACCATCACACCACTACCACCACCACCACACCACTACCATCACCACCACACCACCACACCACCACATCACTACCACCACCACCACCACACCACTACCACCACCACCACCACACCACCACCACCACACCACTACCACACCACCACACCACCACCACCACCACCACCACACCACCACCACACCACTACCACTACCACCACCACCACCACCACAACCACACCACCACCACCACCACCACCACCACACCACCACCACACCACCACCACCAC
>OY992881.1:114490659-114543159 GCA_963921405.1 Cepaea hortensis
TATGCTCATATTTTATCAGCCTGAAAATAATGATTACACCAGTGCCAAACCTGGACAATGACAGTTAAAACGAGAAGAAACATTAAGACAATGGAAATTTGAATCCAGAGAAGGAGACGCAACGTTTTAAGAAGAGAGAAGATCAGAAAAGAGAAAATCGGGACTTAAGATGGGGTAATAGCAACGCTGGATTTCATGAGAAACAGCTAGCGAAATGGTTCGGCAAGATAACTAGGCTACCAGTTGTCAGTATACCATAACAAGTAAGAAGAAGAAGAAGAAGAAGAAGAAGAAGAAGAAGAAGAAGAAGAAGAAGAAGAAGAAGAAGAAGAAGAAGGAGAAGAAGAAGAAGAAGAAGAGAAGAAGCAGAAGAAGAAGAAGAAGAAGAAGAAGAAGAAGAAGAAGAAGAAGAAGAAGAAGAAGAAGAAGAAGAAGAAGAAGAAGAAGAAGAAGAAGAAGAAGAAGAAGAGAAGAAGCAGAAGAAGAAGAAGAAGAAGAAGAAGAAGAAGAAGAAGAAGAAGAAGAAGAAGAAGAAGAAGAAGAAGAAGAAGAAGAAGAAGAAGAAGAAGAAGAAGAAGACGGCGGAACATGATCACATAGTCTAGACGATAAAGCAATTAAAGATGAACTCACTAGCTGTGTATATGGCTCAACCACCCCGTCGAGGGCACTATCCGCTCGGTATCACATTCGTAGCGTGAGCACTCAACGAGAGTCCCTGCGTTACAAACACAAGCGATTGAATTCATCGCGTGACAACTATTTTCGATTTACTCAAGCATGAGTTGTTTCCCCGCGGATCCACCTTTACTCATTAAACACGGTTATCTTTTCCGGTCACGTTTGCCTGGGGTAAACCCACTACATGGTTTCATGCTATTGGAGTTTGCAGTCAAACCTGGAATTAGCGGGGTTCGGAGCTTTGGAGGATGGTGTTAGCTAGCTAGAAGTTTATCGGTCGGTCGGTCGGTCGGGCTGTGAGGCGGTCGGTCGGTCGGTCGGTCGGTCGGTCGGTCTCGCGCTCTACTTTTCGTCCGTTTGTGTACAACGACCGACCGAATGACTGACCCGACCAACCGACTGACTGTCCGATTTACCGACCGTCCGACCGACCGACCGACTGGTCCACACGCGCCTGTAAATATACGCTGGAGAAGTCAATAAGTAAGTTACAAATGGCTGTAGAAAAATAACTAAATATGACAACAACTTGAAACCTGTTTATTTTTATACATACATTGTCCCTTTATTTCTCAACATAATTTCCTCCAATATTGATGCACTTATCCCATCGTTTTATCAGTCCTCACAAACCGGCTGAATAGAACTGCATGCTCTGTTTTCTAAACCACGTTTTCACTTCACATTCAACTGCGTCATTCGCGAAATGTCTCCCGCCAAGGTGGGTTTTCAGTGGATCTAAAAGGTGGAAATCGCTAGGGGCTAAGGTGGATGTTCCAGAACTTCCCACCTTAGTTGGTTAATTTTCTCCTGAGTTAATGGAGCCGTATGTGGTTTGGCATTGTCATGAAGACGCAAGATTATTCTAGTCAGCAGTCCTGGACGTTTTCTTCGAATTGCATCATGAAGCATCGATAGAACTTCACATTACGTTTCATAATTCACATTGTCACCTTTCTTCTTGAAATTGGTTAAAAGCACTCCTTGGTAATCCCAGAACACTGTCAGCATAACCTTCCCTGCTGATGGCGTAACCTTGAATTTTTTGACACAAGGCGAAGAAGGATGTTTCAGTTGCATCGAAGCACGCTTTGATTTGGGCTGGTAGTCAGCAGGAACAGAAAGCATCGCCTTATAATGTCATTTGCAAGCAGTCCTTTTGCCCACACAAAAAAACACACACACAACAGCACGTTGCTCTTTGGTTGTACACTTCGTAAGTGCAGTCGCTATTTTATTATGTGCTGCGCATGCGCATGAAACACCTAGCGCCAACTTACAAACGGGAATGTAAAGTTCGATGTTGCTGTCACCTAGTGACAGCTTTAGAAAACACCAACTACATTTACCTGTCATCCCACATAACTTTGTGACTTACTTATTGACTTGCCCTCGTAGGTCACGGAGTTTTCAATCTCCAGTCAAATAAATTGCCTGACCCTCATTCTGTTTGTGTTTGTATAATCTCCTGGATGGAATCGACCCACCTGATTCTTCCTCGTCTCTTCACCACGACCTTATTGTAAGTGAAGGCACAAAGTGCTAGCTAATAATGACTAACGTGGAGTCAGTATCTCAAGATGTGCGAACTACACTATCTGCTATCTCTATATACTTTAAATATAGGTTAAGATATATGTGTTATTTCCAACATAATCATTCATTATTCTCACTATTCTAGTGATAACATCAACATTTCATTACTTCCTAATGCTTATAAAGTAAAAGTGAAAAAAAACAACCTCTCTCACGACATGAGTCTTGTTTCGTATTTGGTGCTAGCATAAAACTTTTAGAGACAATTCGGCGCGCGATAGGTGTTGGGGTTAATAACTTTACATCCCATTCCGTTTTGTGATAATTGTTTTAGACTTGATGGAACTGAGAGACTAGGGTAATTAACAACATTTCTCATTCTCACGGTGGGTTTCAACACATTACTGCTGGATTACATTATTCACATCAAAGCTAAGATTGAGACAGACAACATTCTTCGGTCGTGTGATGCAATAGAGGCATTTGGGAAACATTGTGACAACTGGAGAGTTCAGTGATTACAGAAGCAGAGGCATTCTAGGAGAAACGATGCTGTATGGACTGAGATGGTGACATGGAGGAATATCATCAGCAGAGTTGACTTCACTAATGCGCCCTCTTTACTTGTTATACTTAGGATAGCATGAAATAAAACATTTGATTAAGTGTTCTGGATGCGAATATTGGCTCTTTTTAAGAACGTATGGCGTTAGTGGTCTCTTATATTGACCTGTAATTCTTGAAGTATTAGCATAATCGTGAAACTTTTATACAACCATAAACTTTGAACCTCTTTGTTGAATTACCTCAGCTCAACTCGAAACTACAGACGGAGCCATGTCAATAGTACCTCCCCATTGGGCCAGTCGTAAAGTAACGTGGCTCTAGAATGAGACTCCAGGTGGGAACATCGAAGAGGCGGTCCGCTAGAAATGTCCGGACGCCGTGAATTACATTGTGGACGTTCTCTATGGGATCCTGGAGTGCTCTACATTATTTATTCTGGCCCCTCCTCTTCCTCCTTCGTCTTTTGTTCACTTGAAATCTATTGTCTAAATCTACAATTGCGCTGAAAACTTCCGGTCCGCTGATGGCCTACATCAGTTATTTGGGCTTCAACCTTGACGTCCCGTTCAGAAAGCACTAGCAAACACCTGAGCGTAAACTTGCTAGAAAATCTACATTGGTTTGGGGTTGAATGCAACGTATACAGAGGATATAAAACATTGTTATCTGCAATGTTGTCTCCTGTGTAATCTTCACTGTTAATGTTAGTTCACTCAGTCGTTCAGTGAACGTAAACTTGCCAAGAAATTACAAACAGCCTAAACATGCTGGGGTTGACTGCGACGTCCTGTACAGGATACGCAACTAACTTTCAATAGTGGTCCATTAAGTTTATCTTCTACAATTGTTTCCTGCGGCCAGAAGGTTTGCCTAGATATGTCTTATTCCGGCAGTCTGGAAGTATGTGATCTACTGTCTACGGCGCCAATCCACATGTACAGATGGCTGACTGACCAATCGCGAATTGTGTACACATGTGGTTGTGTAATCGATTGTGTCCCGTTGTGGGATGCAAAATAATTTATTCTAGTAAGCCCATAAAATGGTAATCATCTTGTGCTGGTGTGGTCCCTCCTTCAGATTCTATATTACAATATGGAATACGGGTCGGTCAATTATTTTCATAATATATTTAGAAGTTGAGTATCCGTAGTGTATGAATCAGTCGCATATAAAATCAAAGGTTGGAGTTTAAACACTAGTAATGACCGAATTAAGATTTCTTCATGGCGGTAATAAAATAATAATCTCTACCTTTATCATCATTATCATCAAGATAATATCATCATCATAATGTGCTCCATGTCACCATACAGCATACAGTTGTGCTGTATGGCTCTGAAACCTGGAGTACAACGAAAGGAGACGAAGCCTTGTTACAAACCTTTGAGAACAAAATTTTAAGACGCATCTTTGGACCCATTAGGGATACACAAAGTGGAGAGTGGAAAAGAAGAAGTAACAAAGACATTTATGATCTGTTTAAGTCCCCGCTAATCACTGGTATCATGAAGGCTAATAGACTACAATGGCTGGGGCATATAGAAAGAATGGAAGATAATAGGGAAACAAAACTCGCTTACACTCAGGAAATAAATGACCGTAGACCCCGAGGTAGACCAAGAAGGCGGTGGAGAGATAATACATGTACAGACCTACAAGCACTTGGAATCAACGACTGGCAAGAGAAGGTCCACCAGAGAGACGAATGGAGACGGATTGTATTTGCAGCAAAGAACCTCAATGGCTCGGAACGCTGAAGAAGAAGAATAATGTGCCATGCGATAAACGTGGGCAGACATTTTTCACCATCCCATACAATCACAAGACTCTTGGATAAAGTCTGTGTTTTTGTGCCGATTATGTCATGTGACCAGTCAATCCAACAACTTATCTTTCTGTCTTCCCAATGCTCTTTCGTCATCACGTTTGCCAGTTGTCACTATTGTTCTTTTGTAGTGTTTCTTATAAAGTTCCTTAAAGTTCCTAACAAACCTTCGACTCTCTTCTTCTAATTAATATAATCAATTTACGGTTTTATTTTGCTTCATGGTGGATTGGTTCACTAGTTCTTTTGTGGTTGTTGTTGTTGTTGTTGTTGTTGTTGCTGTTGTTGTTGTTGTTGTCCGTCCTGGTTATTCTTTGCATTAACCTTACATTTAAAAAAAAAAAAATCAAATTTCCACTACAGTTGGGTGCACCCCCATTCCATTCGCTCGCTCTTAACTCCAGCGTAATCCATTCATGTGCTATTACCTCTAGTGCATTGGACTAATTATTACGTGTGGATTAGCATTCCCTATTACCAGTGTCACTCGCCAGCAGAATAACTCCGACTTCTGAGGCACTTGTAATTTAAGTCAGGAAGTAAAGAACGAGAAGTCAACATTTAGTCCAACTGATCGGCAAAGAGGTTGAACCAGCCACCTCGGCATCAGCACACTGGAATTTTAAGAGCGGGCGAACTTATTCATTCGGCCATGCCGACCTCCCCTGAGTTAGATGTTTTAGGGCATGTCTGCTTATTGTACATGGGGGTAAGTCGGGATGGGAAAGCTGCCAATCCACTCGGTCTCCCAGTACAGCCAGTTGGCTTAGAAAGGAGACTCAAACGGGAACCGGTCTGGTCCGGTCTCGTTGTATACAGTGTGGATTTGTACAAAAGAAACGGATTTTCTCCTCAAACTGTCCTAAGGGATTAAAATAATTGATCCTGTCTGTAAAGAGGCACTGTGAAAATTACAATCTTTATCTAAACTTAGAAAAAGAAAGTATGTTCACGAACACAACTAGATTTCATAAAGAATCATTGTCAACAATGTAGAAAATGAACATGCAACAAATTTTAATACCTTTGCTTCATAATCACCAGCAATGGGGACTTTTCAAAAGAACTTCGAAGCAAGATGGCCATTGCAATGAAGAGATTAAACATTATTAAGATAATATGGCACAACATCAGTAATTAAGTTAAAGTTAAGTTTTTGAGAACACGCATCATTCCCGTGGTAGTATATGAATGTGGGTTATGGATTATTTCGCAATCATAAAGAAGAAAATTAGAGGTTTTGAATTTAATGTTGCCTAACAGTTTTAGAATTGCATGGACAAATAAGGAGAAGAACACTGACATTCTAGGAGGTCAGCTTGGCTGAATGGGCACGAGCTATCGTTCTTAACATCCAGTGTGCTGATGCCGGGGTAGCTGGTTCAACCCCTACATTGGTCAGTTTTACTAAAATGTTGATTTCTCGCCTTTGACTTGGGGACGAAAATTACAAGTATCTCAGAAGTCGGAGTGGGTTCGGCTCATGGTGAGGAGCACTGCTATTAGGCAAAGCTAATCCACACACAACAATCAGTCCAGTGTAGTAGAAGTAGCAGCTTGTATGGACTACGCTGGAGGTCAAACCTAGCGAAAGGAACAAGACGATGAATCACATACTAGATTATACAACATTTAAGAAAACTGGCTCATAAACAACAGCGTGTCTCGGAAACTGGCTCATATATAAACAGCGTGTCTCGGAAACTGGCTCATAAATAAACAGCGTGTCTCGGAAACTGGCTCATAAATAAACAGCAGCGTGTCTCGGAAACTGACTCATAAATAAACAGCAGCGTGTCTCGGAAACTGACTCATAAATAAACAGCAGCGTGTCTCGGAAACTGGCTCATAAATAAACAGCGTGTCTCGGAAACTGGCTCATAAATAAACAGCGTGTCTCGGAAACTGGCCCATAAATAAACAGCGTGTCTCGGAAACTGGCCCACAAATAAACAGCGTGTCTCGGAAACTGGCTCATAAATAAACAGCAGCTTGATTCAGACATTAAAACTTCATAATAAACATCAGTTTATCAGTAGTTTCGAAAGAATAAGCATGTAAATAGTGGTTCCTGGACGATAATGCTGGGTTCGACCTGTACAATTATGGACAAAGACACAACAGACACCCTGTGCATGGGAATGCATGAGACAGGAAAGCCGACAAAAGGCTGTAGAAACTTCTCCAAGGGTCGTGGTGGGAGCAACGTTCAGCACGAGACAAACTACATGATCATGGTGATTTCTAAAATGGTGGTATACTCTCCACTCCCTCCCGATCATGGAGTTCTGGACAGGACGTACACTCTTTTGGTATAGAGTATGACTCATACGCAGGAGCCGTATGTCGTATTACACACTTTAAAATTCCATCATATTTGGAAATCGAAATATGCATGCGGTAGTTTCTTATCATACTAAGCCATTACGCTCTACGGACAACAATCATCTTTAAATTAATATCCTATTTATGGCTGACTCGGTCACAGGATTAGTAATCTGAGCCAAGGATGGACCCTAATATAATTTCTCTTCTGAGATTGAACGGGTAGGGGTAATGGTGGATGGAATGCAAGCAGTATAGCTAGCTCTTTGCGGGAGCAATGGTAGGGTAGTAGTAGCTAGACTCTCTGCCGTGGTATGTCATGGTTTGATCTGCCTCGGGGTAGATTCGAATTGTAACAAACGACCTGGGTTCACAAGCCGACCCAGCCTAAAAATTAGTACCAGGAGATGTCTTGGGAGTAAAGACGGCAGCTTTATACTGCCCACACGACCCACAGAGTGCTGTTTGGATTATACAAACATGGGTTTAGCACCATATACCCAACACGTGTTAATATGTGTAAAGTGTTCCTGGACTTATTTCGCTCAGTCTAAGTTTCGAATCTAGGAAACCTACCCGCAAATATTCATTAGCATGGGTAAATCGGATATACACACATTTTAATCTTCACCAGTGGTAGTCAGTTTGTGCACTGTACTGAGATTTCCCTGTGTGATCTATGGGAGGTGGGGTGGGGTGTGGTTGACTAGAGCACGAATTGAAATATCTGTGTGCAATGAAAGTCATCCGTTACAAAGACAACTAAATAGTCGCAATGGACTTGATTTTGGTGCATCTAGTGGAAGAATTGAAGGCTTCGCCGTCCAGTGAGCCTCAGGTGATCAATTCTTCTTCTTCATATTGTGCCCTCTATCTCGCATTGGGGCAGAAGTAGTCAACTAACTCATAAATCCTATCTTTGACTATCCCATGCAGCTGTGTCAATGTTCCTCCCATATTGTTAATTTCTGTGTCAATTTATCTATTCGTGACTCTTTTAGTATTCCTCTATTTCTTTTTCCATGCGGGTTCCAGAATATGACTTTTATAAATAAACTATTCTCAGGTTTTCGCAATCTACGGCCTATCGCCAGTGACAACCTATTTTGTTCACCTCTTTATTCATATGTGTTTGTCTAGTTTTCTCCATAAGCTCCACATTGGTGATTTTGTCATCTTATTTTAATGTGATCAATTCGCTTTCATAGAATTCATCCAAGACGTTTCTAATGAGAGAAAAGACATGTAGCCTCTGTAATAAAGAAAGTAAGTCCCTGATATGGGTTTTTGAAGTGTTAGGATCACCACATAGTGTAGGCTCTAATGATCGAATTGTTGGATAGACTGTCCCTCTCTTGGCGAACAGCGAGCACACGGTTGAATCCAATTCAAATTCCAATTTTCAAAACAAAAATTCCAAATTCGGCCTCGTTCAACCTGCGTCTTTCAGCTGTGGTTATTGTTGAGGTCCATGGTTTTTGTGGGTTCATTCACCCTAATTCTTGTCTTGTGCGCTCTTACGAGTAAGTCCTGATCCGGACTGGTTGTGTTTGTGTGTGTGTGTGTGTGTCTGTGACGTCAGCTGGGGGATCGGTCGGCAGCTGTCCTTTGTTCGCGTCTCCTTTTGTGGTATCTTTTGTTAGTGAAGGCTCCTGGCTCGTCTGGCTTGAATGGTTGCAGTCCTTAAAAGGACTTTTTATTTGGTTTTTTTTTGGTCTCCTTTTTTGTGTATTTTCTGTAGGAGCTTATCGATGTTTTCATTTTCCTCCTTGCGCTTTTCTTCTTCTTCGAGTTTGAGCTTCCATTGCCATTCGATTTTTTCCTCTTCGGTGAGAAATGGACGCTCTCTCCGTCATCTATATAGTATTGCCATGGGTGTTCGTCATCCTCGTATAAAGCTGGTTCTTCAGCGATACGGAAGGGCTTTGATTTTCCCTTGTATTTCTTGTGCTTCTTTGCTTGTTCTTCCATGCGCCTTCTGTATTCTTTGCACCTGAGTTCGTATTTATCTCCGCGAGTTCTTCATCGGTAAATAATGGTGGAATCGGGGCGTCCTCTCTGCTGTCGTCAGGTTGTTCATCCAGGTTTTCTTCGGGGAATTACTTGCGCCTGTTTCACATACATACAAAAGTATAGGTTTTAGTTAGCATTTCAATACTTTATCTCGTTTAAATCATTTTATTAGTTAGTAGGATTTCCATTATGCTAAATGCAACCTTTGTCATGGCGATTCTTGTTCTAATCTCTTTAAGGCACCTACCTCCCTTCAGGTGTTTTGAGATGTATGGGGCGTTGAACCACATCATGCATATGGTCAGTAAATACGAGAGAGCTTCAAACGAAAACCTTAAAAGTGTGATATAAATTACAATAACCATGCCATTGTCTTATAACCTGTCAATATTGTTGTTAAGGATGGCAAAATTGTTAAGCACATGGCATCACTGTGCAGACGAACACTGTGCCATAATAAAGACAGTTTAAACATGGTGCCCCACTTTTGACATGCATCAAAGAGGAGCACCGTTCTGTTATCACTGTTTTGATTAGTGAAGAGGTGAAATATATAGCAATTCAACGGCGAATGAAGGTCCAGTATGCGATGATGGTCCAGTATGGTGATGTATGCCTGTCAGTCCAGCAAGTGTATGAGCGGAGTAGGAAGTTTCAAAACGGGGTGACCTCTGTGATAGACTATTTACGACCGAGTCAATCACACCGAGAAGTGACCAAGATATTATTTTAATACAGGAATCCAGAACTTTATCGGCGCTGGAGGACTTGCATTGAACGGCAGTGATCACTACATCGAAAAATTATACATTTGTTCTTTACTTTTTCAGAATATATAACACACACACACACACACACACACACCACACACACACACACACACACCCACACACACACACATCCACCCACCCACACACACACCAACCCACACACACACTCACACCCACCCACCCACCCACACACACACACATATATATTGCATGTTTTCAATTGGAAGCCCCCTCGTAGAAGGAAATGACCTTTGTTACACATATTTAAGACATATTGAACATAAGCTGCCTGCCACATATATCGCCAGAATGCGATCGGCGTTGCCAGTAGTGGGTTGTGCTCAATATTTAAATTTCAAATCCCGAAACAACCACATAATCAATTTATTATTGCTCACTGGATTTAGGAGGCCTGGTGTTCCTTGCCAGTGAGAAGTCCTGATCGTTCGGGTCCCATCGATTGACGGACGTCGGTCGCGGCGATTGGGCAATCTTGAGCATAGCCTACGATGGGTAGCGTTGTGGTGTTCTGCTGTGATAATTTGGTGTGTCCAGTGTGTGCCGCGTGGTTACACACCCGCTTCACACGCGTGATCCGGGACTGTTTCCGGATCCGGTCAGGGATATGCACTACTGACGAGCTCAAACAAGGGCGAAACTCGAGTATAGTGCTTCCATATTGACGTGGATAGGACTTAGGTTCATACCAGAATGCGATCGGCGTTGCCAGTAGTGGGTTGTGCTCAATATTTAAATTTCAAATCCCGAAACAACCACATAATCAATTTATTATTGCTCACTGGATTTAGGAGGCCTGTTGTTCCTTGCCAGTGAGAAGTCCTGATCGTTCGGGTCCCATCGATTGACGGACGTCGGTCGCGGCGATTGGGCAATCTTGAGCATAGCCTACGATGGGTAGCGTTGTGGTGTTCTGCTGTGATAATTTGGTGTGTCCAGTGTGTGCCACGTGGTTACACACCCGCTTCACACGCGTGATCCGGGACTGTTTCCGGATCCGGTCAGGGATATGCACTACTGACGAGCTCAAACAAGGGCGAAACTCGAGTATAGTGCTTCCATATTGACGTGGATAGGCCTTAGGTTCATACCAGAATATTAAAATTACCTGCTGGGATTGGATTTTGAGCACATGTCCACTGGGCCGGGAAGCCTGCGTGCTAGTCACTGCACCGCCGTCACTCAGTCTTGGCAATAAAGAGCACATTAACCCCGTGTGCCAATAGTGTACCGAAAGCATGGGTTGGCTTGGCACAGGTTGATGATAATCTGAATGAGGCTACGAAAACATGGCCATCGTGTCGAAATGCAAAGATGTTAGTTCTCTACTCCGAGGTTCTTCGAGCGGCGTATAACTAAATGTGACGGAATCGAAAGGGAAACAAGGAACAAGACAAACCCTAGATCCAGCCATACATCATAGTACTGCTTAGGATTGAATCAAGATTGCGTTGAGTACACTAATCACTCCACTGTTTGTCTGTTGATATTCTTTTGTTATTCTTGTTTGTTGATACATAATTCTGTGGAACCTTGCGTTTCTATCTCTGTGTGTTTTATCTTTTATTGAGCTTCTCAGTTGTACATTGCGTTCTTTTTAAACTTCACTATCCTGAAACACAAGAGGGGCAATATTTACGAGCGTACACTTGTTATTGTTAACGCAACAAGTTAGAGAACTCAAATATCTTGGAAGTATGATCATAAAGATAGCAGAATCGACTGAGAAATCCAAATCAGATGTCAAACAACAAGTGCGCTTATTTATCATCTATCACACACTCTGAAAAGTCCAAACATACTCATGTCCGCCAAACGACAGATACTAAATAGCATATTCACACCAACACTCTGCTACCAATGTCAAACTTGGACATTATCCAAATCACACTTACGCAAAATTAACATCTGTGAGATGAGATGTTTGAGGAGAGGTGCCATCTTAACTATCCCAGATGGAAGAAGTGATGTTTTCAGACAGACAGTAGGGTCAACACTTTGTGCTTCATAACTTGAAAAATAGAAGAACAAATGGTTTGGCCATCTCGGTAGAATATAACACTATCAACTACCAGCAATGGTCCTACATCGAAGAAGACCTGCCGCGATAGTGAGAGTAGGCTTGAGAAGAAAGTTGATTTACGACATCAAAGACATTGTATAATCACACGGAATGACACTATCCAGTGGCATCAATCGTGTGCTTGAACACCAACTTTTCCTCCCCTCGACGCTTGACGCAAAAAGTGGTAGATGCTGATGATTATTAACGTAATTTACAGGCTTCCTGTTTCCACACATTTACACATTCACACATTTACACATTACACCGTCTTCCACTTTGCCACCTTCTCGTCCTGGCTGTCATAACGAACTTAAATACACAATAAATGTAAGGACACTCAACCAGCCCCACTTGAGGCCCGTGTGATGGGTTGTGCAGACGTCAAGAACACACACGTGCCGATGTAGCGCGGGAATTCAAAGCGAGGCTGTCGCACGTTACATCGCGCGCACATTCTTCTGGTCCCTGCTAAATATATTATTGATGCTTAACAGCTAAATCTCCACCAATCATTTTGTTAGATGTCCAGATGGTTTCTCTTAAACAATCTTCCTTTTTCTGTTCTTTCTTAGTCTCTCTTTAAGTACGGAACGAAGTTAAAAATTGCGGTTCTTTTCCCACGTTTATTATCTAAGTCTTTTTACCTTTCTCCTATTCCTTCTATACCTTCTTCTTCGTCTTTGTCTTTTTTCCCCCTCATATTCCTGCTTTTCTCTTTCTCCGCCTCCTTCTGTCTTCAATTTCTTCTTCTCTTCCCCTCCTTCCTTCTTCTTTTTCCTCCTCCATCTTCTTAATTATTGTCGTCTCCTCCTCCTCCTCTTCCTCCTCCTTTTCCTTCTTCCTCTTCTTTTTCTTCTTCTTCCAACATTTCGTGGGCTTTTGGACGGAAGTCCTTATTGTCCTGACATAGTCGTCGGTGACGTAGCAATTGGGAGAAGTGAATAGAATTCTTATTGGTGTAAACATGGGCGGATGTGAAGAAAAAACAATGCATACGAGTCAGGTCGGGTTCTAGTAAACAGACATGCCAAAGCCGGGGGAACCTAAACAGGCTGTTCGGTTCAAGCAAGTAACGGCAATCATGGAAATACTGATGATGAGAGTCTAATGCTTATCGAGTTCTCATTATTGGTCATTATCTATCTAGCAATAATGAGATTATTCACAGCAACATACTAGAAGAATATGCTTCGGAAGCCAAGATGTAAGTTCTTTACAGGATAGTGCAATAAACCCTAGCACAGTGGTTCTCAACTTTTTTTTGGCCCGTGCACCCTTCACCATATTTTCAGAACGTCATTCCCCCCCCCCCCCCCTTTTCTGTCAAAAATTTGGCCCGTGCCCCCCTTCACCGTATTTTCAGAACGTCATTTCCCCCTTTCATACTTCCTATCTAAATATCCCCCCACCCCTAAACAATATACGTAAAAATGGAAGGTAAATTTACTAGCATATACTAAAACAAGTCTAGACATCCACATAAAACATGATTTGTGAGTCTACTTACTTTATAAAATGAATTTTAGAAGGATTAGACGTACTTAACTGTAAAGTATGAAGGGAAAAACAATATAAAGTAATCGGTTCTTGTATTAACGCGATCTTGAAATGGTCTTCATCCCCCCCCCCCCCCGCCCCCTGGAAACCCTAAAATTCCCCCCTGAGGGGGGGGGGGAGGAGAATTCCCCACCGGTTGAGAACCACTGCCCTAGCATATATTGACTGTTTGTGACGTTCATGGCAATTTCACGTTGAGTAGTTTGCCATTGCCTGTCTCCCTGGCCTAGAGGTTAACGTCTTTCTCCGTAATCCCGTATATTCTCGTGAGTAACGTAACCTGCGCGAGAATCGGTAACGGTTATCGTCGCGTTGGTAATTTACGGAGTATGTGAGCCGGTCGCTCAGAAAGTAATGGCAAACTACTGAGAGTAATCTTGCCTAGTACATCAACAGCAGCTGAAAAATGCTGATGTTGACTGCAACGTCCTGTAAGGGATATGGACAAAAATAAAGTTTGCCATTGTTTTCTGAACGGTCATTGTGAAAATCAACGCAATTCGACCTGCTCCATACACGTGCTATTAATTCTATAGTCTGTTTTTTGTTTTTGTTTTTTTGTTTTTTGTTTTGTTTTGCCCAATATAAACATCCATATCTCAGTAACCAACTGAGGGAAAATTATGAGATTTAATATATAACCTTATCATTATGTCCACCCAACAAAATAATTTTTGTTCTGGAGAATTTACAGCAGATTTCAAAGTTTGTTTATATGCGGTATATAATTTACGGGTCTGAGATGAAATTCAAAATTTTAAATGTATTACAGTGTAGCCAGACAATCAGCGCTCAGTGTTGAATATTGTACGTTTTTTCACGGGATTGGCCTTATGCCAGCTCCCCGCGTTGTTTAAACTAGGACTGTCCATTCCGAGGTGTCTCAAAATGTGGGTTATGTCATGAAACCTGATTAATATGTTTTGTTTAAAAAAAAAAAAAATCTTACCACTTATCGCTAACATTGAAATGTGTGAATATTTTTCAATGGGATTGAATGCGAAATTATACACTTCAAAGAATCGCTATGAAGTTGTACGCATATTTTTTGTCAAGGCGCTGATCGCTAGAAACTATTTTATACTATTACAAATTCCGAAAAAGAACAATGCATGCATTGGGTTTGAGTAAACGGGCATTTCGTCGATGGGTGCAATAATCTGGAATTAAACTACCACACAATAACCAAACGGTAGGTAGAAAGATTATTGTAGACAGTGACATATGCCTGGGCCATTGACAGTAAGGTGAGTGACCTGGCTACGAGGAAAACAATCAACCCTGAGAAATAATGGGGCGGGTGTGAGTGGAAGACCCTAGGGTGGATGGGGAGAAAGACAGTTTTAGGCTGGGGTGTAATGTTGTTGGGAGCCCAGGGAGGGGCTAGACAGCAGGGTTAAAAGACAGTGGAAAACTTTGACTAGTGAGTGGAAGCTGAGACCGACTGAGGTTGGATTCGTGTGAAGTCAAGGGACTTCAAGGCAGTTGATGTTTTAGCGCCGAACGGATCGGTTGTCGAGGACGTGGGAGGTTAGAACTGACTGTGGGTCAGTTCTTGTGTTGTGTTGTTCTCCCAGTGGTGAAGGCAGGCCTAAAACCCAGAGTGGGTTGGATAGTTAGTGGAGACTAGACCCATTGTGGATAGGAGCTGGATTACTTATCTCGTGAATTTGAGATTAAGCAGACCATGAGAAGACAGTGATGTGTGCGTGTTAATGTTGTGAGGAGGATATGGATATTCTATGGATTATATATATTGTTTCTGGATATATAAATATGTTCCGTGGGTCAGTGTTATTTCTGTATTAAAGGATTATGTGCGCCAAAATCGATCTTGTGTACTGACTGGTAAATGTGCACTGCGGGGGTGAGTCATAGTGTAAGACAGTGAGAGAGCTCAATTGACACACCAGGAGTATCGTTACCTAGACAACGACCAATATCACGCACTTATCATAAAGAACGTCGTGTGATAGACAGCTTTGACAAAGATGTCATAAGGCGAGCTATTATAAAAATGCTTTAAAAAGTCGCTTGATATACGACAGGGTCGACTTCATTGCACCGGGTTCTATCCCATATGGCTCGGTCTCTTTCCGCAGCGCGGAAAGCATCGCACAAAGCACGAACTCCGCAGCTCTAGCGACGACCCACAGAAGTCTCAGAAAAATTTAACTCGTGAACCGAAGGATGCGGCCCAGAATCGAACCCACGACCTTTGGAGCCGGAGTAAAAAGGCTTGACCACTTCGCCACGGAGACTCATAAAATTATTAAAATTTTGGATTTTATATCCAGGATTATCCAGCATTATAAAAATGCTGGATGGCAAAGAAACAGTGACTGTAAAAAAAAACTTAGGGTTTGGTTCAGAAAGAACAATAACATAGAGCTATCCAAAACAACTTTGTGGAAAATTATAAGGACATTATCTTCACTATTTGAAAGTACAAGGGCGGTAGAAATATTCTTTGCGAGCAACTGCATTTAGGAGCCACGAGAAGCAGATACCTACGTGAAATAAGGGATATGCGCAAAGAAAATTATGGCATAGTGTGTTTGGATGAAATGTGGATCAATGCGCACGACACAAGTGATAAGGAATGGCAATCAGTGGATGGACAGATAAAGCGATATGTGCCCAGTAGTATAGGACAACTTTTGGTCATGGCCCATGCTGGTAATACTCATAATAGCTTACAACAGAATGCTGGGCTCGTGTTCGTATTAAAGCATACAGACAATAAGGAGTATCATAATAAGATGAATGGTAATGTATTTAGAGATTGGCTCGAGAATACTGTACTTCCATCCCTAGACAGACCGTCGTGTCTAATTATGGACAATGCATGATATCAATGTTGTTGCCCAAGAAGACAAAATACCTACAGCATCGAGCACAAAGGGAGCAATAAAGAGGAAAACATACCATTTCCAGAAACGTATTTCTAGCTAGAATTGTTGTCCCTTGTATAACAGACGCCAAAAAGCAAGAAATATCAAATCGACAAGTTGATAGAAGAGCATCATCATGGGTGCTTGAGACTTCCGCCGTACCATTCTCATTTTAACCCTATAGAACTTGTGTGGGCTAAAATTAAAGGACAGGTGGCAGCTGACAATACTATATTCAAATTGTCTGACGTCAGGATACTAATCCAGTCCGCGCTATTAATTATTGATAAAAGTTACTGGAAAAATGTGAGGACCATGTGTTGAAAGAGGAAGAGGATTATTGGAGAAAGGATGGATTTAATTTTATGCAACCGAGAGCAGTCATCAACCTACTGGAATCGTCAGACACAGATTAAGGTCTAAGCAGATCGCAGAGCTTAATCCACGTGCACACCAACTGGGATATCTTGTACAAATATTCAGAAGAATTGCAGGCCCTAAACATTACAGCATCAGCATAATATCAATGGCAACATTTTGTATTCCACAGTGATGAATTTTCAATTCCGCAAGCCCTCAGCGGCGGCAAACAACTGTATTGAAAAAAAAAAAAAAAAAAAAAACAACAACAACAACAACAACAACAACACACACACACACACTAAACGCATTGAATACCAACAGAAGAGTAATATTGCGGTGGAAACTGACATATTGTGGCATAACAAGAAACGTGAGAGCAAACACGTTGTCAAATTAGGGGACAACACACGTGCATACGAATCAATCTATAAACTTCAATGAAAAGAGGACCAACATCTTGGTCGTTAAGAAGAAAGCCCACTACAGAGACACTGATAACTATTTTCATAGTGCAAAACAGGTAATAATGTTCCGTCTCTGAACGGTAAACAGCAGAGTAGACAATCTTTCACGAAGACTCAAAGCGGGTCTGTCACCCATGTGTACGTGTGAACAAACTACTGTCACTGGACCACTGGAGTTAACGATCAGATGATAGATTTACAGAGACAGCTGCAACTTTTTGTTGATTAGGGGGGGGGGGGGAACTTCCATCGGATCAAGCGAAACCAAAAGTCCTTGAGATTTCCCCAGGACACAGGAAAATTGTCGCCATATTATTTTGCCCGAATCGCAAGATGAAAGGAAAAACGCCGTTTTAATTTGGTTGCCGCCAAGACCACCTGTTGTTGACAGCGAATGACGTCACTCGGACAATCTCCGACTGGAGGAAACATAACTTATTTGCCGCCAGTGGGAAAAATGGAATTAAACTAGACTGAAGTTTTTGGCTAGCTCTGTTCAACTTTAGGAAAGAATCTGTTGTGTTCTGTGTCAATTAAAGTTGATGAACATGTGTCTTGCATGGCAATGTGTAGATTCAATTCAGGATAGAGCTGGTTTACATAAGGTATTCACTAGATAGCGTTTAGGTATAAGTAATGTAGGATAGTCTAGTGATAGATAGAGTTTAGGACTTGAGCATAGTGTTGTTGCTTTGTGGTTAGGCATTCTAGGAGTGTCGGCGACAGCAGGCAGTCGCATTGTTAAACTAGCCAGTGTGAGATGCCAATTGGCTCAGCTGGTTTAGAATAGTGTAGTGGGATGATATTTGGAGAGATTGGGGATGGTTGGGGGATAGGGGAAATGTCCAATGGTGGGATCATCCATTGGGGTGTCTACTGGGGTTCGGCACTGTGCCTTTGGTCTTTCCTTGTTTTACCCTAACTCAGACCGATGTGATGAGCTCCTCTGCCCTATGACAAAGTTTAGTCCACTGTTAAATATCTGAGTGCGGTCGTTGGCCTGCACTCATCTAATAGGGGTCAGTGTCGGGTTTCTCTCACCAGGTGTGTACTCTCTTTCACAGGTTCCACTCCGGTTATGAAGAAAACAAGCTGAACATTCACTGATTAAGATTCTGGATGATTCAGTGAAAGAAGTTTTATTCATAGGCTTTTGATATGGGCCCATAATCAAGAGAGTCTGAATGAACATGGCTCTGTTGAGCAGAAACAGATAACTATCTGGAAATGACTCCTTAATGATAGGGTTCACGGAAGTTGAGTAAAATTGTTTTCCATACCACTTGTAAAAAGAACAATATGGGTTATAAGGGGAACAGGAACAACGAACATAGCGTTCTTCTCAGTTATTAGATACCTGTGGAACTGTAATCATTAACTGTGTAATCATGAAACTCTAGAACATTTAGGAATGAATCATTTTGTTTCAAGTGACAGTGATCAGTGTTTTCACGATACAGGGATTGTTAAATCTCAGAATGGTAGGGACATTTAGTAACATTGTGTGTGATCGATTCAGGATCAGTATTGGACTATATCCGTGATTGGTGACCAGGTATTTGGGTTATCAAAGAGCTACTGGAGGAAGTCAACATCTGGCAGGAGGGACACATCGTTTGGTGAGGTCATTGTGTGCTGAGCTATTATGATGTTGTGTGGCCATTACCGGGATGATCAGACTTTGCTCCTGAGCTGTCCGGTCTGATTCTGCAGACACACTAGAGTATACGACATACATTCTACACATACACTTCGCACATACATACACTTTTCTTCATTAAATTAAATTGTTATTAATTTTTAGAAGATAGAGTTGTGCAGTATGTTGTTTTGGAGAAGAATGAGAGGGGGCATGATCCAGTGGTGAGTGGTGAGAGAGAAAGAGGTATCCAGGGATTGACAGGGTGTTGTGGACGGAATCTAGTGGATTCTCCAGAATAATGATATGGTGTTAAAAAGAATGTGAGTGTTGATTCCCCTCACCCCAAGGACGACACTAAAAATAAATCCACGACAACTACACAGACAGCTGAACAGATCTTTAAAAATGGAAACATGATGACTAAATTGCGGTATCATTTCTGGTCACTCCATACGCACATTAACGCACAACTATTTGGAAGCTTTCACGAACTCAATATAAAAAGCTAACACGAATACTTGTGTACACATTATTAACAAGCAGCTGAAGAAACAAGAAGGAAATGAAAAATAAGGTAAGAAATATATTCCTTCTACTTTCCTGTTAATTTACAAATTATTTACCCCATGCCTCTGTAAATTCTCTGTCTTTACTAATATTGCACATTGCACCCCTCTCGGGATTCTCCGTGGTGAAGTGGTAAAGCCGTCTGACTCGGGCTCCGAAGGTTGTATGTTCGATTCCGGGCCGTGTCCTTCATGTCACGAGTGCATGTTTTCGGAGACTCCCGAGGGTCGTTGCTGGAGGTACGGAGTTCGCGCTTTGTGCGACGCTTTCCGCGCTGCGGAAAGAAACTGAGCCATATGGGATAAAAACCCGGTGCAATGCAGCCGACCCTGTCGATTTTAAGCTACTTCTTTCATTGCACCCACTCCCACACGAATCCGGATACGCCTTGTGTGTCATCTGAATTGGCGGGGCTTTCATTACTGTAAACATAAATTTGTTAGCGAGAAATCACTAGTTTTTCAGCAAAACGTCAAAGAAATGTCGCCGCTTTCGATGATTTAAGTTGTTTTTGGACCTATCAAAGACGTATTCCTTGGGTGGGGGTAAATATAAGATGGCTGGAAAAATTTCATAACGATGCAACAGACAGTTTTCAAAATAATTGATCGTGAATGAAGGCATTCTTTTCGGGACATACTATAGTTTTCGGGACTAATTTTCGAGTGTGGATTAGTTTTCTGTATTACCAGTGTTCCTCGTTATCAAGGAAACACATTACGACTTCAGAGGTACTACTTTAATTTGAATAGAAACCGAATTCTTTAATAAAAGAAACAAACAAACAAACAAACAAAAAAGACATAGTTGCTTCAATGGAAACGAATCTAGTTAAGATATGTGATGAGGGAGAGAAGGTTACTTCATTTCAAGTAAATGTGAAATTGTGCCCGCGCGTTGGAGGTGGATGTTTAATTAAGAGAGTTCTGTAAGTTCTGTACACGATCTTGTAGATGTCTTCTTTAGAGGCAAATGTATAAAAGAAGGGGCAAAGGCAGCGAGAGTAAAATAGAGACAGACGGGTAGGCAGACTGACATATATACAGACAGACAGACAGATAGACAGAGAGACATAAAACATACAGCTAGACAGACGGACGAACGGACGGACGGACAGAAGTAAGGATTGACGGAGGGGTGGGTAGACGTAGATACAAACAGACAGGCAGACTTACGAGCATACTGACAGAAATAAAGACAGACAGATAGACAGAAAATTTATAGACAGACAGATAGAAAGAAAGAAAGAAAGAAAGAAAGAAAGAAAGAAAGAAAGAAAGAAAGAAAGAAAGAAAGAACAGGAAATTAGGTAACATAAGAAGTAGAAGTAGAAATTGGGAGATAGATAATTCTCCCAATACGTTTTCGATTACGACATCGATCCACACAACGTTCTACCGAAAATGGGGATACATTTCACACTCATCACCGGAAGCAACAAAAGGGCTGCCATTTGGGTCTCCGAGATCAGACGTCATGGCTAGAATGGCGGACATGCCAGCTTAATGAAAGTTTGTGTGTAGCTAAGTGTGTTTGTCTGTGTGAATCTACGTAAAGTACTGGGCAGGGAATTCATATCACATCGAGTGGGTTTACTTTTCCTGTGGGGGATTAATTGGTTACTTAATGACTGATTTTATGATAGATGCATTCATTTTAAATACAGACGACACGAACAATATGTTGCACGATTTTGTTGCCTGGCATATTTCACTGCATCTAGTCGGGTGCATAGTGCAGTGTTATATATTATATGAAGTGAATAAATGAATTATACTTAAGCTGAAACAATTAACACACATAGTCACAAGTATTGCTGGAATGTGGAACATCTGTTATCCTCTCGGTAATTTCAAATTTAACACGAGATCTCTCTGTTTGCAAAAAAATGGCGGGAACCGCCTTATTGCTAAAGCCTAGCAGTATTTGAGCAATCATTTATTTTTCGTCAAATACAATACACGAAACGCTTTTTCTTTATTCATGCTTTGAGCGTGGTTTATGAGATGTTGAGAAATCGACGAAATACATTGTTTTTAAATGGGTGTATTAGTTTGTCTTAGTCAGATATGACTGTGATACCGTATGGTGTGGTGACATTCTGGTGGCGGCATTATGCACAGTGTATCTGTGCGGGCTGTTGTTTGTCGAGACTCCTGTCTTTTCCACTTTTCACATTGGGCAGTGGGGAGCGTTTTGTGTGATATTCACTGGCACAGGAACGGAGCATAATGGGGACGACCCGTTGCTGTGAAGTTGGAACTGCGACTAACTAACTAACTAACTAACTAACAACCTGCTTTCTGTTAGCCCGAACGCTGGGCCGCGCCCACCAAACCCGAAATCTCAGATTGTCCCAACAAACTTAGGGAGGAGTAGGGCAATTGGGAGGGTACAACCACTACCCTAGTACAAGGAAATGCAAACTAAAGACTAAATGTCATGGTACGGCAGACCAGGCCCTAAGCCTTGGTCGGCAACTGGTCTGGAAGCTCCGACAGGTGGACAGTTAAGAACATTGCATTGCTGGTCCGGCAGCTTCTGCAGCTTGTCTTGTTCCAGACGTATTAGTGTTATCTTTCCTCTGGAGTAATCTAGCCAGGCCAAGAAAGGGATCATGCTGCATGTGCAACACATGGTCTGTAAATTCAGCCCAGGCTTTGTGTTATGGAGAGGTATAACGCCATTTTACAAACTTTGATCTGTCATTAGTTTATGGACGGGCAGTTGGTTACCTCTTTCTGTCCCGAGTACCATGTTATTTGTGAAGAGTTATTGTCCGTGTTTGTGAAGGAGAAGGAACGGGTGGTGCATTATTCTAGTTTTAGTTTAGGTTGAGTATATTTTGAAATGCAGCACTCCGAAGGCCAGGTCAAGAGTTTTTGAGGCCCTAAACAGCAGGCTCCGCGACCAAGGGATTTACGGACGCTGTTCGTGATCCCGCATGCCCGCGTTCAAAACACAGGGCGATTTGGCAGCAGACCACGTTGCTTTGATGTTTACGAGATGGTATGAGTGCCGGTCGTTCAGAAAGCAATGGCAAACTACTGAACGTAAACGTGGCAAGAGATCACAACAGCAAAAAAAAAAAAATATAAAAAATGCTGGTATTGACTGCAACGTCATGTAAAGGATTTGCAACTAACCTTTATCATACTTGAAAACATTTCAGTCTCTCTGTCTCTGTGTCTCTGTCTCTGTCTCTGTCTCTGTCTCTCTCTGTCTGTCTCTGTCTCTGTCTCTGTCTCTCTCTCTCTCTCTCTCTCTCTCTCTCTCTCTCTCTCTCTCTCTCTCTCTCTCTCTCTCTCTCGCTCTCACTTGTATAATAAACATTCTCCTAATTGTGGTATGTTAGATCTACCTTAGCTTCATATAATTGTCATGTCAAAAATAATTTTAGTGAGTGATGTATTATTGATTATTGTATAGTTTTCTTTCGCTTATTTTTTTTTCTTTTCTTTTTTGTTCGCTAGCTCAAACTCAAGCATAGTCCCTACACACTGATTAAAGTAGTAAGGGACTGTATTTTGCGTGTGGGTTTGCTTTCCCTGTTACCGGTGTCCCTCGCCTTCAGACGAACCCACTCCGACTTCCGAGGTTCTTTCGCTTATAATACATATATTGTTTATGCTGGTGTCGTTGTTGTCTAAGATTAAGTTCATAAGTGATATATGAATGAAATTATGCAACAGAACTGATCAATAAGAAGGGCAGAATGTCAGACGGGCCTGTGTGCCCAATTCTTAACCTTTTGAAAATAAAGTTCGTTTGTCCGCTCGTTCTATCTCTTTCCTCTCTAATTCTCTCTCTCTATCTCCCTTCCGTACTCTCTCTCTCTCTCTCTCTCTCTCTCTCTCTCTCTCTCTCTCTCTCTATATATATATATATATATATATATATATATATATATATATATATATATATATATATATATAGTATTCATTATTATATTACGTTTTGAAATTACTGCATAGAAGCCGCTTTAATGAAGTCGCTATTGAGCTAAGATAATGTCGTGAGCGGGGTCGGACGGGACTCAGACGCCTGGGTTTGTTATCTCCCTATGTGAAGGAAACACTACACATATTCCTCCGCACTTTCAGGCCTGCACAGTGAGATGGCCCTATCACATCACAGGCCCATTGCAGGCTCCTGATTCGGGTCAGATTTTGTTTCTTTTATTGGTTTTTAAATTGCTAAATATTATTATCCTGGACAATTAGTAAAAAAGCGAAAAAAAAAAATGCATGGAAGCCTTGGAGATGTGGTGTTATAGAAGATTGCTGAAAGTTAATTGGGCAGTCAAAATGAGCAATCTGGACATTTTAAGGGAAACTAAGTCACAAAGACAACTTATCACAAACATCATAATGAAGCGGTTATCATGTTTATCTTGGCCGCATTATGAGAAGACAAATACTGGAACATGTTGCGACAACCGAAAGATTTATAGAAAGAGATATAGAGACAGACAGCGTGAGAAAATTCTTGACGGTCTTGTGTCATGGCACGGAAAGGAGTCAGCACACGAACTGATCCAAACCATCGGAGATCGCAATTTGTGGAGGAGCAGAATCGCTCACGATGGAAAATGATTAACTATTATTAACGCTTTTACTGCATGTTGCCAATACATGCGTTCACTATCGCTACGTCACAGACGTCGGCATAATGCAGCTTACAGTACATTTATAGAGTTTGTCTTATAATTTATATTTTACGCATTTTTATTAGCTTTGCTTATGCTTTTCTAGTTGTCTTTGCAAGGGCCTTCGTAACCGAAATGTCGAAGATCTGTGGCGTGATTCCCTGTACGCATTCTGTTTTTCGTCGTGGTTATGGTAATATTGTTTTCATATATTTTTAAAGTACATTTCCACTTATCCACACGTGCGTATCACCACTTTGAGTGTGTGAGCGGATTGTGTGTTTGTATGTATATACACGCATTATTGATGGGTACAGGAGAGATAGACATAAAGAAAACACCCAACCTATTTTCTATAATTTAACCTTTTGTAAATAAAGATTAATGACCTGGTTAAAATATTATTAATCTGGAATCTACAAAAAACCTGATGTCGACATAACCAGACTGGTCCCCACATGACAACACAGTAGGGAATGCTTTTGACAATAATACTTACAAAATCCAGGTAAATGAGTCATGTACACGTGTGGCGGGACAGCCCCGGCAGCATCCGAATGACACAAGTTTGAAAGGAATTAAAGAGCCCACAAGAATTATTCTATCATTCTCTATGTAAAAGAATAATTATCCACCAGAAAATAATCTAGTCCCCAACCAAGGAATAAGGAAAAACTAACAGAGATTGCAAACAAGAGAAAATTACATTTTGACCACGCACGCCCCATCATTTCTGTAATGCTAGGTCTCAGAAAGCTTTGATGTCCAGATCAAACGTAAAACTCAGACATCACGGCACCAGTCGGCTGGCGCTATCAAAGGTTGACAACTCATTGTTTTCAGTACCAGGGGAGAGAAAGACCGAAAAGTGTGAAATCTGGGCTGGAGATGAATTGATACATGGACATGCTACTCAGGGGAAAACCCGTGTGATCCAAAGACGGCAATATAATGCAGGCCTAACACCTTATCTAAAAGTCCAGACTTTGTGGAGCCGGGACGTCTGTAATTGCCACCACCAAGGAGCAATTAGGACCAGATGCTTAACACCTCTCCGCAATACTACGGGGCAAAGTAGAAACACATGGCTGACACATTCCTGCCAGCAACCGGGAAGGCTGGTGTTACCAGCCTATTGGAATGTAATGACGCAACTGCATTGCCGCCAAAGCAGGTTTCATTGTTTCAGGCGTGGGGGGCATCGGTCAATTTGATTGACACATGAAACTACCCTTCACAGGAAAGGAGGAGGGGTGAAAAGAATTTGGCACTTAATCCATCGGGGTAAATCGTCCTACATGAAAAATAGGTGGAGCTAACGGGAACGTGGACATAGTAATTAGCCAACGTGAAAACTAGCCAGGGTTGAAGAGATTAAAACTACATGCATGGCCAGCAAGACTTCAGACGCAAATTCACAATAGCATTCTTAGGATACCTACTGGAGAAATATTAACATTTCGTTCTGTTGGACTTCTGTACGAAGTCGTATGACAGGATTTCCTAGCTATAACCCAGGTAAGACCATTACTCTGATTAGTCGTCTGCTAGTCTGAAGGCTTGTGTAGTTTCTTGTTCTGCATATTCTCCCAAACTTTACACTGGTGGATTTTCTTTGCACTTAATGTTCCAGTTCTAGCTTTACGATTTCACTGAGAACTATTTTCTTCTTTCATTCACCACTTGGTTGTCTGATTTGTTGTATGTGACAATTTGGAGAATTTCATTATCCAAGCTACATGAGCGTGTGGCTTATTCATGTACAGGAGATGCATTTAGATTCATCCTGTATGATGTTAAACATTGGGGAGACTGACTACTTAGGAGAAATTCCTGAGAGCTACCAGTCTCTTGATAGCGTCCAATTAACATTGATTATTTGGACCAACACTTTGAGTGCCTACCAAGATTATGGTGAAACCACTTGGTTTGAGGAATGGCACCAGTTCACCTTGTCTGCATGGTGTCTGCATGAGGACAGACATGACTTAGGACTTTCAATATCCCAGACAGATTCAGGGAAGGCATTTAATGTTCGACAGGTACTGTGCGACCAGCCCTTCCGACAAGACAGTATGAATGAATCAGAAAGGGAAAGAGTAAGTGAGGTGAACTTATATGGGAAACACTCCATTACACAAATGTATATGAATATGTATGTTTTGAGCTATAGATGTTCTAAATAGTTTTATTAATATATACATATATATTTATTTATTTAGAACTGATCTATGTTTATGTAACATGCCATCATATATATCATCATACCATCATATATTATGACTTGAATGTATGTTTATATGAATGTATAGACATATGTGTTTGAGATGTGTAGACGTAGATACTACCCATCTCCGTTCGTTTCATTCCAGATCTCTTAGGAGCAATGGACAGTCAACAACCCATATCAGGAAGTGACTTAGCCTTGTGAGGGACCAATTTGGACTCCTTCAATCTGACAGTGAACTGCGTCTCACTGGGGGAAGCATGACCTATGTGCTTCTGAGCTTTTCAGCCAGATGAGTTACGTATACCATAATATAATCATCATCATCATATGATCATCAATAGCAATAATAAACACAGTTGTTGTATTTTAAAACTCAATTTGTCCGTATAATTCTAAATGTTTATAAATGTTGTGTAGCGTAATCAAGTACACACATTATTGTATCATTTAGTGGGGGTTCGCACATATTGTCCAGAAGTGGGAATCTATGTCCGGGAGGTATCTTGCCTATGCAGTCATAAGTAACCAGATTACGTTGCATGTCTTAACTCCTCCTTTCTCACTTCTGGTGATACCAAGTACAGCCAAAACTATATAGATATATTCTATCTTCAACGAGCCACTTCTTGGCTGTTTTCTTGAGTATCAGGGACAGTGTCTTAATCAGCATAAAAGACATTTGTTCCACGTTTTCTCTCTGGGATCTGGTTGGTAATTAGTCCCTTCTGACAGAATTAGGGGATCTTAAACTGCATCCAGAACTAAACACCAGTAGAAGAAAATGATGTTGGCTGAGTGGTTGCCCCTCTGGGATCTAACCCCAGCCAGTTGGTGACATATTGGGACGGCTCGTCCGCTATAGAATCCGGGAGTAAACCCTAGAACCTATTGGTCTGCTCATCCGCTATAGAATCTGGGAGTAAACCCTAGAACACTTTGGTTCGCTCGCAAGGAACGAACCTATTTCAAATCTGTTAGTCTGGTATTATTCCGGTCTTGCCCATGGATAGAACCTAGGTCATTCTCACTTACATTCTTAGCAGCATTAGTTAGTTATAATATATTTATAATGTAATAGCTTGCTTGATTGTAGGCAAGATTTTGACACATTAGGACTTCTTATCCATGATAGAATCAGAGAATAAATTCTAGACTATTGATTTTCATAAACCATTCTTTCATTCTTCACCCATTACATTTGCTAAGTATTAACTTAGGAATTTGTTTCTAGGGAAGTCTGTAGAATTTAAATAACTTGTTAAAAAGTTAATAATGGATAATATCATATGAGTTAATTTACATCATTCACCACTGTAGAATTAATAATCACATTAATTAGTGATATTAATTAGTTTATTGATGATTTACTTGATGATTTTTTTGATTACATGCTTTATCATTTGATTTAATCATGAATAATTTGATAATGCTTAGTTAATTCAGTGTATGACGGACTGCTTTGCATCAACTTTCTCACTCAAATTCACTACTATCATTCTCATAGCAGTGTCTGTTCCTCTCGTCACTATCCTGCTCTAGCATAAATCTAACTAGCTCTGGGTAGGGTAATAATATAATTACTTGCCTGAGTTAAGCTGAGAAGAGATCATGGATGCACGCACAGATTTCTTAGAGTCCGCTAGAGGATGGGGCATAAGGCTCAGCTTAGTAGGAGAGAAGCTAGAACTATTTATTAGAGAAGAAATGGATTGGTGGGACAAAGAAGATGAGCAGATGATGAAAAGAGTTGCAAAATTAGAAGCAGATATGCGTCACAAAGCTGAAGAAGATGAGATGAAGAAAAAGCAAATTGAAATTCTCAACGTGGAGGAATTTACCAGCTCGATTGAGGAAAAGCCAATCACTCAAGCCGAAACTCTGATAGAAAGCGGGGAAGCTGACCGTCACAAAGAAGAGGCATGCATTCCTTCGCAAATCCCCATGGCTCAGAAAAACAAAAACTTGCGCACAGAAAGGCAGATGCTTCCCACCTCAATTCCGAAAAATAAACGGAATCGGAGGAAATGTACCAAGCGTACAGTAAACAGTCACAAACGTGATAAATGTTTACACCGCAATGAAAGTGGATTAGCTGGCTTGGCAACCCAGCAATCTCAGGAGCTTCCTAAGACTTCCCAAAGGTGAAAAATCCAGGAGGAGGAGGACCTGAGGAAAACTATTAAAGAGATTGAAGGCGAGACCTTACCCGACTCTTTTATTCCTTTCAGTTCAGAGAAACTAGGAGTGGAAATGAATTCAGCTGAGACCGGAATTGATGTAAAACAGGATTCCATTGTTTCTCCTGGTGTGGCCACACAAGATGAAACAATTATCAGTATGAATTACTTATCTCAGGTGGGAGATGACATTGAAAATGACACCCCACAACATTCACTTCTATTGGATTTGGCACAAGAAAACCAGACCAGGGAGAGAATACCTCAATTGGACTTGGCACAAGAGAGCCCAGCCATGGAGGACAAACAAGACACGGAGGAGAATTCTTACGATGTCAGTATCTTGGAGTCTTTCGAAAAGGAAACTCAAGATACACAAAGCATTCATGTAGGTTATACCACGGACTCTGATTCAGGGACGATAAACATGTCTGCTAACAACAAAGAAGAAAATACTTCTTTGGACAGGATGAAGGTAATACCTATCATCAACACAGCTGAAGCTAACAGGGGATCACAAATGATGGACTCTGCAGCGGAACAAAACCGGAGCGGTTGGTATACTCAACACTCAGGACCTTGTTTACCTTTCACTTCAACCAATGTTGGATGGGGAGAACAGCTGTTTATGTATACTTCTACAAGGAGTGATACAAATTCACAGTTCTTGGGGAACAACATGATTTCTTAAAGATGGACAACTTCTACTAGCCTTATACTTTCAAACACAGATTCAAAATGGAACTCTGTTGAAGAGGAACGCACCTGGATAAAGAATTATCGAGGGAAGAAAACTCTTAAATCAGGAGGGAGTAAACGGACGCCCTACCAAGAAAGAGGCAAGTATGAGTTGAATGCACATCATAAAATCATGATGTTTAGCAAATTTCCTGCCAAAAGGAGGAGATTAAAGGATTTTATGATCTTTGGCCGACGGAGGAAAAGAAAATGGAGCAACATTACTGCAACCAATTCTTTTAAGAAAACACTGATGGCACTTCCTCTGCTTATAGGACAAGGGCCAGAAATTGAGTGGAAAATAACAGTCTCTCTGCGGCGCCGGAGAATCTTGTTATACATTTTGCAATTTCCCGGCTGGGAAAAAGTAAAACCTCCAGAGGACAGGACATTACCGAGCAATAGCCTGGAAATCCGACACAACACCAGGAGCAAAGATTTGCAAGATTTGTCCTGGGAGAATGGACATGGGATGTCTTTCTGGACTCACCGGACACCCCACTGCCACAAGGAATATTGGGAACCCAGACTTGGAGGTAATTCTGAAATGGAGAGCACTTAGATACATTCTTGAATGCTGCCGAGGCTCTGTTATAGGCTTCATTAATGAACCTACTTAAATTGGGAAGCTATGTGGCGGGACAGCCCCGGCAGCATCCGAATGACACAAGTTTGAAAGGAATTAAAGAGCCCACAAGAATTATTCTATCATTCTCTATGTAAAAGAATAATTATCCACCAGAAAATAATCTAGTCCCCAACCAAGGAATAAGGAAAAACTAACAGAGATTGCAAACAAGAGAAAATTACATTTTGACCACGCACGCCCCATCATTTCTGTAATGCTAGGTCTGAGAAAGCTTTGATGTCCAGATCAAACGTAAAACTCAGACATCACGGCACCAGTCGGCTGGCGCTATCAAAGGTTGACAACTCATTGTTTTCAGTACCAGGGGAGAGAAAGACCGAAAAGTGTGAAATCTGGGCTGGAGATGAATTGATACATGGACATGCTACTCAGGGGAAAACCCGTGTGATCCAAAGACGGCAATATAATGCAGGCCTAACACCTTATCTAAAAGTCCAGACTTTGTGGAGCCGGGACGTCTGTAATTGCCACCACCAAGGAGCAATTAGGACCAGATGCTTAACACCTCTCCGCAATACTACGGGGCAAAGTAGAAACACATGGCTGACACATTCCTGCCAGCAACCGGGAAGGCTGGTGTTACCAGCCTATTGGAATGTAATGACGCAACTGCATTGCCGCCAAAGCAGGTTTCATTGTTTCAGGCGTGGGGGGCATCGGTCAATTTGATTGACACATGAAACTACCCTTCACAGGAAAGGAGGAGGGGTGAAAAGAATTTGGCACTTAATCCATCGGGGTAAATCGTCCTACATGAAAAATAGGTGGAGCTAACGGGAACGTGGACATAGTAATTAGCCAACGTGAAAACTAGCCAGGGTTGAAGAGATTAAAACTACATGCATGGCCAGCAAGACTTCAGACGCAAATTCACAATAGCATTCTTAGGATACCTACTGGAGAAATATTAACATTTCGTTCTGTTGGACTTCTGTACGAAGTCGTATGACAGGATTTCCTAGCTATAACCCAGGTAAGACCATTACTCTGATTAGTCGTCTGCTAGTCTGAAGGCTTGTGTAGTTTCTTGTTCTGCATATTCTCCCAAACTTTACACTGGTGGATTTTCTTTGCACTTAATGTTCCAGTTCTAGCTTTACGATTTCACTGAGAACTATTTTCTTCTTTCATTCACCACTTGGTTGTCTGATTTGTTGTATGTGACAATTTGGAGAATTCCATTATCCAAGCTACATGAGCGTGTGGCTTATTCATGTACAGGAGATGCATTTAGATTCATCCTGTATGATGTTAAACATTGGGGAGACTGACTACTTAGGAGAAATTCCTGAGAGCTACCAGTCTCTTGATAGCGTCCAATTAACATTGATTATTTGGACCAACACTTTGAGTGCCTACCAAGATTATGGTGAAACCACTTGGTTTGAGGAATGGCACCAGTTCACCTTGTCTGCATGGTGTCTGCATGAGGACAGACATGACTTAGGACTTTCAATATCCCAGACAGATTCAGGGAAGGCATTTAATGTTCGACAGGTACTGTGCGACCAGCCCTTCCGACAAGACAGTATGAATGAATCAGAAAGGGAAAGAGTAAGTGAGGTGAACTTATATGGGAAACACTCCATTACACAAATGTATATGAATATGTATGTTTTGAGCTATAGATGTTCTAAATAGTTTTATTAATATATACATATATATTTATTTATTTAGAACTGATCTATGTTTATGTAACATGCCATCATATATATCATCATACCATCATATATTATGACTTGAATGTATGTTTATATGAATGTATAGACATATGTGTTTGAGATGTGTAGACGTAGATACTACCCATCTCCGTTCGTTTCATTCCAGATCTCTTAGGAGCAATGGACAGTCAACAACCCATATCAGGAAGTGACTTAGCCTTGTGAGGGACCAATTTGGACTCCTTCAATCTGACAGTGAACTGCGTCTCACTGGGGGAAGCATGACCTATGTGCTTCTGAGCTTTTCAGCCAGATGAGTTACGTATACCATAATATAATCATCATCATCATATGATCATCAATAGCAATAATAAACACAGTTGTTGTATTTTAAAACTCAATTTGTCCGTATAATTCTAAATGTTTATAAATGTTGTGTAGCGTAATCAAGTACACACATTATTGTATCATTTAGTGGGGGTTCGCACATATTGTCCAGAAGAGGGAATCTATGTCCGGGAGGTATCTTGCCTATGCAGTCATAAGTAACCAGATTACGTTGCATGTCTTAACTCCTCCTTTCTCACTTCTGGTGATACCAAGTACAGCCAAAACTATATAGATATATTCTATCTTCAACGAGCCACTTCTTGGCTGTTTTCTTGAGTATCAGGGACAGTGTCTTAATCAGCATAAAAGACATTTGTTCCACGTTTTCTCTCTGGGATCTGGGTGGTAATTAGTCCCTTCTGACAGAATTAGGGGATCTTAAACTGCATCCAGAACTAAACACCAGTAGAAGAAAATGATGTTGGCTGAGTGGTTGCCTGGTCCCCACATGACAACACAGTAGGGAATGCTTTTGACAATAATACTTACAAAATCCAGGTAAATGAGTCATGTACACGCCTCATGACGCAATGGGCATGCGGTGCTAGGCACATACATATTTACAGACCAACCGACACTCGTTGGCTGATGTGGTCCGTGTCCCGCCCGCCACCTCTACTTCCCAAGACGTTTTCTAGTGCCCGTTGTAGCCAGGGAGGAAAGGTCAATTGCAAATATCTGCCACCATGCACATTATAACCCATGTACAGAGTCCGTGATTTGTGCGACGCTTTCGACAGGACGCATTGCGGAATGAGATCGAGCTATGTGGGATAAAACCTGGTGCAATGAGGTCCATCGTCTTACCAGTTAACCCTTTAGACCCATGACCACGGGGCAGGCAGGTGAACGTCCAGCTGCTACGCTACCACGCCTGTCTTAAAATAATACATCCGCGGTTTTATTCTTGAACTTTATAAATAGACAAGATAGGGGATTCTTGTACTTCATCTGTGGGACTTGAGCACCGCCAGACAGCATAATACAGGAGAGGCTAGCAGTATTGACCACACGGGTAACGGACATCCTTCAAACGCAATAAAAGACGGCAAGATGAGTGGAGTACAGTAAAGCAATCTTCTGTTTTAAAGGCACTCCGAGAGCACATCCGTTCTGCTTGCCGTCTCCCAATTATGTGCGATGGGGACTAGAACAAACACAAAAGCCAATCTATGTATCATTGGAGATACGGAGGTCAGCATGGCCGGATGGGTTAGAGCCCCCGTTCGTAACTGCCCAATGTGTTGATACTGAGGTAGTGGGTTCAACTCCTACACCGGTCAGTTGGACTAAAATGTTGACTTCTCGTCCTTAACTAGAGGACTTAAGTTATTAGTACCTTTCAAGTCGAAATGGGTTCGCCTGATTGCAAAGGACATTGCCAAAGGACATTGGCAACATGGAAAGCTAATTGCCATGTCACAGAAATCAAGTTAGGTTAATTATCATCAAGTACCGAGTAGCCGTACCAGATTTACTTTATGGTAGTTAATCTTGGAATGTAAATGAGCAAATTAGGAAGAACTTAGAAGCAACAGAGATGTGGTTTTTAAGAGAGATGTTGCGAATTCCTTGGACTGCCAGAGTACCTGACAACGATTGCCTGAAAGAGGCTAATGAAACTAGAACACTATATACAACAATAAGAAAGAGACAAACAGCTTTCTTTGGTCATGTGATGAGAAGAGAGGAATTGGAGAACATCGTGACAACTGGAAAGATCTTGGGGAAAAGTGGCAGAGACAGACCAAGAGAAATGATGCTGGATGGATTGCGACGGTGGCATGGAGGAATATCATCAGCAGAGTTGATCCAGAAAACCAAAGGCCGAGATCTGTGGAAAGTCATGAATTTCTACGAGATCCGGCATGGCACTTGCTGATGATGATATCCGGTTTATGTGTTGATTCCTTTACTTCGGCATAAGCACACCGGATGTTTAAGAACAGGCGTTCTTATCCATTCAGCCATGCTGACCTCTGTCAAACACCCAATGTTTCACTTGTTATACACGTTAATCAATACACGAGAGCTATGTTACATCATAGCACAACACCATCATCATGTGCAATGTCGATACGTGTTGGCGAACATGATTCGCCGTCTACAACCACCTCACGAGTCTGGGATCATGTATATGTTCCTGAGATGCCAGCCACTCCTCAGGACGGTTATAATGTGTCATTTAATATATTTCGTCATCATGATGTGCCCTGCCAACTGGCGTTCACGTTCATGTCTCTCCACTTATCTCGGTCGGTGGTGAATTTATTAACAGTATTTGAAAAGGCCTGAGAATTCACACGCAAGGAACCGTAAATACTGATTTAAAATATTTGAGTTGCATGTCCTTTAACAAGTCATTGCTGTCGATCCCGGCCTTTATAGGCGATTTGCTATTGACTAGGACATTTTTGCGTTGAGTATTTTACGATTGCTTTCTTAACGGGAGACTCTCACAACATCGGAATCAACGCAAATGATCTTCTCACAAATCGAACCCTCGAGCCGGTGTATTGGGGAACTGTGAACCTGTCTTCACTAACCCCAACCAAGGTGTTTGCATGTATAAAGTCAACGTAAAGAACATAAGTTACCAATAGAGTTACAGGCCTAATAATAACGATGCATCCCTATGGCAATGACCATGCCTAGGTTGCCTGATGAAGTAATGCTGCTGGTTTTTAAGTGAATGTCGCTTCCATAGACGATGAACTAACTGTATGTTTCGTGGCGGACCTTTGTGTTGGCATTCTGCTAGCGGCATTACTTATAGTATACCTTTGCGGGCTATTGGTTTGTCGAGACTCCTGTCTGTTCCACTGTTCACATGGGGCAGTGAGGAACATTTTGTATGATATTCACTGGCACAGGAACGGAACATTATGGGGAGCATCTTTGTCGTGAAGTTTGAACCTCGACTAACTAACTAACTAAACGTAAAGAAGCCCGTATTATTCATTGTGGCATTTTACGTATACGATTCTAGTGCCACATATTTAGGCCAGTTACCACCCGAGGGCTGATGTAATCAACATCACACCAACAATTTATTTACATCCCATGAAACTGTCTAGTATTAATTGTAAACTGGAACAACCCATCAGCTACAGTCAATGACACGAAAATATATCAAGTCTAGGGGACTTTGAACACATGGCCATCGTACTGGGAGGCAGGAGTGCTTACCATTGCACTAACGAGTCCCATACTAACTGTATACAATGTCCTATGTCCTTCTCAGGACGATGCAGTCACCCCCCCCCCCCCCCCAATGCCAGGTTAATAGTCAAGGAAATTTTACGTTGAGTATTTCTCCATTTGCCATTGCTTTCTGAACGAGAAGTCAACGCTTAAGTACAACTGAATGCCGGTTTGGGGAAATTATCCCTAACACCACCGTCAACTGAATGCTGGTTTGGGGAAATTATCCCTAACACCACCGTCAACTGAATGCTGGTTTGGGGAAATTATCCCTAACACCACCGTCAACTGAATGCCGGTTGGGGAAATTATCCCTAACAACACCGTCAACTGAATGCCGGTTGGGGAAATTATCCCTAACACCACCGTCAACTTAATACCGGTTGGGGAAATTATCCCTATACACCACCGTCAACTGAATGCCGGTTGGAGAAATTATCCTTAACACCACCGTCAACTTAATGCCGGTTGGGGAAATTATCCCTAACACCACCGTCAACTGAGTGCTGGTTTGGGGAAATTATCCCTAACACCACCGTCAACTGGATGCCGGTTGGGGAAATTATCCCTAACACCACCGTCAACTGAATGCCGGTTGGGGAAATTATCCCTAACACCACCGTCAACTGAATGCCGGTTGGGGAAATTATCCTTAACACCACCGTCAACTGAATGCCGGTTGGAGAAATTATCCTTAACACCACCGTCAACTGAATGCCGGTTGGGAAAATTATCCCTAACACCAACGTCAACTGAATACCGGTTGGGGAAATTATCCCTAACACCACCGTCAACTGAATGCCGGTTGGAGAAATTATCCTTAACACCACCGTCAACTGAATGCCGGTTGGGGAAATTATCCCTAACACCAACGTCAACTGAATACCGGTTGGGGAAATTATCCCTAACACCACCGTCAACTGAATTCCGGTTGGGGAAATTATCCCTATACACCACCGTCAACTGAATGCCGGTTGGAGAAATTATCCTTAACACCACCGTCAACTTAATGCCGGTTGGGGAAATTATCCCTAACACCACCGTCAACTGAGTGCTGGTTTGGGGAAATTATCCCTAACACCACCGTCAACTGGATGCCGGTTGGGGAAATTATCCCTAACACCACCGTCAACTGAATGCCGGTTGGGGAAATTATCCCTAACACCACCGTCAACTGAATGCCGGTTGGGGAAATTATCCTTAACACCACCGTCAACTGAATGCCGGTTGGAGAAATTATCCTTAACACCACCGTCAACTGAATGCCGGTTGGGGAAATTATCCCTAACACCAACGTCAACTGAATACCGGTTGGGGAAATTATCCCTAACACCACCGCCAACTGAATGCCGGTTGGGGAAATTATCCCTAACACCACCGTCAACTGAATGCCGGTTGGGGAAATTATCCCTAACACCACCGTCAACTGAATGCCGGTTGGGGAAATTATCCCTAACACCACCGTCAACTGGATGCCGGTTGGGGAAATTATCCCTAACATCATCGTCAACACCAACTCTATGCTACCAATCTCAAACTTGGACTTTATACAAATCACACTTTCGCAAAATCAACACCTGCGAGATTAGATGCCTGAGCAGAGCTGCCAACTTAATAATCAGAGACCGAGTAAGAAATGCTGTTATCAGACAGGCAGTGGGATCAACACCTTGTGCCACATTTATTGACAGACAGAAGATCAAGTGGTTTGGCCATGTCATTAGAATGCAACACCAGCAACTACCATTACTGGACTTACATTAAAGATCATCTGCGACGAGACCAAGAGGACGTCCAAGAAGAAAATGGATTGACGGCACCAAAGACATTGTACAATCACACGGGATGACACTATTCAATGCCGCCCACCGGGCGCTGGAGCGCAAATTACTCCTTACCCACGACGCTTGATGGCAGAAGTGGAAGATAATGATGATAATGATGATGGTGACCACCGTCAACGCACCGGAAGTTTAAGAGCGATCTCTCGTATTATTTCGGCCACATTGGCTGCTACTAATTGTATAGCCTGGGAGTTTCCAGGACTTCTTGATTCCGTGGACAACATTTTCATTCTTGACTACGACAGGGCGACTGTATTGAATCTTCTGTCTGCCCCTGGCCTTCCGTCGCTCCTGTTATCTAATATGCGAAATGATATTTACTTTGTTCCTGTTGGTGAGAACAATAACTGGACACCTATTACTGACTTTTCGTGACAGGAACTGCCAGAAAAGAAGTACTAATGACCGTTGGAGTGACGATCGGACTTCCTGTTGGACAGGAAGTAACAGTAGGGAGAGTCTTCCCTCTAGCAATGTACCGCTAACAAAGATTGCTTGAAATGACGTGTGGGTAGTTTCAAAGTAGGTTGCATGTCAGTTTTCATGACGTCGCAATCAACATCGGCAGGTATTTTTAGCGCTTTGTAAGCTGCCAAGGCAATTTGTTTGTTCAGTAGTTTGCCATTGCTTTCTTGTTGACCGAAGCCCATACCATCGAAATCACCGCAAGGATGTCTGATTCCAAATCTTCTGCAGCTGATTTCAAACTGACAGATAATACTTATATGGTGAATAATTATGTTTTCTTTCATATCACATATACCGCTGAAGTCGGAGTGGGTTCGCCTGCTGACGAGGGACATTGCTAATAGGGAAAGCTAATCCACATACAAAATTCAATCCAGCAAAACTATAACTAGGGTGTATAAACTACGCTTGAGTTCAAAGCGAGTCAGTGCTGAAAAAAATGTGTGTGAAGCATGGATACTGAATACACAAGATTTGTTAAACAATACAAGATCACGTAACGGTCGTTTTCTTGAATAAAAAATCCTTATGGATTGCAGCGAATACCAGTTACCAAGTGCTTCACACGACTCTTACCCAAGTGCTGATTAGTATGTATGTCTATGAGCTTCAATGAGGCTAATTCCCAAAGGTACTGGCACCTTGCCGTCTTGACAGACAATAGTCTGTTACATTGTGCTTCAAAACAGGCATAACCACTACAACCAGACCAGGGATGGAGATATACCTCTCCTGGCACAAAGCCTGGGTTAAATGTAGAGACCACGTGTCGCCCATGCAGCATGATCCTTATCTTGGCCCGCCAAGTTTACTCTAGTGGAAAGATAACACCAATATGTCTAGAAGAAGCCAAGCTACAGAAGCTGCCGGGTCAGCAAATCAATGCTCTAACTGTTCACCTGTCGAAGCTTGAATCCTAAACCAGTTATTTAGTGTCTTAGTTTGCATTTCAAATTTCACAATGGTAGACTACTATGAACAGACATGAGTACCTTTGATCAACATAAGAGCACCTTTGATCAACGTACGAGCACATGTGATCAACATATGAGCACCTATGATCAACATAAGAACACCTATGATCAACAAAAGAACACCTATGATCAACAGAAGAACACTTATGATCAACATTTGAGGACACCTATTATCAACATCAACATAAGAGTGTCTATAATCAACATATGCGCACCTATGATCAACATATGAGTACCTATGATCCACATATGAGCACCTATGATCAACATAAGAACACCTATGATCAACATAAGAACACATATGATCAACATAAGAAAACCTATGATCAACATATGAGCACCTATGATCAACATAAGAACACATATGATCAAAATATGAGTACCTATGATCAACATATGAGCACCTATGATCAACATAAGAACACCTATGATCAACATAAGAACACATATGATCAACATAAGAAAACCTATGATCAACATATGAGCACCTATGATCAACATAAGAACACATATGATCAAAATATGAGTACCTATGATCAACATATGAGCACCTATGATCAACATATGAGCATCTATGATCAACATAAGAGCGCCTATGATCAATATATGAGTATCTATGATCAAAATAAGAACACCTATGATCAACGTAAGAGCAACTATGATCAACATAAGAGCAGGTATAATCTACATATGAGTATCGAAGATCAACATAAGAACACCTGTGATCAACATATGAGCACCTATGATCAACATATCGGCACCTATGACCAACTGCTAAGATCCCTGTGTACTCGCCTTGAGGTGTATGGTCATATGGTGTGGCCCCACAGTTTAAATGACCAATCAAGACCTGCAGTGTGGTCTGGTCAACATTCAGTCTTTACCTCCCAAGCCATTACTTAGCACCCATGGCAATCTGGGCCGACCTGAGGAAAAATAACTGTCCCGACCCAAATTCGAACCCCTGAACATCATGCAGGCATCAAGTATGCTAGCCATTTCATTATACGTTGACTAAGGCATTCAGCCAGAGTCCACTGGTATATAAAATATGCGTCTAACGCCATGTGCCCAATTCGCCGTAAGACATTAAAAGAGTTTGATTTACCTTTGTATACTTTTACCTTTCGAACTAAACACGATTCGCTACAACCAAAGAGCCTAACAACTTGAGAAGAGAAACGCAATTCAGCATAGTCATATAAATAATAACGCTCGCTCTTAAACTTCCGGTGTGCTGATGTCAAGGTAGCATGTTCAATCCCTACACCGGTCAGTTGGGCAAACATTTTAATTTCTCGTCTTTGACTTGGGGACGTAGATTACAAGTACCTCTGAAGTCGGAGTAGGTTCGCGTGATGACGAGGGACACTGGTAATAGGGAAATCTATTCCACACGTAAAAATCAGTCCAGTTCTTTAGAAGTATCGGCACGTGCATGGACTACTCTAGAGTTGAAAGCGAGAAAGAGCAAAATAAATAAAAACAGACAAACAACTGCGTGAAACTACATCTCAGAAGATATGCACGCATGCGCACGGAGTTTCTAATAAAATTATTATGAAGTTAAGCGAAACTGACGCATGCTGATTATGCTACAGTTATTGATATTATTATGGATAATTCTGGAAGGCGATACATCAGCCCTAGTTACGGACTCTGTGTTAGACAGAAGACGTCCAGACACTCGTGGAAATCTACACGACTTCACAAACATACTTGTTTATGTTTTGCTTCGGTTCTGTTCATTCGTTGTGGCATATAATTTCAAAATATAATATCTGTAATCAGTGGAAATTGCTGTTTGCGGTTTCTTTATTCGCTCTTTTTGTATAATTGACTTTGATGCAGAGATTGATTATGTAGAAAGTTTATCCCGATTTATCATTTTCGTTTTTGTTTGTATATTTGTATTATTCATGTTGTGAAGTGTATTTATTTTTGATAATATTGTTACTTTAGTGCACGTGAAACCCTGCAGCAACACTACATATCTTGTTATACAAATGTTGAAAATGTCAAAATGTTTGATAGTGTTAAAATTGATGGGAACGATTTCAAAATAATAAGGAATATTTACAGAAAACAAGTAGCGGCAATTTAAACAAGAACTAACGTGAGCAATTTTGAACAGATAAAGTAAAGAATAAGACAAGGATAAGTTTATGTCTTAGGATATCATTTCTCTCTACTGCTAGAAAAGCAATAATGAGAAAGATCAAATATAAACCAGAAATACGAGTTGCGGATATAAAGAATATGTGCTATGCAAAAAAATAGAGTTTTATAGCTGAAAATGCAAGAAATCTAGAACAACCATTGGGCAATGTGGTAATATAGAGGGCAAAAGAATATATTTCAGTAAATATAAGGAAACAGAAACAAATGCTTACATTAAATAATAAAAAAGACAACACCAACATGTGATTCAGTGCGCCCCCCCCCCCCCCCCAAAAAAAAAAAAAAAAAAAAAAAAAAAAAGAAAAATATGTTTGGACCAGACATAGTACGCAATCAAATGAATAAGTATTATAATGTACATTTGATTTCACTGAACATTGAAATAGCGGAAGATACAAGAAACAAAACAAATATCTCGATGACCTTAATATAGCGATATATCGGTATAAGTTAGTTAGTTAGATTGATTGATTGATTGATTGACTGATTGATTGATTTAGGAACCGACATCACAGCATTCGGGGCATTCCCTTAAGCGCTCCGTCCCCATCCTCAGAAGCCAGCGAAGAATTCCAACCCCAATAGTACCAGTAGCAATTTGATTATATGTGCGTCTCGCCTTTCCTCTAAGCGTCGAGCATCGGCCAGATCCCCTTGTCACTCCACGCTGTCGCATTCTTGCCAGACCATGGTGATCCATTTGCTCCTCCGAGGTGTACACGTGCTCCCACAAGCCCGCAACCACTTCTGCCTTATCATGCATCAATACTCCACCAAGTTTTGCAGAGCCAGCCAATCTGTCTGCCTGTTCATTCCCCAGCACACCAGCATGCCCCGGAGAAAAGATCCAGACGATGCTTGCCACCCGTGACTTCCAAAGCGAAGCAAGCCACTCCGCACGAAGCTTGCCTGTCCTCACCCTACTCAGCATTCTTTCTGAGTCAGTTACAATCACGATGTGTGTGTGTGTATCGTATTATCCATGCAGCGGAAAGCTGCACTGACTGCCTCCACTTCAATTCTTAAGCTAGATGTTGTGGTATCATATGCCAGGCTCTCCTGCACCAAAAGTCAACCATTAGCCTTTGCCAAGAAACCCCAGGCATTTCTACTACCTCTCAACACCGAACCATCTGTGTAGATAATCACATCACCCGGGCGAGCATTATCTTGAATTAGTTGCTGGATTTCCACTTCGGTGGCCCCTGCTGGCCACTCCCTGCACTCCCGGCTCAATTTGATTATAACTCTGCACAATTCTGACTGCTTCTCTGGCACTCTGACCCACTCCTCTCCTCGCCTAATTTTCTCCAATGGGCACACCTGTCTGATCGTATCCTCCGCCTGAGCCATCCATGATTTCCCTCTTATCAGTCGCTGGCCCTTAATTGCGTCCAGTGCCTCATGCAACGGGTGATCTGTGTCAGCAGCTACTCTGAGGTATGCCTTCGCCTGCATCACCTTGAGTCTACCAACAACAGTCGGATAATAGCGGTAGTTAGTTAGTTAGTTAGTTAGTTAGTTAGTTAGTTAGTCAACAGATCATCTTCATTACACATCGAACCATTCAGTCCATAAGTGCTCGAATCCCCTCCTCAACAAATCCCGCAGCGTGAAGCGGCTAACGACGCCAGGTCTGTGTTGGTTTATCAATCTTCTTTGGCTTCCTGCGTGGTATATTGCTATAAGTACAAATAGGAAGTCACATTTGGCGATTTATTATCCTTTAGCAACGATAGACAGTAAAATGCGTAAACAAGTTAATAAATCCACACGTTTGGGGGAAATTATAATACTAGATGTAAGATTAATAACCAGCTGTGTAGCAATGAGATACCTCCTTGACTTCCCGACAATGGAACACAGGATCAAGATCTGGAGAGCTCGTGCATACTTAAAAATAAGTGCAGATGAGCAGCACCCTCTGCATGACGCTGTATTCAGAGAAAAGGGTGACAGGCTAAAGAGGGGCAAATCATGGATGGGTCGGGCGGAAGATGTCGTCGGACAGGTCTGCAGTCTTACCAGTATCAACCCCGGCAAGGAATGAGTGCCGGTGCCTCCAGCTTTTAAGTGTACCTTCTCCTGCATTATCACACTCGACAGACGGTGCAGAGAGCAGAACCCTGCCGCTGTCAATGCAGAGGTTAACGCGCTCATCTATGATCACTCAGATAGCCCCGAAGTGCTCATCTATACAGATGGATCTGTTGTAAAGCAGCAGAGAAGTGCGTGGGCATTTACAGCCCGTTCAGCGGGCCGAACCGTTCAAGAATCCAGTGGTGCCCACTCTATGACCACGAGCAGCATGACGATGGAGGTGATGGCAGTTACACAGGCTTTCATATGGCTGGAATCACAGCATTATACCAACGTGTGTGTACTAAGTGATTCAATGAGCATGATTCAGAAGGTCGAAGCTGGATCTGTACGTAGACAGTGGACTGAGTCGCTGCGGAAGTCTGTTGTCCGCAAAGTCACCTTCATCTTCGTCCCGGGACATGTGGGAGTCGAGGGAAATGAACGAGCTGATAAACTGGCTGGCACTGCACCCCCTGTAGATGGCCAGCCCATGGATCGTGCCGATGTTATTAACGCCCTTAAAGATATGGCGAGAACAGCGGATTTTGACGCCAGTGAATCCACATCGCTTTCCAGGATGAAAGAACTGGGAGTAAGAATCGGCACAGCCAGACGCGAGAGGTACATCGGGAAAACAAAGCGCCTCGTCAACCAACACAGAACTGGCACTATTAGCCACCGGACGCTGATGCATATGCTGGGGGGGGGGGGGGGAGGATCTGAGCACCTATGGACTTGTCCGGAGTGCAACGAAGATACCCCAACTGATAACTAACTAACTAATAACTAAGATTAATAACACATAATAAGAGCAGAACAGGACAAACAACTGCTGGATTTCAAAAGAAGAAAACTTTCTCATGTAGTTAAATCACGTTAATTCAATGTCAGAAGAATAAAACTGACATGTTTCATCGAATTTGTTCTGTTGTATGGCAGTGAATTATGGAATGCAAACGAACACGGTAGAAAGTGCTAACAAATATGGAAGACTTAGTTGTAGTCATGTTGTTTCTGGGAGTAATACTGCTTATAGCTTGGGCAGCCAGAATAACTCAGAAGGATTATCTGCAAGAGGCTAATGTATTGAATTTTTGCGTTCGTTCGCTTTGAACTTAATCGTAGTCCAATCACGAGCCAATACTTCTAATGCACTGAACTGCATATTATTATTATTTTTTTTTTTTTTGCGTGTGAATATTAGCTTTCCCTATTACCTGTGTCCCTCGCCATCAGGCAAACCCAATCAGACTTCTGCGGTACTTGTAATTTAAGTCCTAAAGTCATGGACAAGAAGACAACATGTTAGTCTAACTGACCGGTGTAGGCGTTGACACCGCTACCTTGGCTTCAGGAAACCGGTAGTTTTAATTCTGCCATATTCACTAAAGAGGCTGATGAAAAAAGAACATTAAACACAAGCATTAAAAAGAGACGAAAAGTGTTCTTTTGTTATATACCCAGAAGAGAGAAGAGAAGCAAAGAAGAACAGCTTAACGACTGGAAAATTAAGCTGTAAAGAGGTAGAGCTGTCTAGAGAAAGTAAGAATGATAAGCAGACATTATGGCAAGGAGGAGTGTCGCCAAGAGACACAGGCATAAAGGCTATAATCAAGTTTAATGGTGCAATTTCCGAAGAGTGTGAAATCAAGAGTGGAGTTAAGCAAGGTTGTGTACTAGCTCCCACCCACTTTTGGAATATACTTTTCATGTCTACTGACATATGCCTTTTAAGATCAGGATGGTGGTATATATTAGGGACGTTCATTTGAAACCCGTTCCAATGGCTTTATTACAAAAGCATGAAAAAAAACAAAAAAAAACAGTAACAGTAACAGGTGTGGAAGAATTAAACAAAGCATTCATTTTGAATGAATTATGCACCATGGGTTGGTCAGAAGAAGTCGCCGTAGGCATTCAGGTAAGCATCCCATTGCTTAGGTAGGGGGCGAATGCCGTCCGCAAAAAAAAGGTTGTGGTTGCTCACTGAACCAAGTGTTTACCGCGTTTATTACGCCTGCATCTGTGTGAAATCGTTGCCCATTGAGAGCTTTTGTTAGAGGTCCGAACAAATTAAAATCACATAGTGACAAATCAGGACTATAAGCTGGATATTGCAGAATTTCCCACTTCTTCCTTGCTAATGCTTCCTGCATAATCTTTGAGACATGCGGACGAGTATTATTGAGCAAAAAAAATCACACTGCGAGAAAGCAGAAGGTCGTTTATTCTTGATGGCTTTTTGCAGCTTGTCTAGTGTTTGCAAGTAGTGGGTAGAGTTTATGTTGACACCAGATTCTTTAAAGTCGGCCAACAATAGCCCTTTATGGTAAAAAAAAATGCGCTCAACATAACCTTACCAGCGGAAACGTGTAACTTGAATTGTTTAGCTTTTTGTGATCCAGCATGCTCCCATTGCATGCTCTCTCGTTTGCTGCTCGGCTCAAAGTGGTGACATCATGATTCATCGCCTGCCACTATGCGGAAGAGAAATGCATCACCCTCCACTCTGCAATGCAGCAAGTGGTTCAAACACAATCCCATGCGTTCCTCTTTTTGGTGGTCGGTCAACATCCGTGGTGCCCACTGTGAACACCTTCTGATATTGCAGTTTCTTACGAAAGACCTTTTGAATTGTCCCAACATACACATCAAATTCTTTCGCTAGCGAACGTATGCTTCGACAACAGTTCATCTGTACTACTGCATTAATTTTGGCGATGGTTTTTTTCTGTTGCAACAATATGCGCTTGACCCGGCCGTCGAAGATCTGTCGTGAACTGACGCCCTTTCCGAAACATTCGTGCCCAGTCTGTCACTGTTGTCTTCGACACACATTTGTTACCGTACGCTGCCTGCATTCTTCGATGAATGTCCACTGGTCAACTTCCTTCAAATGAAAGAAACTGAATCACCTCTCTCTGAGTTTCCTTGGACGGATTTTGGATCAACCCGGTCATTTTCTCAACGGTCAGAAACAGAACCTATGCATTATAGGACGATAAGCACGTGCTCTTTTATTCATTGGTCAGTACTTATCACATGACTATGACATGATCATGTTCAACGCATGCAATTACTCGCGGTGCGGCACAAACAGATTTCAAATGAACGCCCCTTATTCATTCAAATTGCAATTATGTGGGCTAGTTATTGCTTAGAAGTGTATTTGGAGGGCGCATTTATGTAACGGTTATGACGTTACACTAAAATTGGTATGAGAGTGATCGGATACGGGTTCTATGTCAGCTCTCTTCGCTTGCTAGGAGAGGGAAAGGCTGGCTTCCTATTCCTCCGTCAGTTTAGGCCTATAATATTGGTTGGTTTCAACACTGCACATACACATCAGGACTAAGCTTAAGAATTGACATACACACATAAGGACAGTATTTAAGAAATCACATACACACACAGGACTGAGATTAAGAATTCACATACATACACCAGGACTGCGTCTAGAGAATTCACATACATACACCAGAACTATGTTTAAGAATTGAACAACATACACCAGGACTAAGTTTAATAATTCACAAACATACATCTGGAGTGTGTCTAAGTATTCACATACGTAAACTGTGACTGTGTATAAGACTTCACATACATACACCAGGACTAAGTTTAAGAATTCACAAACATACAGCAGTACTGTGTCTAATACTTCACATACACACACCATGAGTGTGTTTAAGACTCCACATCTGGGACTGTCTAAGAATTCACATACATACACCTGGACTGTCTAAGAGTTAAAATACATACACCAGGACTGTCTAAGAATTTATATACATACACCTGGTCTGTCTAAGAATTCATATACACACACGACGACTGTCTAAGAATTCACACACACACACACACACACACACACACACACACACCCACACACACACACACACACACACACACATACACTAGGACTATCTAAGAATTCACATGCATACACCAGGACTGTCTAAGAATTCACATGCATACACCAGGACTGTCTAAGAATTCACATACATACACCAGGACTGTCTAAGAATTCACATACATACACCTGGTCTGTCTAAGAATTCATATACACACACGACGACTGTCTAAGAATTCACACACACACACACACACACACACACACACACACACACACACACATACATACATACATACACCAGGACTGTCTAAGAATTCACATGCATACACCAGGACTGTCTAAGAATTCACATACATACACCAGGACTGTCTAAGAATTCACATATATACACCAGGAATGTGGTTTTGCAAGCATATATAAATGCTCTCACCCTCCGTGGCGAAGTGGTTACATCGCCTGCCTCGCGCTCCTAATGTTGTGGGTTCGATTCTTGGCTACATCATTTGGTTCACGAGTGCAGTTTTCTCTAAGTCTCCTGGGAGGCCGGTGTTGGAGCTGGGAAGTTCATCTTTTGTGCAACGCTATCGATAGGTCGCTCTGCACAAATAGACCGAGCTATACGGGATAAACCCGGTGCAATGAAGTCGATTCGCCAGTCTTTTTATTTAAATGTTATCCCAAATATATTAAGTGTGACTGTAAAATTGAAGATTTGAGGATCGACTTCATTGCACCGAGTTTTACCTTGCCTGCCTCAGTATTTCACCGGGAAACGACATCCGCCTGCTGACGGGATGGCACAGCACACGAACTCCCCAGGCGTGTCCGGCAAAATGACACTCGAACTCACGCCGTTCAGAACGCGATGCAGACGGCTGGATCAATTCGCCACGAAGACATCAAAATAGCAGATAATGAGTTAATTTCTATTTTAACGAGGGTTGGTGGCGTTTGATTTCTAACGGTCTTGGAATTATTTATCTGCGCAAGGTTCATGCCGTTCTGACCCAGACCTGATATATTTTAACTTAAATTAACTGCCATTGTGTGTTTTCTTATTGTCGTTTGCTGATGAAAGCTTGTTGCTGCAACGTGCTCTGAGTTTCGTAATTGTGTTTTGTTAAGCTGCTTTACACCTGCTCCCAGAAAGAACTGACTAGAACAGAACAAGACAGACGTTTTTATAGTGCCAAATTTATATTCTCAGTGTGGTAGAATTTGTGCCCGCTAAGTAAACGTGGGAGATATACAACTCTAATCGTTATATAGCGTATATATCAATAAATAATTCAGATGCCGTCTCCGCAATGAAGGTTGGCTGCAATGGATCTCCAACACTGTCTGTCTCTTGTCTTGAACGTACATTCTATCAGCCTGATGTTCGTCCATCTCTTGATGTTATCCTCCCACTTGTATCGCTGTCTACCTCTTGCTCGCTTGCCCTCAACCCTGCCCTCCAGTATGGTTTTTATAAGAGTATCATGTCTTTTAACGTGGCCAAAATATTTCACTTGTCTCCTCTTTATTTCTTTCATCAACTCTCTCTTCATTCCCAGTTTTTCTAGGACCTCTACATTTGATCGTTTTTGTTTCCATGAAATACGACCTATTCGTCTGTATATCCACATCTCCATGGCCTCTATGCGACTTTCTAGTAGCTTGTTCAATGTCCAGGCTTCCGTGCCATACAGTAGCGTTGAATATACGTAGCATTTGACAATTCTTATTTTTAATGCGTTATTAATCTCTCTAGATGTTAATACTGATTTTATGCCTTTGAAAGCATTTTTGGCCATTCCTATTCTCTTTTTTATTTCCATTTCACTTCTGCCATCATCTGTTATTATATGTCCAAGATCAGAGAAACTTGTTACTTGTTCTAGTATCTGCCCATTTATGTGATGTTCATTGATGACCTTTCCTTTTCACTGCTAATTATCATAGTTTTTGTTTTTTGGATGTTAATATCTAAGCCACATTCTGCATTGTGCCTATTTACTTCTTCCACTAGGTCTTGCAACTCTTGCTCACTTTCTGCTAGTAACACGGTATCGTCAGCATATCTAAGATCGTTTATGATTCTTCCATTGATGTTAAGTCCAGGCATTTCAACTTGTTTAAAAGTTCTTTCTGTGTATAGGTTGAAAAGGCTTGGTGTCAGTACACATCCTGCCGGACTCCTCTTTTTAAACTCCATAGGCGACGAATAGTTATTACCGCATCTAATAGACCCCACTTGTTCCCAGTACAAGTTACTAATAAGTCTGATGTCCTTTCCGTCTACTCCTATATCTTGAAGGCACGTAATTAGTCGTTCATGTTGTACTCTATCAAAAGCTTTTTTGTGGTCTATAAAACAAACATATATACTTTTTTGAACTTCTATATATTTTTCAATTAGCATCCTCAAACAGATAATTGCTTCTCTGGTGCCGCTGTTTTTGCGGAACCCAAATTGTTCTTCAGCTACTTCCTCATCTATTTTATGTTGAATGCTTTCTTGTATGACCTTGAGTAGTATCTTAGTTATGTGGCTCATTAAGCTAATAGTTCTGTAATTCTCACACTCAACAGCTCTTGGCTTCTTCGGTAGTGAGATGAAAATGGATGTTTTTAAATCCTTGGGGTTGTACCCAATATTATATAAATCATTACATAATTTTGTTTAGTCGTTTAGTCGTTGGATCAACATCACGGCACACGGTTTAACCCATAAGTGCTCCGTTTTCCTCCTAACTTAGCTACTCTTTTTCGATTTCCAACTGCCAAGAGATTTTTTACGTGCGCAACAATACACACAGGCGTCCGATCTCACTACCCAGAGACCAGGGGAAATTTTATTACTGGAAGTCCAGGTGGATTTTTTAAATAAATCCCGGTCCTCACCAGGGCCTGAACCCGGGACCTCCAGCACTCGAGGCGGACACCATACCTCGAGACCACTCATCCCCCCTGTGATAGTTTCAATGCCAAAGCTGGATAAGGATTTTATCATCTCTGTTGTTATCTTATCAGGACCTGCAGCCTTTCCTTCTTTCATCTTTCTAATAGCTTTTTCTACTTCAGCCTTTAATAATTTTGGTCCATCTTGAGTATTATACAGTGTTGGTCTATTCACCCTGTTGTCCCAGGATAAATCTTCTGTGTACCCTGTTCATCTTTTTATTATGTCAGTGCTACTAATTATAATTTCTCCATTTTTTCCTCTGATACAACCTTTTCCTGTTATTTTATTTTTCTTCTTTGTAAATCTTTTTATATTTTCATGCAATTCTTTCGAGTTGTGTTTTATTTCTAGATCCTCTTTTTCTTTGCAATGTTTCTGCAGCCACTCTTCTTTGGCAACTCTGCACATGTGACGTATTTCTCTATCTATATACTCTGGAGTGTTCTTTGCTTTCTTTCCTTGAGACATTTTACTCAAGATTTCATCGGTTATCCATTTTTATTTTTTTCTTATTAATCTTCACTGGCAAGGTGGTATTTGCAATCTGAATACTGGTTTTACACTTTCCCATTTTGTATTAATTTTATCCTCGGGATTTTCACGTCGATATTGTTCCATACTTTCAATGATTAGCCCAACATATCTATTTTTTACTTCAACTAGGTATAGTTGACTTATTTCTAGTTGTTTCAATGCCGATATATCTACTTCAGATGTCTTCGATTTCCTTATTCCTGGGATTTTCAGTTTTATTTGTAATTTTAAAACTACAGGATTATGGTCAGAGTTAATATCAGCACCAGGGTATGTTTTGGCATTTTTACCATTGTTTTTAAATCTATTTCTAATCAATATATATATATATATATATATATATATATATATATATATATATATATATATATATATATATATATATATATATATAGTATTACAAATAAATATCAACTGGTCCTTTGATGCCACTGAGACATTTCATAAATAAACACACATGTACTGTTTGTCGCTCATGGAGATAGAAGAAAGATGTAGAGATGAGAGAACGCACTAGACAACATATAAAAAGAAAGCTATAGTTACCGATCGCGACTCTAACCTGTCACCTTCAAATGACGACAACGCCTCGCTGTAGGAACAAGTATAGTTCGGCGCATGGTTACCTAGACACCCTGGAAAGCTGTGTTATTTAACAGGTCTGCCATCTGCTTGAGCCCACAGCTGTGGAATATGGGCAGAAATCGTGTCTAACCATTTAAATAGCACCATCATCATCATTATGTGCCATGCCGATAAGCGTGAGCGGTCATATTACGCCATCTCGCACGAACACCAGAGTCGTGGATAAGCTTCGTGTTCTTTTCTCGACAATGCCACGAGGCCAAGCCATCCAGAGATATACTTCTCTGCCTTCCACTTATTCGTTTCCATTCAATCTTGCCTCTAGTCACTAAGTTGTCTAATTTATTTCTTCTTATAATCTGTCCAACAAATGTTGACTATCATTTGTCTAATTAGGTTACGGATCTCATTTGCGTCTTTTAGGACAAGCTCATTCGTTGTTGTTGTTGTTCTTTTTTTTTGGTGTGTGTCTGTCCCCGGTGTTCATTGTGCTTTCCTCAGAAACCACATCCTCACTGCCATTAGAAGTTTTTTATTTTGTCTGCTCATTGTCCACGTTTCCCATCCATACAAAAGTACAGGTTCTATGTAGCACTTCAACATACTTTTTGTCGTTGCAATTAACATAATTATATCGGTAAATTTGTTGTCCATCGCTCAAGAGGCTACTCCTTAAAAATTAGCTAGATCTATCTTCCAGATGAACCCACAACTAAGGAATACGGACATAATTCGTATCTAACCATTGGAATTGCACCACATGTCTCATAATTTTTTTATATTAAACCAGCCTAGATCAAATAGCAAACAAACAAACACATCAGACCCTAATGTCGTGTCCAGTATATTTACGAACATTTAAAGAAGAGAAATGATTGGTTGGTTTCAATATTGTACACGTATTACACACAAATATCAAATGGGAAACCCTTTCAGGTCACTGTTTATCTATAGCCTATAGTAGACGACTTAAATTGTATTACATTTGGACATCACATTAGCAAGTGCGGGAGACCCAGCAGCGTTGAGACTAGACGATTGCCTGCCGTCCCGATAGTCATGGGTTCAAATCATCATCCAGACAGATGGTGTGCCCTCACGTCGACCTAGCCTAACATAGGTACCACAAAATGTCTTTTGAAGTAAAGACAACTAGCATATGATATTAACAGATTCAGTGGCAAACAAAAAGTAGTTGGAAATATGATAGTAGGCATGTTGTGCTATATTTCAAATTAAAGGGGTATGTATAGGAACATGTAATGCATATAAGTCTATGGCAGATTCAGGAAGTCGCTTCAGACTATTAATAACCCCATGGCACTTAATCAGTTACATACATGCCGGTTCCGTGGCAAAGTGGTTATGGAAGCAATTCGTAAACCCGCATACCCGCAGTTTGAAAGACAGCTGCGGGGGATTTGGCAGCAGACTGCCTTGCGTTTCTTTTAATGAAATGGTATGGATGCCGGTCACTCAATAAGCAATGGTAAACTACTGAACGTAAACTTACCAAGAGATCACAACAGCAACAAATGCTGGTGTTAACTGCAACGTCCTGTAAAGGATATGCAACTAATTAAAACATACATACATAAATTACACATCGTGTGCCGATTAGTGTATAAAATATTGATCGAGCACCACATGTCCGTTAGCCTTAAGACATATACACGGGTGGGTACTTTACTTACTTCTACGAAAAGTGTAATAAAATAACTTCCCGTTTCATTCTAACTAAAAATGTTGCAAAAAATAAATAGGTCTCGCAACATCAATCATCAATAAGTTTCTAGAAGCAAAGTAGTGATCATGTCTCGCGGTAATGCATTTGAGCATGCGCAGTTTTCGTTTACCGGAAATTCCGGCTGTTCGGATGCGACCAATCTCCTATGCAAATGTTGATCGTTCTAGTTTAAATTTGCCGAGCTTTCTGGGTTCGTCGGGGAGAATGTTGAGATGAAAAGATACACCAGACGACATTCTGATGTGGCTGTAGCGATGGGGCATATAGGATCTGATAGATTTGGAGGTTTGAATGGTGA
>OY992881.1:114545659-114608159 GCA_963921405.1 Cepaea hortensis
GGTAAATTCAAAACTTGGACCGGCAATATTTCCAAACACTGAACAGTCATTAAAAATGCACCCTGAAGTAGTAGTAGCCTGTGTTTGGACTAAGCACGATTTCAAAGCAAGCTAACGAACAAAGAACGTCTATGCAAAAAGCAAAAAAAAACAACCACAACTATCCCACACTTTCTGTTAACACAGCTTTATCTTTAAACAGAACAGTAAGGACATTTGACAACGGTATTGAATCTTGTACCATCACTGGCCTTACATCTAAGCTCATCTGCGACAAGACCAAGAGGACGTCCAAGAAGAAAATGGGTTGACGACATCAAAGACATTGTACAATCACACGGATTGACACTATCTAGTGCCGGCCACCGGGCGCTGGAACGCACATTATTCCTCCCCCCCCCCCCCGACGCTTGACAGCAGAATATTAAGATGATCAGCAGAATATTAAGATGATGATGATGATGATGATGATGATGATGATGATGATGATGATGATGATGATGAGGAGGAGGATTAAATCTTGTATAGCACCGGAAACAATATTTACACGTCCATATTGAAATGGCCGCATCACACAAAGCGAAATTTGATCACTTGCATTTCTGACAAGTTTCGTTTGTCCCGGAAGAATGTAATCCCTGCTTCCATGTCAACAGATAGAGGATTAGATTTTAATATGCATATTTGTATAATTTAAATATCCGACAATATTCTTAACATCTTCTTTAGCACGTGTGTTTTTTAAATGAAATTGACGAGATCCAAAAGTGTAATTTTTCAGCTTTCCAAGAACACATTAACACGTGACAGAATGGACGTTTAGGCTAGAACTGTAACACAACTAGAGCGTTTAAAAAACATAGTTGCTTATCTTTACAGGACGTTACAGTAGCTCCAGCTTGTATTGGCTGCTTGTTATTTAACTGGTAAAGTTACGTTCAGCAGCTTGCCATTGGTTTCTGAACGGTAAATGCGCATAGTATATAAATAATGCAAAGGGATTTGCTTCCAAATCATGCCGCGGTTAGTATCGACCATTCGACGTGGTATGTCAAGGAAATGTGAAAAGACAGACGCCGACAGGACGTACACAAATGACAGAATGTCTACGTTAGGACGTATGCCATTGCTCATACAAATTGATCTTACTACCCACGCCCTCTGTGAAAAACCTGAGTATTTTATAACTAGAAAGCCTGTAATCCACATCAACTAAAAACACACAGAAGAGAGAATTAGAGACACAAGTGAATAATATGTGGGGGTCTTGAAAAGAGCTAAATGAGACAGCAAACGAAAGGACGGCTTGGAGTAGTTGGTTAAGAATATGTGCTCCAATGGGGGATGATGGGCGGAAGTCAAAATAGATAAGAGCGCTCACTCTTAAACTTCCGGTCTGCTGATGTCGTGTTACCGGGTTCAACTCCTACACAGGTCAGTTGGACTATAATGTTGATTTCTCGTCCTTGACTTACAGATGTAAATTACACGTACTTCAAAAGTCGGAGTTGGTTCGTCTGTTGGAGAGGCACACTGATAATGGGGAAAGCTAATCCATATTCTAACTAGCGTACTACATTACATTGGTACCTTGCCGTCTTGACAGACGAAAGTTTGTTACATTGTGCTTCAAAATGGCATAATAACTACAACCCATGGCGGTAGCGAATGTGACTGTTAAGGTCAATTCGCGCTGTAAAGGTTCGTCCACAGTGGATGCATGTGAACGCAAGGTCATTTCCACCACCATGCACCATCACGCTCGGTGTGTAACTTATCTGCAATTATTTTCTCCTTTGTCTTTATTCTATTTCTTATATGTGCCCTCCCTGCAACACGTTCAGTGGCGACATGCTCCCAATGTGCATTATCAATTACTGTATTAATCATGTCCCGCTTACACACATCTTTGTATCGTAGTAGAGGCAGACCCTGAGATCTCCTACCCGTCTGTAATTCACCCAAAAAGATGTCCTTTGGTATTCTACCATCATCCATCCTCCTAGCGTGTCCTTTCCATCTAAGTCTACGAAGACTCAGCATGGAATATACCGTTACACAACCTGATCTTTCCAATACTTCAGTATTTGTGATTTTGTCTTGCCATTTAATAGCAAGTATTCTAAGCAGACACCGCATATGAAAGCTGTTTAAAAGTTTCTCTTGGTGTGCGTAAGTTGACCAGGATTCACTGCCATAAAGAAGAGTACTAAGGACACAGGCTTGATAGACAAGGACTTTTATTTTAGCAGTAAGCTTCCTGTTTTCCCAGACTCTTTTTGTTAATCTGTTCATTGTTTTTGCTGCCTTACTAATCCTGATGTTGATTTTCTGATCTAGGGATAATTTGCTATTTACTTCTGATTTTAGATATGTAAAATGGTCTACTATCTCCAGTTCGGCGTCGTCAATAAAGATTGATGGTACCCCATGTGCACCTTGTGACATAATATGTGTCTTCATTTTGCTAATTGTTAAACCAAATTCAGAACAAGCATTGGAGAATGCAGTTAGTAGGCGTTGTAATTCTTCTTCAGAGTGGGTCGTAATTGCAGCATCATCTGCAAAAAGGAACTCTCTGGTAAGTACCCTCCTAATGTTGGTCTTGGCTTTCAATCTCTGAGCATTGTAGAGGCCAGGATCTGAGCGTGAGTGAATGTATATACCACCATCCTGATCACGAAAGAGTACTAAACATATATGATATTAAATAAGAGTAGCAACTACAGAGACCACATGAAATTCTAGATGTTTTCAATAGATGGGCATACCCAGCGCACATTTTGCTTGACATGCTCATACTGACCAATAAAAAGATATCAATTGAAACGAGAAAACGAGTGTTAAAGTGCTACATTGAACCTGTACTTTTGTATGGATGTGAAGAGTGGACAATAAGCAGTCAAGTTGAAAAACAACTGATGGCTGTGGAAATGTTGTTTCTGAGGAAAATGCAAAGAATACCATAAACAGGCAGAAAAACCAACGAACAAGTCATTCAAGAAACAAATGAAGATCGTAAACTGATTAGAGTCGTTAGACGTTGACAGTCAAAATTTTTTTGGCATGTTATGAGAAGAAATGACTTGGAGAACTTGGCAAGATCGAAGGGAAGGGACCAAGGGGAAGACCGAGAAGTAAATGCCTGGATGGCTTGGCCACGTGGCATGGTCAAGACAGGAGTACGGAGCTGATCCACAACTCTGGTGATCGAGTGAGATGGCAGAACATGATCGCCCACGCTTATCGGCATGACACATGATGGATGGATCACACGTTATTCAGACACCGGTGATTACATTTCCGCTAGACACCTTTTCCCTGAAAGACTCATTCATATGCATATCCCGCAACCTGATAAGTGCTATTATCTGCAAACGATGTTAACATAAGTATATTGGACAGACAGGTAGATGCCTAGGCGACTACTTTAGCGAACACTTTAGGGAGCTTGTTCAAAACTCTGACAAACCTGATCTTAACCATGTCAGTTCTTTTGACCACAATGGAGTCGACGATGTGTGGGTCACAGTATTGAAGCCATGATTCTCTTACCACTTCATTAGGCTTAGAATTGAAAGCCAGTTAATCAACTCTCTGGGATACATCCATCCAGCGGGAATCAATACTGTTATAGATGCCACTGACTTCCCTCTATATATTCATATCTGAATGTTTGCACACCTGTGGTCACACATTTCTTATTTGGCACTTTTAACAGCTGAATTGGACTCAACTTTTGTACAAAAGAGCACCCTTTAAAATCGTACCGCACTTAACTTTTGTGCCTTCTTGACAACGAAGGAGTTGTGTTTTAATATTATTGTATAATTTTTATTTTTTTCTTTAGATATGTTTGTGTTGTCCCGTTCTTGATGAAGATTTATATAATTGAAACTTCGTTTTTGTGTCCTAAAATACTTATTTTTGCCGGTTCCCTGGCCGAGGAGTTAGCACTTTCTCCGTTAACCCCGAATACTCTCGTGGTTGACGCGAGCTCACGAGAATTAGAAGTGGTTCGAGTCGCGCCACTGACTTATGAGAGTATGGAGCCGGTCGCTCAGAAAGTCGGGGTGTGCTGATGACCGTAATCGAGCCTAGGATTCAACATACAGCTGAAAGATGCTGGTGTTGACCGCAATATCCTGAAACAGGATGGAAACGCGGGAAAAATATATACTTATTTTAATCTTATTATTTTATTATTATATATTTTATTGGATTGTCTATTTTTTGGGGGTGGGAGGGGGGGGGGGGGTGGAGTGGGGGGGGGGGGGGGAGTTTACTCCGTGATTTATGTTCACCTTAATGGAGTCCGTTGTAAGGTATGTACATTGTGTCTGTGTTTAGTATGTCTGATCATTTCCCAGGAGCTACATATACCTAACTGTTTGTATTTGTTATTGTACTAGAAGTAGTAGCACATATAGTGACTACAATAGTAGCACATATAGTGACTACACTTGCGGTCAAAGCGAGCCAACGCAATTAAAACAAACACAAAAAACAATTATTAGAGTACCAGAACACTAATCAACAAAGAAGACCACTAATGGAGTGAACCATAGACAGTGGGAATCACGTTAAAGACATACTAACCTTGAGATCTGAAGGCAGCCTTAAGCGATACGTCAAAATAACAAACAAGCATGTATATAGGATCTCTTTTAAACGTATGTTATGCTATGTTTTGTTATGTTATGTTATGTTATGTTTTGTTATGTTATGTTATGTTATGTTTTGTTATGTTATGTTATGTTATGTTATCTTCATTTATTTATTATTAGCCGGCGATTTGGCCTATTGTTAGTACACGCTTTTCACATTCGAACGTTCACAATCAATTGCAAAAGATTTGGATGCATTCAGCATTATGTTGATTTGGTATGGGCGTATGTATATCAGGAAGTAATTTCAAACTATTGAATTTTAAATTTGTATAGTAAATCACAAACAGTCAAACAAATGCTGGGGTTGCTTGCAACTTTCTGTAAAGGACTTGCAACTAACTTTCTGTTAGAGTATCTTATGTTCAACGACGGCACTGCACATTGGACGCTCCCCTGCGTGCTAAGTCCTCCGATGCAGTAGCCACCACAGAGCATCTCAACTAACTGTTCCTATTAGGAATTGGTTATATCTCCTCGCTTGACTTTGAAAGCAGTGCTTAAACCAGTGGTTCTCAACCTTTTTTGGCCCGTGCACCCCTTCACCATATGTTCAGAACGTCATACCCCCCTTTCGTATTTCCTCCCTATAACCCCCCCCCCCCTTTTGCCCCTACACAGTATACGTAAAAATGGAAGCTAAATTTAATAAGATATACTAGAACAAAACTAGACGTCTAAATAAAACTTGATTTGTGGGTCTACTTACGCTACAAAGTGAATTTCAGAAGGGCGAGAAGTACAGAACAGTAAAGTATTGAGGGAAAAACAATATCAAGTAATTCGTTCTTGTATTAACGCGATCTTGAAATAATCTTAATCAAAATATGCATGCTTTTACAAAGGGGAAAGGTGAAGGACGGGTGCGTGACTTCCAAGTATAGAAATAATGCTGAGAATTTTAAGTGTGAAAACGGGAATAGCCCAACTAAATATGGGCAATGTCATTCCGCTCTGTTTTCAGAGCGCAACGTAGTCTGTCTCTCTCGAGATAGTCAAAATCAAACGAGCTTTACTGTATTGTGTCTACCCAACCAGCCATTCTGTGAAGTAGGAACTGTTACTTTAGCCATGGACACCCGAGAGTGGTCGACATACACAGGGATGGGGATTTGTTGTTCGAAGATCCACCACTGTAGTCTTTAGGTGACGGCAGTCGCTGGGAGTAGACCAAGAACTATGCGGAGGTCGCTTTCCACAACAAAAGAAGAGGGAAGGGAGGAACAATCAAGCCCGCAAAATGGAATACTCTGTGAAGGAGCTGGCTTCTCGAGAAAGTTCACCTTCAGTCGTGGATGTGGTTCGAAGAAGGCAGCATAGCGGTATAGGCGTCAATGGTGGAATTGTGAATGGCGGGCGAGGATGCAGATACAGAGGCAGACTGGCCGGAAGCAAGAAGATGGGTTTCTGCCAGTCAAATCAATGGTGTTGTGAGATGTACGCATGTTACTAAACACTGAGTGAACTACATTCGCCTTTGGAAACAGAGCGACAACAATATATGAGACGATGACAAACATTGGTAAACAACATGGCTGCCATACTGGGTTTGGTTGGGCAATAGGAGAACGACATCCAGGAGCAATTCTAGAGTTTGTCAAATAAATAAAGTGACAGGGACATTCTTGGATCGGGTCCACTTCTGAAGATCAGACGCTCCCCTGTTGTACATGCTCCACTGTGAAGTTTACGCTACTATTATGTCAACTACACACGACGAAAGAGCTATGTGAACTACACACAATGACGAGCCACAGTAAAACACTACACATCTTTATGACGAACATAGAGAGCAAGTCATTCATGGCCATAAATATATAACGGTCTCGCACTTCACACACAAACGGAAGTATATGCTATAGGACTAGCCTTTTGTATGTTGTCCTTTAATCTTTACTTCTTTCCCCTACTTATGTGACAGTCAATCAACACATGGACGTTTACGTACTTCTCATACTATTTTATTGGCCGCATGCTATTTCTGTGTATTGCATATGGATTAATGGGGACCAAACAATCATGGCTCTTCTTTAAATGTAATATACTTGACCCAGCATAATGACTCAATGTGTTTTTGTGTTTGTTATTTGACCTATAAGTAAAGTAGCGTCGGGCGGAAATGCTCAGTTGAGACTGTACACGTCACATCCATGTGCGAGGAAATGCAAACTAAAACTAAATGTCATGGCAGAGCAAACCATACCCTAAGCCTTTGTCGGCAAGTGATCTAGGATCGAAACTCCGACAGACGGACAGTTAGAACATTGCTTTACTGACCCGGCAGCTTCTGAAGCTGGTCTTGCTCCAGATGTATTCGTGTTTCCTTTCCTTTGGATTAAACTAGTCAGGCCGAGACAGGGATCATGCTGCATGCGCAATTCATGGTCTCTTCATTTCAGCTCAGGCTTTGTGCCATGAAGAGGAATAGCGTAATCCAGGGTCTTACTGATATTGGATTGTGCTTAGTAAGACACTATTGTCTGTCAATTCCGAAAGGTGTCAGTGAGTGATATACATCAATGGAAACCAACCAATCATGTCTCTTCTGTAAATCTATTATACTCTATCCAGCACTAGGCCCGATATGTGTGTGTGTTTGTTGTTTGATTTATACGTAAAGACAATAAGAAAATGGCACTTATAATACAAGCCTAAAGGCACACTGGGAAAGTGTGCTGGTCACGTATATTTATTGACCAATGGGCAAGCGAGATCTGCCCTTGGTTAATATACATTTATGAAACGAGTGTTGCTAATTCAGTGGCCTCCGGGTTCCCCAGAAATGTGCTATTTCTGTCTATTGACATATTTGGGAAAACCTCCTGTAATAACCTCATTGATTGGACAATTCTACATGCTTCAGATACAAAAAATATAGTTTCATCACCATCTGCACGGATAAGTGAAACTACACGAAAGACAAATTCCTCCTTATTCTTCGTGCGTCCGAAATGTTTGTTTTGGACGTAAAGGCGCTGGGCCTGTTTACAGCAGAGCTGCGATATTTACGCCTTTCGGCCGACACATCCGAATTTTTGGGCGTTTGTTTACCAGGTTAACCTTCCCGGGAGAAAAATAGCTGAGATAGAGGTTTATTAGTCAGTTTATTGGAGAAATGCATTGACGGATTGAAAAAAAAAGTGGCAGTATAGACATCAAATAGTTGAGGAAAATACTAGATAAAGGACGCTGTCTACAACGAACACACACACACACACACACACACACACACACACACACACACACACACACACACACACACGCGCGCGCAAGCACGCACGCACGCATGCACACACACACACGCACATACACACACACACACACACAAACGAGAAAACATGGTAAAACTCACATAGGCGGAAATATACACACAATATACACACGACACACATCTTCTTTTGGCTTTTCTCCTCCTCTCTTCCCGGGCACATACCTCTCCATTATTGTTCTCTCCAAACTTTCATGACATTTCAAGTGGCCAATATATTTCAATTTTCTTTGTTTTATCGTCTCTAGTAGCCAACCTTCTTTAATATTCAGCTCTTGTTATATGGATACATTTGTCCTCGTATGTATCCAAGATATTCTCCCCGTCTTTAAAATTTATATTCAAAGGCATAAATGCGCTGTTCAGCTTATGTAGTAAGTGTCCATTGATGCCGGATTGGTGCAGAAGAATATGGTGTAGCACCACATACTCAATGGGAGTGGCGTTAGCGTAGTGTCAAGACACTCGCCTGCTGGCCCGGTGATTATGGGTTCGAATGCGCATGGGGGTAAATTTACAAGAAAAAAATACATTGATTTTGACTCACAAGTCGACGCAGCCTAAAATGATTGCCACAGAATGTACTGGTAAACCACCAGCACCATATGAAGCACATCAGCCAGCCAGGATCGACTGGTCTATTAAATTATGCGGTTAGCACAATATGTGCACCGGTTCTGTGACGAAGGGGTTACGGGCACAATTCGAAATCCCGCATACCACGTTCGAAACACCACTGCGGACGATTTGGCAGCAGACGGCTTTGCTTTGGCTGTTATAAAATGGTATGTGTTGCGGTCCTCCAGGAAGCAATGGCAGCCTACTGAATGTAAACTTTTCATGAGATCACACATCAGCGAAATAATGCTGGGGTTGATTGAGTCTTCCTGCAAAGGATATGCAACTAACTTAAACCGTATGCCCAAAGCGGCTTAATGCTTGTAAAGATTCAAGCATAGGGCTGGTAATTTTCCCTAGTGCTGGTTAGTATCTAATGATATCACACGCCCCGTTATCTTTTGAATAGTGAGATCGGTTACCTAACCTTCTTATGTTTGGGCCGAAAACAGGAAGTTTCGTGTGTATGTTAAAATTCCCACGGCTCTTTGAAATCGCAAAGGGTAGGCCGTAAACTCTTGTCCGGGGAAAGTTGTTAGAAAAGATACACCTACCAACGGGTAGATACAGCGCTTTAACTGGGTTGAGAGTGTGCATAGAGGAAGAAGGGGTGACACAAATGCATACTGATGTCAGACACCCCAATCTTTGAGAGGCATGAGAGGACGTGACGTCCTTCCCTAGCAAGAGAATCGAAGATGAAAGACAAGTTTACAACATAAGAAATATGTCGTGTCATGTGGTTCAGAAAGACAGCTTTGAAAAGTATGGTGAAAGTATTAAGTGAAAATTAAAAAAACAACAACAAAACAAAACAACAACAAACGAAAAAAAAAACAAAAAACGTGATAATTCCTTTTACACGCTTAAAGCGCATTGACTGTATGATACTAGACCCATATTTGAATATACCAAACGGCACTGATGGCTGATGTGGACAGTTTCACTCCGGCCTCCCTTACACCCTAAGCCATTTTCTGGTACACATTTTAGGCTGGGTGGATCTAGGAGCCCAGGTCAATTTTGAAATTCTAAACCGCTGAATGCGGATCGAACTCAAGACCACCGATACCGCAGGCGAGCTTCCACTTCCTAAGCTGCCCAAGCCATTCGATCATAGATCAATAAATAATTTTAAAAAATTGCATGTCGCGTTATGGGTCTGTGATGTTATAGCACCATTACATTTTATAGGCCTGAGGGTAAGAGAGATTGGTGAACAATCTTACAGTCACTTTGGCAAGCGACGAACCCAGGTGTCGAGCACGCATCCAACCATGCTCATATCATTACCAGCACAGATCTCTGTCCACTTCGATAGCGCGATGGCCGTCATAGATTATGTATGGTTTATTTTGTTATCGCCTGCATGAAATCAGGTCTTCTCTCTTTTCAGAGAATCATAACAATGTTTTTCCGTAGTGAATTTGAATAACGAACACACAAACAATAGACTGCACGATTTATTGCCTGGCATATTTCGCTGCACCTCATCAGATACATACATAAAAACATACAACCATCGGCAGGCATTCGTGTCACGTCTGTTTGCCTTATGCAGATTCCCAACTAAGGTAACGGCTATATCTACCCTTGGTAGGTTTTATATTCTAATATTTTTTTCCAGGAAGGGAGTCTACGGCTTACCCTTTGTAATTTTCAGCTGCCGTGGAGAATGTAACATACACACGGGACCTTGTGTTTTTCGCCCTTATCCAAGAAAGCTAGATATGTACCTGTCGAGATGCAGCGAAATATACCAGGCAACAAATCCTGTAATCTTTTTTTGTGTGCCTTGGTTATTCATATTTCTCTCTTTTACATATATCGTCTATCCCGCTCTATGAAAGACAATCAAAACTCCCATCTTTATTGCCTTTATTAATCCATTGCTTTGATAGATTACCAGATGCGTCCAGGATTGGATGCGGCAATTTTGTGTTCCTTTAACCTGTGAAGATTTTTAACGCCAGTGCAGCACGACCCAAAAGGAACATACAAAGAAATAACAACAACAATAATAAAAACAAAAAGCTAACATAGCAAGGGTTAAACGAAATGTTTAATCACGTTAATGGAAAACACTCCTCTTCACTGGAAGGGTTCAATTGACAAGAACTTGTAATTTGACCCGGAAAATATTAGCTCGCGCGAAAGAAGCATAGAGGTGCGTGCGAACTAAGGCGAGGAAATTGATGTTTGATTGGTCGTGGCATCGGGCGTTTCCGCTTTCGTATCATATCAAGTGTGTCTTGATAGATAACCGTGAATGTTTCATTTATGCTCATAAATTTAACACTGATGTACATGTGATGTTTACATTGGGTACGCCATGTTTGCATATAAAGTGTGTTTGTAAAGTCTCACTACATTTTGTATGCATAATAGAACCATTTTGAAAAAAAAAAATGAAGTACATGACGTCATCTAAAATGTGCTCCACAGTCTATCGTGAAGCAATGTACATAAAATGGCTGTCGTCTGCTGGGGAACTTCTTTGTACTCCAAACAGAATGGCATTATCAACGGAAGAAAGAATTTTTTTTTGGGTTGAACAAGTGTTTCGAAATGACGGTCGGTACACACGGATGGTTGTTCAAAGATTTATAGCAAGATTTCCTGATGAACAATCTTCTCATCGCATTACGGTTAGAAATTTGTTGAAAAGGTCATAATTAATACTTCATTGGTACTTTCCAGCTCCTCCAAAACAGCGTTAGACCATAGCAGTGACCATTGCAACTAATTTAATGAATTGTTTAGCACATTTTTTATGACGTCATGTGCTTAATTTTTCAAAATGTCTCTATATACAGTGTAGTGAGACTTTACAAACACCACGTAAAATTGTTTTTGTTTGCGGATCTTATTCTCCCAGTTAATAAAATAAGTTAAGTAGAATGTAAAAGACCCGTGTTCGAGACTTCAGAAGTTTTGGATATTTAAAAAAAAAATGTTTTAAAAAGCAAGACTCTCAATTTCATTGCACCGGGTTTTATCCCATATGGCTCAGTCTCTTTCCGCAAGGCGGCCTGTTGAAATTGTTCCACAGAGCACAAGTCCCCAAGGAATTTCCGAGAAAATTGCACTCGTGATCTGAACGACGTAGACTAAAATCGAATGCAGGACCTTCAGAATGCTGGGCAGAAGGGATAATCACTTCACCACCGAGACTATTCATAGTATAGGCTATCATGGGATAGGTCCACATATTTGTAGAACGATCCATACAAAAGCGGAAGAGCTTGCGTGGTTGAGAGTGAGCTGCGCAAGTAATGTCATTAGCATGTATAAATTGTGGCGTGGGACAGATAGACCTAGACACATTCGATTTTTAAGAGCATGCATCTTTCCCATTGCAACATACGCCTATGTGATCTGGACACTTACTAAACAATTTTAACAGCGCATAAATGCCTTTGAATATAAATGTTACAGACGGGTTCTAAGAATATATTGGATACAGAAAAGAACAAATGCATCCATTCGACAAGATCGGAATATGAAGAAGGTTGGCCATTATAGACGATAAAACAAAGACCATTGCAATATTTTGGTAACTTGAAACATTAAAGTTTGGAGAGAGCAATAATGGAGGGGTATATAACAGGGAGCCGTTTCCCTGGCGTAGGGGTTAAGGACGTTGGTTGTAATCCCGTATACTCTTGTACGAAACACAACTGCACGAGATTCGTCAGCGGATCGCGTCACGTTGGTTACTTACAGAGGGTATATGAACCGGTCGTTCAGAAAGCAATGGCAAACTACTGAAAGTATAACTTGCTAAGACATCAACAGCAGCTGAAAAATGCTGGTCTTGACTGCAATGTCATGTAAAGGATATGCGAAAAAAATATACCTGGGATGAGAGGAAGAGGAAGGCGAAAGAGAAGATGGGTGCATCACTCTGCAGATGATCTCCGTATGAATGTATCGAACTTGGGACATCTTGCTTTTAATCGAGAGGTTTTCCGGAAGGTTGTTATGGGAGCGAGGTTCTGCAAAGAACATGCTTTTCAATGAATGAATGAATAAATGAATGAATGAATGAATGAATGAATGAATTAATTAATGGTCGGACGAGGGTTCCACGACTGGTTTCGTTGCTTGCCAAATTGAGGGAAAGACTGACCACCTAATCCGCCTTTATTATGAAGACAATATCAATTCCATAAACAATTGTATTATCTTTCATTATGACAATATAAGCAGGAATTCATATACTTATGTCCGATAATAACCGCCTTGCAAAATCATCATGAAATAAATGGTATTATTATGTCTCTTAGTATTGACCAACATTACCATAAAGACACTGTTCAATAAAATGCATTCCACTGCAACTTTACCAACAGTTACATTTGTAAAGCTGGAAGGACCATTGAAAGCTTAATGTACGGAGAAGTGAAAAGTTCTAACAAGGTCTTTTCAAAGAAAAATTTACAAAATGCTAGCCTGATGGCGTGAAGAGTTACGATTTCTGCCAATGCCACGATCCACGTATCATTTTTCGATTGCTACACTGCAAGAGTATACTGTAATATCATGAATATGAGCGGTTTAGGCTACATAGGTCAGGTGTATGTGTGTGTGACAGTGGTACCACAACGTTGAGGCACCCTTACCAGTCCCGCCCAACTTGCAGTGACGAATGTAAGACATGGCAGCATACAAAACCATTCATCAAAAGCGCTATAGGAATGTCGTAGTAACTCGTAGTTACTGCATTTTTGTGTGTGGAGACTTCAGCTTTGAGACCTGTGTTCCAAGAAGGAAGAGGAAGAATAGGAGGAGAAAGAATGGAAGAAGAAGAACCCACACATACACACACACACACACACGCACACGCACACGCGCGCGCACGCACGCACGCACGCACGCATGAAATGAAAACTTTAAGAGTGTGATAAAAATTACAATAACAATGACATTATCTTGTCACTCGTCAATATTGTTGTTAAGGATGTCAAGAGTGTTAAGCACGTGACTTCACAGTACAGACAAACACGGTGACGTCATAAGGACAGTGAAGTGATGGCCGCCTCACTTTTGACATGCACCAAAGAGGAACAGCGTTCTGTCATCGGTTTTTGTTCATCAATGAAGGGAAGAAACCTATAGAAGTTTATCGGCGAATGAAGGTCCAGTATGGTATTGCCTGCCGGTCTGTCCAGCAAGTGTATGAGTGTAATAGAAAGTTTCAAAACGGCGTGACTTCTGTGACAGACTGTTCACGACCGGGTGAGACACACCGAGTATTGGCACTAAGTAGATTTCAGCCGTTGAAGGCTTCGCACAGGAAAATCGCCGATTGACTGCGAGTGACATTGCTGCACAAGTTGACACCAGTCAAGGTTCAGTACACCACATCATTCATGATGTGCTACAGTACCGCAAAGTGTCTGCAAGGTGCGTATATACACATACAAGCAACCATCACGTTATCTTCCATGCCGATAAACGTTGGACGTAATGGTTCGCCATCTGACGCGATGACCATAATCTTTGGCCAGATCTGTGATCTAGTCCCGATCATGCCACGTGACCAAACCATAAAGATATGTATCTTCCTGCTTCCCCTTGCTCGTTTCCCACGAATCTTGCAAGATGACCCTATGTTTTCCAGTTTATTTCTCCATATAACGTGCCCTAAAATGTTGACTGTCTACGCCTAATCTCTCGAATCCATTTACAGATTTCATTTGCGTTTATATCCGGCCTTGATATTCTTTGCTATTCTCAATCTCACATCTCATAAATTACATGTCCATCTCCATTAGTCGTTTCTCAGCTTGTCTACTAATGCATAAGTAATGATCAGCTTTACACTCTTATAATGCACTATGTGTCATGACAACATCTCACCTCCACCTACGCTATAGAAAATAATCTGAAATTGTTTAGTCCCCTGCGGATTATAGCGACATAAGCTGTCTATCGTTGAGTTTATTATGTAATCCTAAACTGTCTGCACAGTTCAGTGGGCACCTCTTTGAACACACGAATCACTATCTTCTGTATTCAAACTGACATTTTTTCTAATTACATTATAAGTTGTTGGAAGTACCAGGCCAAAGTATGTCTCCTTTCTGGTGCTCACATCAATGTTCGTACTTTGTCTAATCTCTCATGGCCGCCTTTAGAAGCATTTGGAATATGGTCCTAGCCCCATATTATTATAGATCAATCGACACACAATGTTAATTAGTTAGTTAGTTATCTGTTGGGGTATCATCATTAACCTCCGGATATGTCCATAGGTGCTCAGGCCCCCTCCCACCCCACCAGTTCCATGTTGGTTGACGAGACCCCTCGATCCCTCGATGAGTTTTTTGTGTTTGACCGTACCAATTTTTACTCCCATGTATTTCATTCTAAACAGCGATGTGGATTCACTTCCATCAAAATCCTTCCCTCTCGACATTCCTCTAAGGCAGTGGTTCCAAACCAGTAGGGGAACCCCCCCCCCCCCCCCCCCCCAGGGGGAAATTTTAAGGTTTCCGGGGAGGGGGGGGGGAATTAAGATTATTTCAAGATCGTGTTATTACAAGATCCGATTACTTTATATTGTTTTTCCCTCCTTACTTTATGGTTCTGTACTTCTCGCCTTTCTGAAATTAGTTTTATAACATAAGTAGACCCGCAAATCCCGTTTTATGTAGACGTTTAGACTTGTTCTAGTATGTGTTATTAAAGTTAGCTTCCATTTTTACGTATAATGTGTGTGTGTATGTGTGTGTGTATGTGGTGTGGGGGGAGGGGGAGGGGTTATAGGGAGGAAATACGAAAGGAGGGAATGACATTCTAAACATATGGTGAAGGGTTGCATGGGCCAAAAAAAGGTTGAGAACCACTGCTCTAAGGGCATTAATATCATGGGCACGATCCATGAGCTGGCCATCTGCAGATGATCCGCAGTAAATGATGTAATGAATATCACGCAGGTCATCTTTGTTTTCCATAAGATTCCATAATTTAGACTGGGTGACCATGAATGCCCAATGAGTTGACAATGGTCAATGTGATTTCCCCTTCTGATAGTTCGTATGGCGTCCGTGATCGTGTCTGACTACAGACTTCTGTCTCGTGTACTGTCATACATTTCTGACCCTGTTGTTTCTCCATGTCATGATGTCAAACTGTCCAGCATCGTCTCCCTGCTTCTCCTTTACTCCAACTTTTCCGTTGTGACGACATACTCCAGCTTTTTTCTTGTCATAACATGGCCACATAATGTGGACGGTCTTCTTCTGATGTGGGTAACTAATTCTATTTGTGAGTTACCCTATCTCAAGATATCTTAATTAGGCTTTTTTCCCATCTACGGTATTCTCATCATTATACTATAAAACCACACCATCACAGTCCCCACACATCCCCTCACTTGTCTGCTAATTCTTGATTCAATATCAACACGTGGCATGCCAGTAGGCATGGGCGGTCATGGTTTGCGATTTCACACAGTCACCAGTTTCGAATTAGGTTTGTGTTTCTTGATTACAATAACCAAATAAATAATAATAATAATAATAAAATTAAAATAAAAGAAAAAGAAATAACACATATGTTTTAGGAAGCATTACATGTAAACAGAGAGGGGACGCAACTACGAGAGTACTCACTTCAGAAACACCGTGAGTCCAAGCGTTGGAAGGTCCTGCTTCATAATGTCCCAGGTGTCTTGCACAATCTCCAGCTGCTTGGCGGTCAGGTACTTATTTAGGTGCATTACCTCACCTCCGTCGGTTAGACAGGACACAGTTGGCGAGTTGCCCATTTCGATCTCTTAACCCAAACAACCTAACGTTATAGGTATGTATGTCAAAGTCCACCTTGCTGTTTGTGGTGTTGTTGTTGTTGTTGTTGTTGTTGTTGTTGTTGTTGTTATTGTTGTTGTTGCGGCGGCTGCTGCTGCTCTTCTAGTTACTGCTGCTGCTTCTCGTTTTGTTGAGGTTGAAATTTTTGTTGCTGCTACTTCTTCTTGATTGAGTTGATATTTTTGTTATTGCTGCTCTTTTAGTTGTTGTTGCTGCGCCTCTTCAAGTCGGTGTTGTTGCTGCTGTTTCTTGTTGTTGATGTTGATATCTTGTTGTTGCTGCTGCTTCTTCTTGTTGGTGTTGATATTTTTGTTGTTGCTACTCTTCTAGTTGGTGTTGTTGCTGTTGTTTCTTCTTATTTTTGAGGTTGATGTGTTTGTTACTGCAGCTGTTCTTTCTAGTTAGTGTGATTATGTGTTTGTTGCTGCTTCTTCTTGTTCTTCTTGTTCTTCTTGTTCTTGTTCTTGTTCTTGTTCTTGTTCTTGTTCTTGTTGTTGTTGTTGTTGTTGTTGTTGTTGTTCTTCTTCTTCTTCTTCTTCTTCTTCTTCTTCTTCTTCTTCTTCTTCTTCTTCTTCTTCTTCTTCTTCTTCTTCTTCTTCTTCTTCTTCTTCTTCTTCTTCTTCTTCTTCTTCTTCTTCTTCCTCACTTGTCTGAAAATCCCTCAATAATACGACAAAACAAATGTCTTGCGGGCAATCTCGCTTCCTCGCCAACCAAAACGAGAGAGATAACTCAGTTTTACATCGAGAAACTCGGGGCACATCGAGGGGGAAAATTAGCTTTGTGCCAGACCGAATATGACGTTCTCAGCTTTCCAGAGTACAATATCCTTAGACGTGAAGGCAAATTGGTCACACCCTACTCGTTAACACATCCACAGAAAATGAAAAACAGTAAAACTATTTTCCCGATGCTGTTGTCACCTTTTGGACGTCTCCCGTGGCCAATCAGATTTTTGGCTCGGCGAGTCTATTTCTTCTGCAGAATTTGAGTTAGAACTCAAGCATGGCAAATTCCCCTTCCGGACGAACAAATCAATATGGCTGCTGTTGTATTGAACGAACCGTGCCAGACTTTTTGGGCAAGATCAAAGATGGTGAAGCAGTGAAATGTTGCCAAGTCTAATTGACTTAATGTTGGCATTGCATGGAAATAAAGAAGAGGAAATTAACAGTAAAATTGGCCTGTGATTTTAACCGTGATTGTCGCTGTATAGGTGTGTTTAATGCAGCACTATTTTATTGTTCTCTCTTTAGCGGTAGTATTCCTTTCTCTTTGATGAGTATCAAGATGGCGTTCGTTAGACGATCTGTTTGTATGTAAAACGTGCAGTCACTGGATTCATCTGTGGAGTAGACACACAAACGGTTAACCACATACATTTATATTTTGTTACTTACACAGATTCATTTTGTTACTTACAAAAATATGTTTTGTTACTTACACATATAATTGTATGTTTTGTTGTACAGATGTGTTCTGTTACTTACATTGATACGTTTTGTTACTTCCACATATATGTTTTGTTACTTACACAGCTATGTTTTGTTACTTACATTGATATGCTTTTTTACTCACACATATATGTTATGTTACTTACATGGATATGTTTTGTTACATATACATATATGTTTTATTACTCACACAGCTATGTTTTGTTACTTACATTGATATATTTTGTTACTTTCGCATAATGTTTTGTTACTTAAACAGATACGTTTTGTTACTTACACATATATGTTTTGTTACTTATTTACACACACACACACACACACACACACACACACACACACACACACACACACACACACACACACACACACACACACATTGTTACTTACAGATATTTGTCGTTACATACACGGCTATATTTCGTTACATACATAGATATGTTGTGTTGCTTACCAGTTATGTTTTCTTACTTACACATATTATTCGTTCCTTGCACTTATTTATTCGTTATTCACACAGGTATGTTTCATTATTTACACAAGTAATGTTCGTTAATTACACAGATTTATTCGTTATTTGCATATGTATGTTTTGTTATATACACAGATGTATTCGTTGCTTACACATAGTTATTCGTTATTCGCACATATTTATTCGTTACTTGCACATATTTATTCGTTATTTGCACGTATTTATGCGTTATGTACTCACATATATTTGTTAACAGCACCCTTTCCCCCGTAGCTTTCCGAAGCAAAGACATAACAGAGACAGATACTATTCTGGCTTGGCACATAACATAATCGGGTCACAAACACATATCGGAACCGAAATTGGTAATCATGTAAGAAGGAAAACAATCATCGCCCAAGCCTTTCGGTGAATCACCTGTGGATAATGACAGTTTCGTAGATTCAATATTATGTACTGTACTGGCGCCTTGCCGTCTTGACAGACGCTAGTTATTGTGCCTAAAAAAATGCCCAATATCCTCACTATAGCACAACGCCTGACCTGACATGTAGAGACCATGTGTTGCCCATGCAGCGTGATCCTTCTCTCGGCCTGCCTCGTTTACTCCATAGCAAAGGTAGCACCAATACGCCTTGAACAAGACCAGCTGCCGAAGCTGCCAGATCAACAAACAATGCTTTAACTGTCCGGCTGTCGGAGCTTCGATCCTAGACCAGTTGCCGACCAAGTCTCAGGGCCAAGTGTGCTCTTGTCATGACGTTTAGCATTACTATAGATATTCACACAATTATAAGTGATAACTGAGTGACACATTACAGTCTTGACAGACCAAAGTATGTGAGTTGGAATGTGGCCAAAATTCCATCACAATGCCTGGGCAGAGCTTCAGAGAAACGTGTGGTGCCCAAACGACATGTTCCCTCTCTCGGCCTTGCCTTGTGTACTCCAGAGAAATGAACTATTGCCATACATATCACACAAACGGAATTTAACAATTAAAGGACAGTAGTAGTGTTCGTCATTGTTTAAGCGTCGCCCATGAAAGAAAATGTGAATAATAACTGTTTAAAATAAGCAACACACAGTAAATAAACATTTACAAGCCCTGAGTTAAAGTTAGTGCGTGTCATTTAATTGATGTCACAATCAACCCCATCATTTATTGGTTATTTCTGATTTATAAAATAAGTTTACGTTCAGTAGTTTGTCTAGCTTTCTGGATGATCGACATTCACGCCATTATTACACAGCAAGACAAGGCAATCTGCTTCTAAATTGCCTGCACCTAATTTCAATCACGATGTGCGGGATTATGAATTATTTTGGCTACCCCTTTGACGTACACATACTCATCTTCTTCATGTGCCACGTCGATGAGCTTTAGCGGTCATGTTTAGCTATCTCACACGATCACCAGAGTCGTGGATCAGCTCCGTGTTTTTGTCTCGACCATGCCACGTGGCCAAGCCATCCAGGTATTTACTTCTCGCCCTTCCTCTTGTTCTTTTCCCTTTAATCTTGCCAGTTGTCACCAAATTCTCGAACTTATTTCTTCTCATAACGTGCACAAAACATCTTGACTGTTTATGTCTAATTTCTCTAATCAGTTTACGGTTTTAATTTGTTTCTTGTAGGACTTGGTGATTGGTTTTTCTGTTTGTCAATAGCATCCTTTGCATTTTCCTCAGAAACCACATTTCCACATACTAGTTAGTTATATTTAGTTGCATATTTGCAGGACGTTTGCAGTCAACACCAGTATATTTTACTGTTGTTGATGTCTTGGCACGTTGAATGTTCAGTAATTTGCCATTGCGCTCTAAATATTTTAAGCAAAGATCCATTTTACAAACGATAAGATGAATTGGGTGTTCAGGTGTCTGGTGCTGGCTCCAAATGTTGTACTAACTCACCGTCCTTCATTGGGCTATGTGGTTAGCTTTACCCGCACCTTTCCTTTCAATGACATTTCTTTGTGCCAAATCTAGGGTAGGTCGACCTGGAATCGTAGGTCAATGTTATAAAATAAGGCTGAAATATCACACGTTTAATAAACTAAAGATAGGAGACATCGATGAATGTAACCGTGGAATCAGTAACATGAGAGCTAAATATTTGTTGTAGGCGTGTTAAACATATGCGGTACAGAGAAAAGTATTTTGTCCTACACCCGCTCCATTTAAGGACAAATCCCCTGGGGTTATCAACAAAAGCTTACGTTAACTGCTGCTTTCTTTGCATTTATTGATACTGGCTTCTGAAGGTGAACGAAGAAGAAGAAGAAGAAGAAGAAGAAGAAGAAGAAGAAGAAGAAGAAGAAGAAGAAGAAGAAGAAGAAGAAGAAGAAGAAGAAGAAGAAGAAGAAGAAGAAGAAGAAGAAGAAGAAGGAGAAAAAGAAGAAGAAGAAGAAGAAGAAGAAGAAGGAGAAGAAGAAGAAGAAGAAGAAGAAGAAGAAGAAGAAGAAGAAGAAGAAGAAGAAGAAGAAGAAGAAGAAGAAGAAGAAGAAGAAGAAGAAGAAGAAGAAGAAGAAGAAGAAGAAGAAGAAAAAGGTTAGGAGGAAAAAAGAAAAAATAATAAAAATAAGAAGTAATGTATACATTTACTTCTAGATTCACTCGAAAAATTAGTATGTAGAAAGACGATTTTAAAGACGTTTCTAACAAGGTAACATGATAGACTTCGGCCTAATTACAAGTCGTGTTCCTAACACAACGATGACCTCATCAGAAATAACTACACGGCTCCACAGAGACATCAATGCCTCGGCACAAGGAAGCTAACCAGATAACACAATAACTGTTGAGTTTTACTAGCCAGAAGTCTGTCATTACACATTGCCAGAAAATGAGAGCGCTGTGATGCTATTAAAATGTCTGGCTTCTTATACTGTTAGCGGTATCACTTTAGGTTCAAATGTTCTCTCTTTATTTTCTTATTGCGTGGTATTCTTTGTGGCTCATAATGTCCCTGTCTCTCTCTATTTCTCTCTCACTTTCATTATCCATCGTTTTTCCTGCACCCCTGCCCCCCCCCCTCTCTCTCTCTCTCTCTTCTTTCTCTCTCTCTCTCTCTCTCTCTCTCTCTCTCTCTCTCTGCCTCATATATTCATATATTTTAGAAGAAGAACAAGAACAAGAATAAGAAGAAGTAGCACGAGGGAAAGAAAAAGAAGAAGAAGAAGAAGTAGAAGAAGAAGAAGAAGAAGAAGAAGAAGAAGAAGAAGAAGAAGAAGAAGAAGAAGAAGAAGAAGAAGAAGAAGAAGAAGAAGAAGAAGAAGAAGAAGAAGAGGAAGAAGAAGAAGAAGAAGAAGAAGAAGAAGAAGAAGAAGAAGAAGAAGAAGAAGAAGAAGACGAAGAAGAAGAAGAAGAAGAAGAAGAGGAAGAAGAAGAAAAAAAGAAGAAGCGCACCCAGTCTCTCCTGTTTCTTTCTTACATTCATTATCCTACCCCATCCCCCCTCTTCTCTCTCACTCTCTACCTCTCATATTAAGATAGTATAGAAGGAAAATAAGAAGAAGGCGACGACAAAGAAGACGCCGCAGTAGAAGAAGGAAGAAGAAGAAGAAGAAGAAGAAGAAGAAGAAGAAGAAGAAGAAGAAGAAGAAGAAGAAGAAGAAGAAGAAGAAGGAGGAGGAGGAATTGGAGGAGGGGGAGAAGGAGGAGGAAAAGAAGAAGAAGAAGAAGAAGAAGAAGAAGAAGAAGAAGAAGAAGAAGAAGAAGAAGAAGAAGAAGAAGAAGAAACACAATAACTGCAACAACAATGAACACCAAATTAAAGATTATGTCAAATAGATTATGTGAACAATATAAAGCACACAAAACTGCTGATAAGATTTCGCTGATAGCTTGAAAGACACAAAAGCAGGATTAAGAAACATATAACAAAATCGAAAATACTTATTCCAGTTATTATTCAAAAAAGTAAATTCGCTTAAAAGTCGACTTCATCGCACCGGGTTTTATCCCATATCGCTCGGTCTCTTTCCGCAACGCGGAAAGCGTCGCACAAAGCACGAACTCCGTAGCTTTTAGCGACGACCCACAGGAGTCTCCGAAACATTTAACTCGTAAACCGAAGGGTGCGGCCCGGAATCGAACCCACAACCTTCGAAGCACGAGTCAAACGGCTTGACCACTTCGCCACAGAGACTCCCAGTTATTATTCATTTAAGATAAAGTACTATACGGAACTACAACAACAGTGCCTTGTCACAGAGACTCCCAGTTATTATCCATTTAAGATAAAGTACTATACGGGACTACAACAACAGTGCCTTGTCACAGAGACTCCCAGTTATTATCCATTCAAGATAAAGTACTATACGGAACTACAACAACAGTGCCTTAACAAAAAGAGACAAATATTATTCAACATAATTAAAAATATAACAAGTATTATATCCTTGTTTGTGATATGTATTATCATCTGGTAGATGTTTTATCACGATGCTTTGTTAGCGAGATGAATTTTACAAGACAGGAAAGTTCAAATTTGTTTAATGCGTTTTTGTTCTATTTCACAGTTTTTACCTGGCTATTGTTTGATGTCTTGAAATGTCATACCGTTTCCACATACAAACGCGCGTGAGATGATTCTTAGTTAAATGTTCATAACGTGGCTCATTATACTAATTGTTCGATGTTGATCACATTCCAATGATTTCTTCGGGATTGCAATAAATATAGAATTTCGCGTGTTGTTTAGAACACAAAATACTCGCTTGTTAAAATTTGCAGAAGCAATTATGATCTATCAACGCAAGCCAGAATTGTGTAAACAGAAAGACATGTTAGTCAGCTTAAAATTACCGTGGTAGATAAGTGACATTACTGTGCGAAATTGTGTATATTTCAACTTGAAGGATTTATCTAGTTAATTTCACGTAAGTTGTGTGATTTCTGCAGTATGTACCTGACGAGATGCAGCGAAATATGCCAGGCAATAAATCGTGCAATCTATTGTTTGTGTCTTCGTTATTCAAATTCACTACGGGAAAACATTGTTTTGAAATATAGAATTACATAATTCAGGAGGTATATTTCCAGTATCATACATTGTATTCAGCAGTCTGGTGACCTGGTCTATTCCATATTCTTCTAAGGCATTGATCATTTGTGTTGTGATGTTGTCTGAATATAAGCAGACATGCAGACAGATAGATATATATACACAGACAGACGGTCAGACCGATAGGCCGACCGAACGGCCCACCGGCCCACCGAACGACAGAATGACCGACCGACCGACCGACCGACCGACCGACAGACAGACAGACAGACGGACGGACGGACGGACGGACGGACGGACGGATGGATGAATGGATGGATGGATGGATGGATGGGTGGGTGGGTGGATGGTAGGATGAGTTGGTGGGTGGATGGATGGATGGGTTGGTGGGTGGACGGACGGACGGACGGACGAATGGACGGACGGATGGACGAACGGAAGGACGAACAGGCAGACAGACAGACAGACAGATAGATAGATAGATAGATAGATAGATAGATAGATAGATAGACAGACAGATAGATAGATAGATGGATAGATAGATAGATAGATGGATAGATAGATAGATAGATAGATAGATAGATAGATAGATATATAGATAGATAGATAGATAGATAGATAGATAGATAGATAGATAGATAGATAGACAGACAGATAGATAGATAGATGGATAGATAGATAGATAGATGGATAGATAGATAGATAGATAGATAGATAGATAGATAGATAGATAGATAGATAGATATATAGATAGATAGATAGATAGATAGATAGATAGATAGATAGATAGATAGATAGATAGATAGATAGATAGATAGATAGATAGATAGATAGATAGAGGCAGATACAGAGCGACAGAAGAAATACAGATATACAGAGAACCAGAGATACACAGAAAGAGACCGAGATAAAGATAGTCGTAGAGAGACAGAGCGATAGAGAGACAAAGAGAAACAGAGAGACAGCGAATCATGTGTATATAGAGAGAGAAAGTCTGAGAGAGATACACTGTGACACAGAGCGACAAGGAGAGACAGGGAAATTGATATAGAGATAGAGAGACAGAGAGGTATAGAGACAGAGGGACAGAGAGAGAGACAGTGACAGAGAGAGAGAGAGAGAGAGAGAGAGAGAGAGAGAGAGAGAGAGGGGGAGGCAGCTAGAGACGTGTCTGTCTGTTCGTGTCTGTGTGTGTCTATGTGTGTCTGGATGTGTATGATTGTCCCGGCACACCAAGTCAAAGATTGGAAATCAGCCACATTTGATATTTAAAAAAAATCGTTTTGGGTTGATTTAGATAACATGGGTGTCGGCCATTCAGAAGCATTGCCAATGTACCGAACGCAAAAAGACCTAGCAAATCACACATAGTTAATGCACGTTGGGGTAGATTACAATGTTATGTAAAAGTCACGCAGCTAACGTCAACGGAGGAACCAGGATGAACCTCCACGGAAGTCGTCATCCTCATGTCCCGAAGCAGGAACATTGACATGTTGTAGGCCGGAGGGCACGGAGGGTTAGGTGGTCAGTCTTTCCCTCAGTTAGCGAGGCGAGTTAGCGAGGGGTCAAACCCTGGTCCGACCTTGCTATTGGTACTATCAAAGTGACTTGTCTCATTTACGCAAAGGCTAGCGAGCTATCTGTCGGTACTCTTAGGTGTAAATAAGAGTATGAGGAGAGCGAGAAAGAGATAGCGATGGGGATAAAGAGAGAGAGAGAGAGAGAGAGAGAGAGAGAGAGAGAGAGAGAGAGAGAGAGAAAGAGAGAAAGAGAGAGAAATAAAGGAGAGAAATAGAAAGAAAAAGATAGCGAGAGAGAGAGATAGAGAGAGAGAGAAAGAGAGAGAGCAAGAGAGAGAGAGAGAGAGAGAGAAGCGAAAGGAGAAAGAGACAGACAAAAAGAGAGAAAGAGAGAACGAAACAGAGAGAGAAAGACAAAGAAAGAGAAAGAGAAAGAAAGAAAGAAAGAAAGAAAGAAAGAAAGAAAAAAGGAAAGAGAAAGAGATAGGGGCAAAGAGAGAGAAAGAGAGAATGAGGAAGAATGAGAGATAGAGAATAGAGAGAGAGAGAGAGAGAGAGAGAGAGAGAGAGAGAGAGAGAGAGAGAGAACGAACGAACGAACGAACGAACAGACTTTATTTTCAAAGGGTAACAAATTGGGCACGCAGGCCCGTCTTACATTCGGCCCTTCCAATCATTCATCTTTCTTTCATCAACAGTGCATAGGAAAAAAAACATTGTCACATGAATTTTGTAAACATAAACAATGCATATTACTATGTTATGAGACACATCCACCACCCACCCACACATCCCCCATTCACTCCAACTTCCCCACCCAACCACACACACATACAATACATTCCCCCACCCATCCACCACATCCCTACACCTACACATCTCCCCACCCACTCACAACTCTCACCCACCACACATCCCATCCACCCACATCCCAAGCACACATACATTCAATAACCCACACATCCCCCACCTACACACATCTCCCCACCCACTCACATATCCTCTACCCGTCCCATTTCCCACCAACAATCACTCACCCAATATCCTCCTCCACCCACACACCTCCAACCACATAACCAAACACACATTCCTCAGCCACACACATGTCTCCCCGTCAACCCACATATTCCGCACCTACCCACACACAAATTCCGCACTCACCCACATAATCTCCCATCTCCCCCAGCCCACTCACAGATCCCGAGCCCGCACCTACAAACATCCCCCACCATCTCCTAACCTGCACACACTCACCCACCCACATATCCTCTACCCACCCACATATCCTCTACCCACCCATCCCCCAACCAAACATCCCTTAACCACACACCCTAACTCATATACAATCACCCACCCACACATCCTCTACCCAACCACACATCATCCACCCAACCACACATCCTCCATCCACCCATTCCCCCAGCCACACATCCCTTGACCACACACCCCTACCCATATACACACACATCCCCACCCACGCACAATCTCCCCACCCATACAAACATCCCTCACACACATCCCCACCCACCAACACATTCCCCATTCACAAACACACACCTCCCATCCACGCACACACAACCCATACATTCATCCCCTCACACATCCCTAGACACACGTACTTATCCCTCAACCACTAACACCCACACATCCCTTACCCACTCATCAACACATACATCTCCTATCTACCTACCCACACTCACACATCCCAACCACCCATCTAAGCACACAACCCCCACCCTCACACACATCCTTTACCACCCACAAACCCAACCACACCTTCACCCACCCACACAAACATCATTTAACCACACCCAGCTCCCCTACCACACAATACCACACCCACACACATCCCAAAGACACATCCCTCACCCACACTAAATAAAGTTTCAAAACCTCTGAAATTGTTCTACCACAAGCGACATCATCTTTTCATTGCGTAATGTTCGCCAATCACGATCAGTGGCTCAACAAAGATGGTCTACATATAGGCCATCTCAACATCTATCATTTGCTCAATAAATTACCTGAGCTTTCAGTAATACTGTGCAAACAGTTCCATGTGTTTGGAATCACAGAAAGTCGTCTCAACGACAAAATAACCGACTCTGAAATCTCTCTTAATGGGTTTAAAGTAATTCGAAGAGACGCACATCAAAAATTAGAGACAGGTATTGCTGTATACATTTCAAATTCTCTCAACTGTTCCCGTAGAAGTGATCTCGAGATAGAAGAGATAGAATGTGTTTGGTTAGAGGTGAAGCCAGTCAGCCAGCAACCGTTTCTCATTGGATACCTATATCGAAATCCCTGTGCTGGGTATAGTTGGTATGACTGTTTCACTACAATGATGGATAGTGTATTTACAGCAGGTAGAGAAGTCATGATATTAGGTGACTTTAACATAGATATTACTAAATCCAACCAGACATGGGAAGATATCATTCTATCTTACAATTTCAAACAACTAATAAATCGTCCCACAAGAGTTACAGACACCTCCTCAACTATAATTGATCATATATATGTTACTTGTCCGGTTAATATTACTGAATGTTCTGTTCCTGTTAGTGCAGTTAGTGACCATTACCCAATATGTTGTACACGGTCGAAAATTGGGTTCAAAACTCCTAAAAATAAACATTTAAGCATCAAATTTAGAAACTTTAAAGCTCTCAACCAAAATTTATTTTTAGACGTCTTAAAAAAATGCAGCCCTTGAACATGTTTACCAACTTCCTGATCCGGATGATGCACTAGCTTACTGGACAAAGACAGTCTACAATGTATTTGATAAACATGTGCCAGTCAAAGAAGTTCGAGTCAAGAATCAACATAAGTCCCCGTGGGTCACTAGCGAAGTTCTCGAAATCATGAGAGAACAAGATACAGCACACAAAAATAAAGATTTTATCAATTACCGCAGACTAAGAAATAAAGTTAAATATGAAATTCGTAGGATAAAGAAAGATCATTTCAAAAATTTGATTGTAGATAAATCAAATAATACAAATATATGGAAGGCTATTAACTCGCTAACCAACAAGAAACACTCTTCAGAGTCAGCAATACCAAACTCTATAACATGCGAGGATTTCAGTTACTTCTTTCAATCAGAAATAGAGAATCTAAAGTCCTCAATACCAGACTCAGTATGTAATTTAAGTTCACTGTCATCATTCTGTGAAGGGAAGTGCTCTAGAAATATTCCCCCTGAGATTCCCTTGATGTCTGTTGCAGAAGTATATAAATATCTCTCGAATCTCAAAGCAACAAATTCAGAAGGCCTAGATGGTATCAGTAATAGAATTCTTCGGTGTGCTGCACCTATTATTAGTGAGTCCTTAACGTTCATATATAACCAGTGCCTATCCAAAAACTACTTTCCATCTGCCTTTAAAGTTGCTAAAGTGTATCCTCTTCTTAAAAATGGTTCAACTGATATTAGCGTATTGGGTAATTATAGACCTATTTCCTTACTATCGTCGCTATCAAAGCCATTAGAAAAACACATGCATAAAATAACACTACATCATTTAATTAACAACGATCTAATAATTGACAGTCAATCTGGGTTTCGACCTAAATATTCTTGCCATAGTGCCCTTACAAAAATGACCGATAACTGGCATCTTTGTATCAACAATGGCAAAATTTGTGGAGCAGTATTTGTAGACTTTAAAAAGGCCTTTGATATGGTAGATCATGATATTTTAATTAGAAAATTAAAACACATGAAGACTGGCACCAATATGGTGGACCTAATTACGTCATTTTTATCAGACAGACAACAAGTAGTGTCCTTCAATAACTGTCTATCAAGACCCACACAACTTAATTTTGGGGTGCCTCAGGGCTCAATATAGGTCCGCTGCTTTTTGCAGTGTATATTAACGATCTTCCTTTATACCTCAATACTTCGTGTGATCTATTTGCGGACGACTGCACTATTTACACAAGTCAAGAGAGCCTTTGTGACTTAGAGAGCTCTTTACAAAACGATCTTGACAACCTTAGTAGATGGAGCAATGAAAATCGCATGTTAATTAACATCGACAAAACCAAATCCATGCTAATAACGACCAGACAAAAACTACACACCCTAGCCATAACTGGGACACCGCTCGAGCTCCACGTGGACACGTTACCTATAATTAATGTAAATGAACATAAAACATTAGGTCTTTTAATTGACAGACATTTAAACTGGAGCCCTCATGTTCACGCCCTTACCAAGAGAATAGCACAAAATGTTTACCAACTTGCTAAAATTCTACACTTTTTGGATGAAAGCACACGTAAAATATTCTATGCATCCTATATCCAATCACCTCTCGATTATTGTTCCACAGTCTGGGATGGCTGCCCTAAATCTAATATGAAACGATTGTGTTCGCTTCAAAACCGCGCTATACGTCTAGTTTCTAGCATAAAGCACGTTGAAAGTAATAAATTATACAGCCATCTAAGACTTCTACCACTTCAAAAGCGCTTCCTTTTTAACAAAGCCAAATTAGTGAATAAAATTATATCTGAAAATACCCCAGAGTATCTTCTACCGTTAATTCAATCTAATGCAATGATCAGTAAGCGCTTAAATTTATTACAGCTTCCTAAGCCTAGATTGGACTTATACAAAACTTGTTTCGCATATTCTTGTGCTCACTTGTGGAATAACCTTCCAACAGAACTGAAAACACCAATGAGTCCCTACACATTCAACCGAAAACTCTTTCAATACTTACTTCATACCGACTATATGCCTCCATAACGCACCTACTAGTATCATTTTTCCACTATCATTCTTCACTGTATGTGTGTGAACGAGACAGTGGGTGAGAGAGTGAGTGAGAAAGAGTGTGAGTGGAAGAATTAGTATGATAGAGAGAGTGAGAGAGTATGCATGCGCGTGTGCCTGAGTGAGTGTAAAAGTGAGTGAGTGTGTGGACATATGTGTGAGAGATTTAGTTAGAGAATGAGTGAATCTGAGAGAGTGGGTGTGTTGTGTGTCTGCCTGTCTGTGTGATAGAGTGTGAAAGTTAGTGAGTGAGTGTGAGTTAGAGAGTCATCGAGTAAATGAGTGAGTAAGGGAGCGTGAGTGAGTGAGAGAGAATTTGTGGGTATGCGTGTATGTGCACGAATGAGTGAGTGTGAGAGCGAGTGAGTGGGTAAAAGAGAGAGCGGGGTGAATGAGAGAGTGCATGAGAAAGTGTAATGTATGTGTGTGCATGTCTGGATGTGTGTATGGCTGTATATGTGTGTACATGTGTGTATCTGTGTGTGACTCTGTGTGTATGTCTGTACGTGTGTTAAAGTGTACGTTCATGTGTTTATATGCGTTTATATGCATGTGCGTGTGTGTATGTGTGTATGGATGAGTCTGTGTGTGTGTGCTCGTGTATGTATTGTATATCTTTGTATGTGTAAGTGTGCATGCATGCAGTGTATGCGAGGGAGTGTATATTCGGGTGTTATGTGAGTACGTGTGAGTAAGTATATGGATGTGTGCAGGTGTGTGTATTGCGTGGGTATGATGTGTGTGGGTGTGTGTATGTACATGTGTGTGAGAGAGAAGTGAGAGAGAGAGAGAGTGAGAGAGAGAGAGAGAGAGAGAGAGAGAGTTGAGCGCACGCATGTCATCTAACATGCTGATCCATATGTTTTGTGTATTCTCATTTTTTTTCATATTATCATTTTGATGCACTTGATTTTAACATGCATAAAATGAATTCATGTAAATTACTGTAAAGCAAGTGAGAGAGTTAGTGAGTGTAAGTAAGAGAGAGAGAGTGAATGAGTGTGAGAGTGTGTGTATGTAAAGAGAGCGCAAGAGAGAGAGAGAGAGAGAGAGAGAGAGAGAGAGAGAGAGAGAGAGAGAGAGAGAGAGAGAGAGGGGGGGGGAGAAAAAAAAAGAGTTGAATTGCATCACTAATTTTTACGCTACATAATGTATATGTACAATTTTTTCTCCACTTCTTGCAATTGCGAGAATTCTCACGACAATCGTCAGTGTCTCAATTGTGTGTTAAGTGTGGGAGTTTGTTCTTATTAGCTTCAGTGATCATGTGAGGCATGAGAGAGAGAGAGAGAGAGAGAGAGAGAGAGAGAGAGAGAGAGAGAGAGAGAGAGAGAGAGAGAGAGAGAGAGAGAGAGAGAGGGAGAGAGTTGAATTGCATCACTAATTTTTAAGTTACAAAATGTATATGTACAATTTTTCTCCATTTTCTTTACAATTTTGCGACAATGCTCACGACAATCGTCACTGTATGTGTGTGTAAAGTGTGGGAGTTTGATCATAATAGTAGGTTGGGGGATCGGGGGATGTGTGTGTGGGTGGATTCGTGATGTGTGTGGGTGGGCTCAGGATGTGTAGGTGGGAGGGGTGGGTTTGTGTGGGTGGGTGGGTGGGGGATTGTGTGTGGGTGGGTGATTGTGTGTGGGTGGGTGGGGGATTGTGTGTGGGTGCGTGCGAGATGTATGGGTGTATGGGGAGATGTGTTTGTGGGTGGGGATGTGTGTTTGTGTAGGTGGTTGTGGGTGAGTGGGAGGAGGAGGATATGTTGGTGGATGATTGATGGTGGGTTATGGGATGGGTGGGGGTATATGTGTGGGTGGGGAGATGTGGGTGTGGGAATATGTGGTGGGTGGGAGATGTGTGCAGGTGGGGGTGGTTGTGGGTTTGGGGATGTGTGTGTGGGTGAGGGATGTGTATGGGTGTGGGATGTTTGGGTGGATGGGTGGGGAGTGTGTGTGGGTGAGAGATGTGTGGGTGAATGTGTGTGGGGGTGTGTGGGTTGGGGGAGGGGTGCGTGATGGGTGTGGGTGATGGATTTGGAGACGTGTGTATGGGTGGGGGATATGTCTGGCTGGGTGGGGGTGTGTGTGGCTGAATGAAGGATGTATGTGTGGGTAGTGAGGGTGATTGTAGTTGGGGGATGTGTGGATGGGTAGGAGATGTGTGGATAGATGTGTGTGTGGAGAGAGAGAGAGAGAGAGAGAGAGAGAGAGAGAGAGAGAGAGAGAGAGAGCGCGAGAGAGAGAATGCGAGGAAAAAGGAAAGAGAGAGAGAGAGAAGTAGTTAGAGGGAAATTGAGAGATATATAAAGAGAGAAAGAGAGAGAGAGAAAAAAATAGAGTGAGAAAGAGAGAGAAAAGCGAGAGAAACACACACACACACACAGAGAGAGAGAAAGAGAGAAAGAGAGAGAGGAGATAGGAGGTGAAGAAGAGGAAGGAAATTTAAAAAAAAACATTTTCTGACATGCATGATGCTTGAGTCTGGATGTAAGTGTGGGTTTAGCAAGGAGTGGGCTGTGAGCTCACGAATCTCACCAAATCCTATATGTTGGGAAACGCTCTACAATGTACATCTGTTGAGAGAGACTAAACATTTATGGCTGTATCCGGAGTGCTAAAATGCTGACTATTGATGCAAGAATAATAAACCGAGAATCTTAAACGTAATGATACCCCATTGGTGTCTGTGATATAGGGGTTAGTGAAGGCAGTTTTACAGTTCCCGATATAGCAGATCTTGGTTTCAACAGGCGATAGGGTTTAGTCCACGGATCAACATCACGGCACAAGTGTATAACCCATAAGTGCTCCGTTCTACTGCTAACTAAAGCCTGAGTCTGGAGAATCTCAGCCCAGTGCAGGTAACACCGCCGAGGATCCTGAAATACTTTTAACTAGAAATTTTGCCCGGGCAGCTCCGTTTGGTTACTCTTTTTCGATTTCCAACTGCCAAGGGATGTTTTACGTGCGCAACAATTCACACGGGCGTCTGATCCCACTACCCAGAGACCAGGGGGCATTTTTGTTACTATAAGTGCACGTGAAAAAATCTCTGCCCGCACCGGGGCTTGAACACGGGACCTCCAGCACTCGAGGCGGACACCATACCTCGAGACCACTCAGCCCACTCTCAGAAGGCATGACAAACTGTTAGTTACATGTGCTTTACAGGAGGTCGCTCGCAGTCAATCAGACTCGGGGGAAATTACTAAACGTAAAAACCGCGCAGTAAATCTCAAACAGCCATTAAATACTGGGCTTAATTACAACGCCTTGTAAAAGGATATACAGCTAACTTTTAACGATACACTACTGTAGAATGGTTTAATGAATGCAAGTCACGAAGCAGGAACTGCAATGCGTCTGCTAGAATTAACACATTTTGTAGGTCTGAATACAAAGTGAATTACGCTGCCATAGAGACAAAGAATCGACTAAACTAAAACTAAACAAAGTGAATTAAGTTATCAGTCTCTCCCTCACTTTAGCGGGTGACGAACGTAGGCTTCGAATCCTCTGCCTACTGCGCTCATAACATTATCAGGGTAGTGGTTTTTCCATCAAGAATTATGATATTCATTATTTTCATCCAGTTGGGTTGAAAGTTTGGAGCCGTGAGTTCAAAGATGGCTGATAATGTCTATTTTGGGAAGTTGGATGAAGAATGACTTGCGCGATGAATTCGGTTAAAGTGTGGAAGAGTTACACAATTCATCGACCACACTCTCTCGTCTGATTCCATCTGAATCCAGTGGCAAGACAAGTCTAGACGACTGGAGACGAATACAGGTGCAGTGGATGACCAGAACACCTCTACGTGCCTGCCGTGCTCATTACGTTCCACAACGCTTTGCAGGTAAATGCCGTCTTGCCCTTTGCATCATCAATGATATCTTCCGCGCAGTCTGTCGTATCCTGTCTTCACATGCAGGGTAGGCATACCTTAATTCGCCGATTGGTTTGACGCCGAATCGGTTACTCAAGCCTCGTTTTGGTGGCCTGTACAGCTGTTGTCCCGGGGTGGGGAGTCGGGGGGGGGGGGGGATGGCTGCTCTCGCATGCCCAAAACTACTAGGAGCTACAGGCGTGAACTGGATGTCAGGCTAGGACAAGTGGGAATTTGGGCCCTGAATAGGGCATGACAGCCATCCTTACCAAAGGTACTACGCTACTACAAATGCCTGTCATCCCAAACCTCCCTTATCAGCGTCACCTGTAAGGAATAACCCGCAGTCTAAAAGCGAAAATCGCCAATACGAGTTGGATTGCCTTTTCTTAGCTTGCAAATACATTATTGTAGCAAAAGTATATTAAAAAGGTACTAACAATGCCAATCAATATGCGTATTACCTTAGTGGTGTTAAAACAATGTATTCCCGTATATTGCATTCAACGAACAACAACAAAATTGTTCAAATATACCGAGGCGTTAATAATTAGGCCGTTGGAAACAATATTTTGTAAGCAGAAAGACTTAGTTTTAAGATTTAAGTATTTCAGTCAAGTACAGGGTGTTTGTAAAGTCTCATTACACTTTGTATGTAGAACAAATATGAAAAATTCTTTGTTCCCTTGATAACACATTCAGTTTGGAGTGCAAAGAATTACTCCAGCAGACAACAGCTATTCGTTGCATATTGCTTCACTATGGACCGTGGAGCACAGTGTTTGATGACATCGTGTACTTTATTTTAACTAAATTGTTCTACATACAAAGTGTAGTTTGAACTTACAAATACCCGGTATAATTTATGTATTCATTCCATATGATATATAACTCTGCAGTAAGCACTTGATGTGATGCAGCGAAATATACCGGAGTAAAATTCGTGGAACCTTTTGTTTGTGGCTTATGTAATACTAACAATGTAACATTTACAAAATCCTTACACATTTGAACAAATAGATATAAGAGAACCAAAATATGTGCACTTAAGCCGTACCTTAGTTTTACATATTGTCTGTACCCTCCGTGGCGAAGCGGGTAAGGACGCTGTTCGTAATCATGCATACCGCGTTCCACACACAGCTGCGGGCGATTTGGCAGCAGACCGCCTAACATTGGTTTTTTATGAAATGGTGTGAGTGCCGGTCGTTCAGAAAGTAATGGCAAACTACTGAACGTAAACTTGCCTAGGAATCACGAACAGCCAACACATTCTGGGGTTGAATGCTACCACATGTAAAGGATATGCAACTAACTACATGTATTCATAATTGGACGATGAATATTTGCACAATTTTCAATACAGTTAGGTAGCGACGATAGCGCAGTAGCTAGAACGCTTACACGTGGTCGAGTAGGTCAAGAGATCGAATCCACATCCAGGCTTGTTTTTTGTTGTTGTTTTTTTTAAAATTTAAATTTGAATAACGAAGACACAAACCATATATAGTACGATTCATTGCCTGGCACATTTCGCTGCATCTCGTCAGGTAGTTACTGCAGATGTCACACAACGTAGAGTAAAATAATTAGAATCATCGTTCAAGCTGAAATATACACATCTTCACATAGTACTGCAAAGAAACATGGACTGGGCCAATACTTAAATTTTCATAGCTTTGCACCTGTCCAGTACAAACGGGGCTTAGTGAGGACCCTGTATGACCGTGCTAGGAAGATATGCACCCAGGATACACTGACGGAAGAAATTGAAACTCTGAAGAATGTCTTACACCTGAATGGGTACTCCACAGGATTTATAAAGCGTCACTGCCAACAGCCGAAACCAAAAACAGACGTACCTACGGTCCCTAAGCTCAAGGTGTTTATACAGCTTACCTTTCGAGGGGATGACGTAATGCATCGTCTACAGGACCGGCTTGTTACAGCAGTTGGCCGAACATTCTGTGCTGCAACTCCAGTTATTAGGTACAAACCCACACCTATTCCCACCCCAGCAAGAAAAGAATCTACCCCTCTGTACGCCACATCTAATTGTATTTACCAATTCACATGCAGGTGCGAGTCTACCTACATTGGCCGAACAGAGAGGCAGTTAAGCACCAGGATTTTTGAATACGTACCAAACTGGGTTGACAAGAAACTACACACAAGCGATGGGATCATGGGAAGTGTGACATACCACAATTATAAACTTCCAGCGTCGTCCATTGCACGTCATCTTGGAAACCGGTCACGTCATTGAAAGGGACAGCGCTTTTCGCGTGTTGTTTCATACACAAAATAGTCGTTTGTTAAAGTTTGCAGAAGCGATAATGATCCACCTGCACAAGCCAATTGTGTGCAAACAGAAAGACATGATAGTCAATTTAAAATTACCATGGTAAACAACTGATATTACTGTGTGAACATGTGTATTTTTCAGCTTGAACGATGATTCTAATTATTTTACTCTACGTTGTGTGACATCTGCAGTAAGTACCTGACGAGATGCAGCGAAATGTGCCAGGCAATAAATCGTACTATATATGGTTTGTGTCTTCGTTATTCAAATTCACTACGGGAAAACATTGTTTTAATTTAAATTGTTCTTCCAGATCGACCTAGTCTAATGTGGAACCAGGAAGAGTTCTGACCAGTAAATAAACACCACTGCTGGCAATCTGTGTACTGTTTTTTTTTTTAAACTATTAAAACCTCGACATATTTCCCTTATTTTTGTGTGTGTCCATCTGTTCTCGTAAATTGATTTCTCATTTTTATTTGTTGCTTTCGCTAGATTTTAACTCAAGCGTAGTCCATACACGTATTACTTACTATTTCTTGTGCACTGGACTGATTTTTCCGTGTGGATTAGCTTGCCGTTTTAACAGTGTCCCTAGCCATCAGATGAATCCATTCCAACATCTGAGGTAGCTGTATTTTATGTCTCCGAGTCAAGGAGGAGAAGTCAACACTTTTGTAAAACTGATCGATGTATGGATTGAACTCGCTACGTCGGCATATGCACGCCGGATGTTTAAGAGCGAACGCTGTAGTCCTTTCGGCCATGATGATACCCAATTGATTTCTCATATGATTTCATTGGTATCAAAAGGTTCCCCTAATATGGGGAGAAAGGGGATGTTGAATAGCAGAGGATCGATTCACTGCGCCAAGTTGTAACACACACAGCTTGAAATATTTCCGCAGAACAGCCTGCCGAAAGTGTCAATCACACCACGAACTCCGTAGCTCCAGCGACAACCTCCACGAGTCTCTAAGAAAACTGTACTCGTGAACCGATTGATGGTATTTTACCACGAACTCTCGGCCTTCGCAGCACGAGGGTCACGGATTAATCACCTCGACACGGGGATCCCCAATAATTTGTATTTAATTGAACAAGAAAACATTAAAAACTGTCATTACTGCCAATAGTACCTTGGAGTGTAGGATTTGGGGTGGAGGTCGGGGTAGGAGGTGGAGGGAGGGATGTGTGTTATGTTAGTTAGTTAGTTGAATATCCTTTACAGGACGTCGCAGTCAACACCAGCATTTTTTTGCTGTCGTGATCTCTTGGCAAGTTTACGTTCAGTAGTTTGCCATTGCTTTCCGAACGACCGGCACCCATACCATTAAAAAAAAAAAACCAACGCAAGATGGTTTGCTGCCAAATCATCTGCAGCTGTGTTTCGAACGCGGGTAAGCGGAAATACAAACTGCGTTCTGAACGCCATAGCTGTGTGTTATGAACTGAAGAATTATGGCAGTGTGGCTAATGCAGTCGCCGCGAAGTGAGCAGGTTAGGGTTTTCTTTGTTCCCGACATCACATCACATTTGCGAGGATTCGAAACCGTGTCTCCCGGATGGGAGGCAGGCGTTCTAGGCACACGACAAGATGAGCTTCAAGAGAAAACAATAAAGTACATGAATTGACGTGCTGGGGTATCGATGGTGAACAGCGATGTCTCCCGGATGGGAGGCGAACGTTCTAGGCACACGACAAGACGAGCTTCAAGAGAAAACAATAAAGTACATGAATTGACGTGCTGGGATATCGATGGTGAACAGCGATGAAAACCTGGACCAACAACAAACGTTTGAAACTCGGCGACATCTAGAGAGCCACGAGGGAATGAAGCGACGGAAAGAAGAGACTGTTGGGAGCTCTGGCAACTCAATGAGTGTCTCCAGGATATTAAACAATCCTTCCAGGCATTTATGAACTTCTCTGTTGCTGTGGAGGTGACCTTCAGTTTCCATTGACAACCGGAATAACAGGAGACACGTTGGTATTTGAGAAGTGCAGCCTGGACGTGAACTTGTGAGACGGTTACGATGGAAAGGGGGCGGAAGGGGTGGGGAACAGGGGGTATTATATGGCTAGACAGTTGGTGGCAGTTAATGATGTTGAAGTGAATATATATAAAAGTATAGTCGTATTTCATGGAAATAAAAAAAACAATTAGATACAAAGGTTCTAGAAAAAGTCGGAGTGAAAAGAGAGTTGATGAAAGAAATAGAACAAGAGGAAAGTGAAATATTTCGGCCACGTTAAAAGGCAAAACACTCTTATAAAAACCATACTTGAGGTTAGGGTTCAAGCCAAGGGGTAGACAACGATACATGTGGGAAAATAACATCAACAGATGGGCGAACAGCAATCTGAAAGAATATATAATCAAGTACACTTATTACTGCAGAGGGGCGCTGTCGTCATTTGAATGCGACAGGTTCGAATCCCAGCAGGTAAATATAGCTTTCAATTTTTATGTTGTCCAGTGCGTCCTCTAATCCATACGTTTCTCTTCTACTTCTATGAATGCAATACAATAAATATGTGTTTATGTATTAATTAATGTGGCAAGGATGAGATTGCGGGGGATTGACAGGGATTCTGGTAGTATCTCAAAACTGAGAGGGAAGACCAGGAGAACATTCAATCAGATAGCGGTGGGAACGATTAGTAGTGTGACTCATTGCTGGCTGTTGAACGAGGGGACGGAGCGCGTATGGGAATGTCCTGAGTGCAGCGATGTCGGTTCTTAGCTCAACTAAATTCAGATCAACTAGTTACGGCGAGAGACAGACAGTGTTGCAGATCTATTGCAGCCAACGTTCAATGTGGAGACGGCACCCGATTGATTCATTGAATAACGTTGCCTATAAGATTGTGAGTTTCTTGTTTATGGAGTATCAGTGGCTTGGTAGTCTCATCTCATCTTGTTTCTCTTGTACTTTACGGTGATGAGGTGAAGTATAAACAGCGGGATAGTGCCCGTTTATGGGCTTCAAGTATAGAGATTCCTATAGATTCTGCTATTCTCTCGGTTTACATGGTCGGCCTCTTCATCTGCTTCCATCTGGTCTGTACATCATTGCTTGTTGTGGTATACTGTTAGTTGGTAACCTTGTTATATGGTCAAACCATTTAACTTGCTGACGTCTAATAAAATCTAGCTCTGCCACAACCCCCACTTTAGTCTCAAAAACTGTTCTTTCTTTCTTTCTTTCTTTCTTTCTTTCTTTCTTTCTTTCTTTCTTTCTTTCTTTCTTTCTTTCTTTCTTTCTTTCTTTCTTTCTTTCTTTCTTTCTTTCTTTCTTTCTTTCTTTCTTTCTTTCTTTCTTTCTTTCTTAGAAGTGTGCCCGGAAAAGAGAGCGAAGTAAGACTAGCTTCAAAAACAATAATCACCGTATACTTAGGATAGACAGAAGTAATATCCTGCCGGTAATAAATACAGAATCCAATTGTTTTAAAATGTTTGCCCAGAACGGCCAGCCTAAAATGTGCACCAGGAAATATGTTTGGAAGTAAAAGCGGCCGGGTGATAGTGACCCCATGACCTAGTGAGCGTCGATAGGTCTGTAAAAATATAAGTTTAGAACCATATGCTGAATACGCCATAGGGCTTGTAAGTGGGTTTTTACCGTTATACTGTTTGTTAATAAATGACCGCTTGTTGCATTGGGGCACCTCCATTTATGAGCAATGATTCACTGATCCGAACGACCGAGGCGGGTTTTGTAGGTGACAGTGGAGTGAATCGCTGCGGAGGTCTGCTGTTCGTAGTCACCTTTGTCACCGTTTCGGGAGTTGAGGAAAATAAACGTGCTGATAATGTTGCTGGCTCTACATCCACTGCTGTGAAATTCGCGGGGAGTGTTTTTACATCTGTCCTGTACTTGCATGTTCGGAACAATGGCTACCGGCTGTTGCTGAATTGACTGAGTTGCCTTTTCGGTTCACGAGTGCATTTATCAGGAGACTCCCGGGAGTCGGCGCTGAAGATGCGGAGTTCGTGCTTTATGCGATACTTTCGGCAGGTCGTCCTGCGGTAAAAGGCCGAGCCATGTGAGAAAATCCGGGTCAATGAGGTCTTTCTGGTGACTGCCGAGTCCATCGACGATGAACTTGGTTTTTGTGGATGAATTTTGTGTTGGCATTCTGGCGGCGGCATTATGCACAGTGTACCTGTGCGGGCTGTTGGATTGCCGAGACTCCTGCCTATTCCACTTTTCACATTGGAAAGTGGGGAGCATTTTGTGTGATATTCACTGGCACAGGAACGGAGCATAATGGGGACGACACGTTGCCGTGAAGTTGGAACCTCGACTGACTAACTAACTAACTAACTAACTAACTAACTAACTAACTAACTAACTAACTAACTACCTAACTAACTGACTAACTAACTAACTAACTGCCTGCTTGCCTGCCTGCCTGACTGACTGACTGACTAACTAACTAACTAATTGCCTGACTGCCTGACTAACTGAGTAACTGCCTGACTGACTAACTAATTAACTAACGAACTATTTAACTAACTAACTATTTAACGTACTAACCAACTATTTAACTAACTAACTATTTAGCTAACTAACTAACTAACTAACTAACTAACTAACTAACTGACTTACTGACTGACTGACTGACTGACTAACTGACTGAGTAACTGACTGACTGAGTAACTAACTAACTCATTTACTGACTGACTGATTGACTGACTGACTGACTGACTAACTGACTGACTGACTAACTGACTGAATAACTAACTAACTATTTACCTAACTAACTGACATGTATCCATCCATCATGTGCCATGCCGGTAAGCGTGGGCGGTCATGTTCTGCCATCTCACTCGATCAACAGAGTCGTGGATCAGTTCCGTGTTTCTGTCTCGACCATGCCACAAGGCCAAGCCATCCAGATACTTGTTTCTAGGTCTTCCCCTTGGTCTGTTCCCCTCGATCTTACCAGTTGTCACCAAGTTCTCCAAATCATTTCTTCTCATAACATGCCCAAAAAATTGTGACTGTCTACGTCTAATGTCTCTGATCAGTTTACGATCTTCATTTGTTTCTTGAAGGACTTGTTCATTGGTCTTTCTGGCTGTCCATGGTATTCTTTGCATTTTCCTCAGAAACCACATTTCTACAGCCATCAGATGTTTTTCAGCCTGGCTGCTCATTGTCCAAGCTTCACATCCATATAAAAGTACAGGTTCTATGTATGATTCTTCTAAATTACGGCTTACAGGGAGGAGGCTCGAGTATGAAAATGGCAGCGATAATCAAAGAAAAGGGCGGTTCCTACGTATGACTTACCAGCTACCCTTAGGGACAACTACCGTTATTACCCCTCAGCGTCAGCTTAAGAGACTGCGCACCGGTGGGCTTATCCGGAATATAAAAACCTTGATTCTCCTGCTTACTTTTACTGACAGTTTCTTAACCTGACTATTTCTTTATATTTCTATCCTTACTTCTTTTGCTTAGACACCGACGGTGCTGTAGTGACCGGTGAGACTGCGTCCGAATCTGTATCTAGTCAATTGTTCATTTTATTCTGTTCTGTCAGGTCGACTCATGAAATGACTTGGAAAGTGATTTTTTTTTTTTTGCATATCCTTTACAGGACATCGCTGTCAACACCAACATCTTTCAGCTGTATGTTGATTTCTTGGCAAGATTACGCTCAGTAGCTTGTCATTGCTTTCTGAGCGGCCGGCTCACATACCCTGTAAGTTACCGATGCGATTCGAACCACTGCTGATTCTCACCGTCATTACGTTACCTACGAGAGTATACGAGATTACGGAGAAAAGTCGCTAACCTCTAAGCCACGAAGCCGGCTGGAAAGTGATTACAGCCGAGCAATATTCTCCACATCATTGCTGGGGTGCAGATTGGAATATACAAATATAGATCTCGTACCATATGCTCCATATACAAAACGTGTGAAAGGGCTCATTACTTACTTTACTTCTTTGCGTTTGTATTTCGTTTCTTTTTCTTGCTACTTATCCTTATTTGTAAGTTAACATTATTTGTTTCAGTTCTTGCGATATTATTTCGTGATGATCACAAAGACTAAAAAAAAAATGTTACTAGCGTGTCCTTTTACAGGTCTTTGCAATCAACCCCACAGTTTATTGGTTGTTTGCGGTTTACTAGACTATTTTATGTTTAGTACACAATATATAAATATATAACTGGATGACTTGGCTATGCGACATAATCGGGAAAAGCACACATACCTAATCCCAAAACACAAGTTATCGTGTGAGATGGTGCATCATGACCGTACGCGCATATCGGCATCGCACATGATAATGATGATGATACTGATGATGATGATGATGATGATGATGATGATCATGATGATGATCATGATGATGAACAACAGTAACAGTAATAAATGATATCTAAATGCTAGAGGCTCGAAGTATATGATTTGCTGTCTGAACCTGGTTGTATCCCATATGGCTCGGTCTCTTTCCACAGGGCAACCCGCTGATAGCGTCGCACAAAGCACGAACTCCGTAGCTCCTGCGGCGACCTACAGGAGTCTCCGAGAAAATTTCACTAGTGAAATAAATGGCGGAATTCTGAATTGAACCCACAACCTTCGGGATGCAAGGTAGGCGGCTTAACGACTTCATCGCGGAGACTCCCAGGTGTAGTAATAGAGCAGCATTAGCCGCAACATCTACAGCAGCAGTAGCAGTAATAATAATAAATGTTTGCATATCCTTTACAGGACATCGCTGTCAACATCAGCATCTTTCAGCTGATTGTTGATTTCTTGGCAAGATTACGCTCAGTAGTTTGCCACTGCTTTCTGAGCGGCCGGCTCACAAACCCCGTAAGTTACCAACCCGATTCGAACCATTGCTGATTCTCAACATCGTCACGTTACTTAAGAGAGTATACGAGATTACAGAGAAAAGTCGCTAACCTCTAGGCCAGGAAGCCGGCGCAGTAGCAGTAGTGATGGCAAAATTAACTGATTCAGTGACAAACAAAAAATAGGTTTGGACCAAACATAGTACACAAACAAATGAACAAACACTATAATGTAAATTTCCGTTCATTGAGCATTGAAATTACGGAATATGCCACGAAACAAAACAAATAACACGATGACCATAGTATGGTGATATATCATCCTTCTGTACAAATGGGAGGTCACATTTGACGAAATATTATCCTTTCACACCGAATCAGTTAAAAAGAACCTGCGGGTGAAAAAATAAGAATAAAAGGAAAATGATTATTAAAAGAAATGAAAGTGTGAACAAATACACGCATATACAAGCACAGCAGAGAATGACGTAAACAGGTTGTAAATGACTGGTATAATGGAAATACGTACAATACAGGTTAAAATTAATCCATCCGGGACACAGTGCGGATCTGTGGGTAACCGCGTCTCTACTCTCAACGGAGTCCCGCACTTACGTCTGGCACACGCCACCTTGTCTGTTATTTCCCCCTCGTCCTAGCCTCGCGTGTGATCAGGGAAAATGCCACGTGTTTATTTTCATAAAATAGCTGTCAAAATAGGAGTCCGAGATGTTTGCCTGGGTTTTGCGGACATAAAGGCGGGAATGATGATTTGTCCTTGGGTGTGTTTGTGTGTCTGGTGAGTGTGATTTCGTCGTCCCTGCTGGGCAGACGTGTGATGGTTTATCATCATCATCATCATCATCATCATCATCATCATCATCATCATCATCATCATCATCATCATCATCATCATTCTCGTCGTCGTCATCGTCGTCGTCGTCGTCTTCGTCATCATCATCATCATCATCATCATCATCATCATCATCATCATCATCATCATCATCATCATCATCATCATCATCATCATCATCATCATCATCAGCATCAACCTCCTCCTCCTCCTCCTGCTCATCATCATCATCGTCATCATCGTCGTCATCATCATCATCATCATCATCATCATTGTAATCATCACCACCACCACCACCACCACCACCACCACCACCACCACCACCACCATCATCATCATCATTGTAATTATCATCACCACCGTCATCATAATTTTCGTCGTCGTCGTTGTCGTCATCATCATCATCATCATCATCATACACCTCATCATCATCATCATTATCATCATCACCACCATCATCATCGTCATCATTGCAATCCAAAAACAATGTTTTCCCGTAGTGAATTTGAATAACGAAGACACAAACAATAGATTGCACGATTTATTGCCTGACATATTTCGCTGCATCTCGTCAGGTACATATTGCAGAAATCACACAACTTACGTGAATTAACTAGATAAATCCTTCAAGTTGAAATATACACATATTCGCACAGTAATGTCAATTATCTACCACGGTAATTTTAAGCTGACTAACATGTCTTTCTGTTTACACAATTCTGGCTTGCGTTGATTGATCATAATTGCTGCTGCAAATTTTAACAAGCGAGTATTTTGTGTGTTAAACAACACGCGAAAGGCAGTGTCTCTGTCAACCACATGGCCGCTTTCGACAATGTGCCTACCAATTGAAGACGCCGGGAGCTTCCGGTGTGTCGGCCACAAGAGGCTAGTATCTCCTGTGTGTTGTATCTTGTTGATTGATTGAGGTATGTGTTCTGACACTCGTTTGTTAAGCTGTCTCTCTGTTCTACCAATGTAGAAGGCCTGGCATCTACATGTGAATTGGTAAATACAATTGTTTGTGGCGTACAGAGGAACAGGCTCTTTGATTGCTGGTGTAGGAATCGGTAAGGTTTTATATCTAATGACTGGAGTTGCAGCACAGAATGTTCGGCCTACTGCTGTAGTAAGCCGGTCTTGTAGACGTTGCATTACGTCATCCCCTCGAAAGGTTAGCTGGATGAATACCTTGAGTTTGGGGTCTGTAGTTACATCTGGTTTTGGTTAGGGCTGGTGGCCCATCATTGTAATCATCAACTTCATCATCGTCATCTTCCTCCTCCTCCTCCTCCTCCTCCTCCTCATCATCATCAGTGTCATCGTCATCGTCATCGCCGTCGTCATCATCATCATCATCATCATCATCATCATCATCATCATCATCATCATCATCATCATCATCATCATCATCATCATCATCATCATCATCATCATCATCATCGTCGTCGTCGTGGTCATCATCATCATCATCATCATCATCATCATCATCATCATCATCATCATCATCATCATCATCATCATCATCATTAATTTAATTAACGAATTATTGCCTGTTGTACTACTCAGAATTCACTGTGTGTTGGAATAAACATTCTAGTGCAACATTTAGATTTGTATAACGAACTGGTCAAGTAGTTTACCTCGCGGTCTAAAGGTAGCGGGTTCGTTTTCACACTGCGTTTTTCAGGCGGCAATGTACGAAGGGGTTACGGATAAAATTCGTAAATTCCTTCGAAACACAGCTGCGGACGACTTGGCAGCAGACCGCCTAGCTTTGGTATTCATACAATGGTATGAATGCCGGTCGTTCAGAAAGCAATGGCAAACTATTGAACGTAAACTTGCCAAGAAATCACACACAGCAAAAAAAAAATAAAAAATAAATAAATGATGGGGTTGATTGCAAAGTCCTGTAAACGACATGTGACTAACTTTCAGAGGAGAGTAATGTTTTTTTCTGAGATTCTTGTGGGTTACCGTTTAAGTTAGCAAGTTTAAGCTCTATGATATTGCTGTCGGCAGGTTGCTTCTCATTCTGCGGAAAGAGCAAAGTGGATGTAAATCACATTGCGATGAAATCATTTCTCTCGCTTGTAAGTTTTAAAATCATTTTACGATAACAATTCATTTTCTATGTTAATAATACACAATTGTCTTAGAAAATGAGCGTGTGCATTGTCTGTGCATGATGATTCATTGTATGAATGAATCGTGACTCTGATTGTATAGGAGATAAATCTAAATTCCTCTGTAAAGTCTGTTGTCTACGATTAACACAGAACTCTGGTTGTGAATGAAAATATATTTAACACATCAACGAACTTTATCTGAAATGTTCTCGCCGTTTATGTTTTTATAATAATCTGGGTTTGTTTACGTCTTAAGTTCAAGATTGCATTTACCAGAATTATATTGTGAAGTTAAATTTACGTAGCATTATCACTTCGTCGCGATGAATGCATCTTGGGAATGTTCTGTTTGTATTATGTCTGCGAAACTTCATAACAATGGTCCGTTTATTACACTCGTTTCTTTCCTTGCGAAGAATTACCGTCTATGCTGAAGCGTGTAGGGTGCCTTGGTGGCGCAGTTACTAACATGCAGCTCTGTAGACCCGGTAGTCATGTGATCGAGTCCCTATACGTCGAGACTGTGTATTATACATCGTTCTGATCTGCCAGGTCAACTCAGCGTAAAAAGAGCAAAATCGAGTGTAAATCAGTAAAGTGACGTGTAAATCAGTAAACTGAAGTGTAAATCAGTAAAGTGAAGTGTACATCAGTAAATTAAAGTGTAAATCAGTAAAGTGAAGTGTAAATCAGTAAAACGAAGTGTAAATAAGTAATGTAAAATGTAAATCAGTAAAGTACAAAACAGTCAAGTGAAGTGTAAATAAGCAAAGCGTATATCAGTAAATTAAAGAGTAAGTAAGTAAACTGAAGTGTAAATAAGTAAAGTAAAGTGTAAATCAGTAAGTTAGTTAGTTTCGTATACTTTACAGGACATCACAGTCAAACATAGCATTTTTTTGGCTGTTTGTGATTTCTTAGCAAGTTTACTTTCAGTAGTTTGCCAGTGCTTTCTGAACGACTGACACTCATACCATTATATAAAAACCAAAGCAAGGCTATCTGCTACGAAAAAGCCAGCAGCTGTGTTTTGAACGCATTATGTAGGACTAAGAATTGTGTCCGTAACCTATTGGCCACAGAGCAGGCATCGTGAAATGTAAATCAGTAAAGTGAAGTGTAAATCACTAAAGTGAAGTGTAAATCAGTTAAGAAGCTTGTAAAGAACCCGCTTTCGCGCCTTCAGGTGAATTGAGAATATGGTAAAGTAAAGGAACCCTTGTCCACACCTTACAACGTTTTGGGTATATAGCGCTTCCTCAATATTTTTACAAATTAATCGACATTATATCGGGGATCACGTCATCATGACATCGGCCGCTTATAATTCCCGGAAATTTTTGATGGTTGCCGTTTTAGGTTAAAGAAAAACTGAGGAGGGAAAAACTGCGGAGAGAAAAATTGAGCAGAAAATAATTAAAAGGGAACAATGGAACTGGAAATATTTGTGGGAATAAAGATGGAGATAGACAACGAGAGAAGTTTCCTGACAACCTTTAATCGTGTTATTGATACAAATATCAGGACATGAATCGAATTCAGTAGCTTGTCCTTTGCAGAACCTCGCTCCCGTAACAACCTTCCGGAAAACTTCTCGGCCATAAGCAAGATGCCCCGCATCCGATACACCCATCTGGAGATCATCCGCCACATCCTGCACCCATCTTCTCTTTGGCCTTCCTCTTCCTCTCTTCCCGGGCATATACCTCTTTATTATTGTTTTCTCCAAACTTTCATGACGTTTCTATTACCAAAATATTTTAAATTTCTTTGTTTTATCGTTTTTAGTAGCCGACCTTCTTCTATATTCAGCTCTTGACATATGAACGTATACATTTGTTCTTTTCTATATCCAAGGTATTCTTGCAACCGGTCTATAACATTTATTTATATTCAAAGGCATGTATGCGCTGTTCAGCTTGTTTAGTAAGTGTCCAGGACTCACAGGTGTATGTTGCAATAGGAAAGAAGCATTCTCTTAAAAATCTAATTTTTGTAGTTCTACCCGACCTACTCCACAATTTTTTTTCAGTTTCTTCTTTTTTCTCTTTTTTGTTTTTTTTTTGTTTTTAGTATATCAAGAGCAATAGATATTTGTCTTTTAATTTCTGTTATTGTGTCACTATAGTTGGTAATTAATGACCCAAGATATTCGAAATTCGCCACCACCTATTCTGACTATGTTTTCTTTCATAGTTGTTAGGGATTTTATACTGATGATAATTAATAGAAACAGATAAAACAGGACGAATGAGAGGGAGGTGGAGAGAGAGAGAGAGAGAGAGAGAGAGAGATAGAGAGAGGGAGAGAGAGGGAGAGAGAGAGAGAGAGAGGGGGGGCGGAGAGAGAGAGAAAGAGAGAGAGAGATTAAACGCGTTATTGGGAGAGACTGAGAGAATGAGAGCAATTTAGAGAAATTGAAAGAGATAACCAAGAAATGATACCCATTCTCACGGTTATTTAGTTGACAGTTTTCAATAGTTTGTGTTCTAGAAATTCCCCTTCCTTTTCATATTGAGAATATGGGGAATTCACGAGAATCGATGCTTTCCCATTTCCCGATATATTGCCGAAACTCCAGCAATAAAATCACACTCGTAAGGGGAAATAATTTGTCGACCCACGTATAACCGCATCAGGGATAAGAGTTGTATTTTAAAATGAGAAATGACGTCATCTATTCGTGTATTCGAATTCATAACTGGTAATTATATCAAACACTTAGTATTGAAGAAACCGGGGAACATTAAGGGTCTCAACTTTGACCCATAGGTTCTTTGATTGGTTGGTTGGTTGTGTGACTGGTTGAGTGGCTGGTTGGTTATTTGATTGAATCCTTAATTGATAGATTGGATGGCTGAATATTTTCTTTTTGAGTTTGGTTGATTACTTGGTTATATGGTTATTTGATTGGCTCACTGGTTGGGTGATTGGATAGTTGATTTATTTTGATTGATTGGTTGTGTAGTTGGTTTTGGTATGTTGGATTATTGTTTGGTATATTAGAATGTTAGTTGTTTAATTGATTGGTTGTTTGGTAGGCTGTTTTGCTGGTTGTTTTGTGGATGGTTTGAATGGTTGGTTAATTGTTTGGTGACTTAAATGAGTATTTTGCTGGTTGCTTGGATGTTTTTCTTTTATAGTTTTGATTTCCTTTCAGCCTGTTGGTCGCTTGTTTGGTTGTTTGGATGGATATGTAGTTTGTTGGGTGGTCAGTTGTTGTTGTTGTTGTTGTTTATTGTATAAGTTTCGATGGCTGATATGTTGGTGCATTATTGGATTGTTTATTCGCTTGATCGATTGTTTTGTTGGCTTATTGATTTGCTAGTTGGTTGGCCAAATTCACTTCAAGAATCCTTCGCTTCACTTGTGGGTCGCAAGAGCTTGCGGTCGAACCTCTGCATTTGCATATTAGATAACTTTTTACAAACATTTGAGAAGGACATGGAGCCTGGAAGGAAATGAGTATCACAATAAACAAGGGCACAGGAATACTCATACGGTCAGTGGCTATTAAGGTACCAGATTGACACGCCTAAAGATGAATTGGATCCAGACAAGTGTTACGAGCACTTTACTACTACTACTACTACTACTACTACTACTACTACTACTACTACTACTACTACTACTACTACTACTACTACTACTACTACTACTACTACTACTACTACTACTACTACTACTACTGCTGCTGCTGCTGCTGCTGCTACTACTACTACTACTACTACTACTACTACTACTACTGCTGCTGCTGCTGCTGCTACTACTACTACTACTATCACCACCGCCACCATTGCAATTACTACTACAACATCTACCAGTACTCTTACTGTTTCTTGTTGCAATTACACTACTACCACTCTTGCTATATCCACCTCTTGTGATCTATTACTATAACAACCTCGAGAACATCAAAATCTATCTTCACGATAACACTATTGACCTTTATTTTTCCTTAAACCCCATTCCTTTTGTCATTTCCTACCTCTATTCAATTTTCCTCCCTTCAGTAAACAGCCATTACCAAGTATCCCGATCATCCCTATTGTGGCATCACTTCTTCGGGAAGGGAGCAATTTGTAAAGGTAATCACAATTGGAAATATTGACATATGTTTTGCTTGGAATTAAAAGTGAATGTTGACTATTTCGTCTTCATTACAGAAACCGACAAATCTAAGCTAGCGGTCTCTGTAAACGTTGAACGAACGCTGGGACTCCAGGAGATTCTATATGGTCAAGATATGCCGTGTTTATTAATTAGACTGTGCCTCCAAGAAGATTATTTGCGTGGAGGAGATCTGACAATAAGATCAGAAACCAGACAGACTACAGTCTCACCAAGAGAAGATTCTGAAACGCTATGAATATCGGGAAAAATGTATCAAATGCGGATCATAAATTAATTGTAGGCATATGAATATATGTAAAGTTAAAGAAAGGCAAATAAAAACCAAGAAATATTGCGTTAGATATGTGCACACTGATAAATATAATGGATAAAACAAGACAAGTTGAATATAGAAATATAGAACAAGTGTCATATATAGAACGATCTAGATATTTTACCATCATCATCATGTGTATGCTGATAAGCGTTGACGGTCATGTTTCGCCATTTCTCGTGACCACCAGTCATGGATCAGTTCTATGTATCTGTGTGTTTTCTTTTCATCTATGATTCCTCTTTGTGTGCGTTCGCTCACTTTGAACTCAGACGTAGTCCATACACATTCTATTATTTCTAGTACAATGAATCGATCTTTGCGTGTGGATAAGATTTCTGTGTTGTCTCGGTTATGCCATGTGGCCCAGAAATCCAGATATTTACTTATCTGCCTTCATTTTGTTCTTTTCACCTCAGTCTTACCAGCTGTCACAAAGTTCTCTGGTTTATCTCCTCTCATAATGTGCCGAACATAATTAGACGATCTGTGTGTAATATCTCTAAAAATTTTCTAAACCAACATGTTAATGACCAATTGGAGATATTAAAGAAGTCAATCGGACGGGCTTTATGAACAATTATCCCAACATTGGTGATATAGGCCGTAGGACATGGATAACTTTTGACCTTTTAAAAGTATTGAAATAAAGATGAAGCAACGAAGATAGCCATGCAATAAAGAGATTCAAAGAATAATTAAACAATCATGCAAAGAGATAAACGAAACACGGCTTAAGAAAAAATTGCAGTTAAATTGAAAAAGAACATAACACTAAAAATACCACATTCATGCATAAATGAATGAATTATATCACCAGCAGGGAGACAATCACATTTAACGGATAGCCAAAAGAAGAGAACACCGTAATGGACAAACGTCAGATTATACAAGCGTGGTCACCTGTCTTGAAGGATCTTTACATGGCGTCACGTGAGGAACAGAATATTTCCTATAATAATCAAGGATCATGCATATTAAGGATGGAACCCCAGAAATGTGTTAAATATGTGAAATCCAGACAAGACACCTAGTTCAGGCAATATCACAAATGAAATAGAGGAATAGGGAATAGACCAGTTCATCAGACAGCGAACACAATATGTGATAATGACGATATACCTTCTCGCTTACGTATATTCATATCCAGCAGGAATCAGGAGCTCTAGAATGTAAGACATTGTAAGAAGACTAAGAGTATGGTCGTCAGTGAGTGAGTGGCACCTTGCAGTCTTGACAGACTAAAGTATGTGGAGTGAAGTTTGGCCAAAACTCCATCTCACAACGCCTGGGTGGAGCTTCAGAGAACATGTGATGCCCACGCAGCATGTTCCCTCTCTCGGCCTTGCCTTGCTGACTCCAGAGGAAAGGATAACCAGTACGTCTGGAACAAGGTAGGCTGCAGACGCTGGCGGCTCAGCGTCAAACCTCCAAAACCTCACTTTTACGAGCTTGAGGCGAGCGGTGGACAGACCCTGCGATCCTTGAGACTTGACTTAGAGGCGTTCAGCCATGTCCCGCAGGTGGGGAGCCTTCCGTACGCGCCTGGACCAATGGGAGTGTACACCTGACAATCAGAAGTGTCTGGACCAGTGAAAGCGTGTACTACCGTCAGACTCAGCGCATGTCTCGAGCGGATCCCGTGACCGACGGGAATAGGCCCGACGGAGATATTGCTTGTCTGCTGCGAGCAAATAAAGAAACGATAAAAGTAATGGTATTTCAATTGCGCTTGCGCTCCCACCTATGCTACATCCTTCATGTGTCTTCACAAAGTGGGACTAGAGTCAAGCTCAACAGGGTCTTCTTTCTCCACTGATTCTACCAAGCCTGTTCCCTTGGCTGTGGTTTCGCTAGATAGTAGATAGGGACAGTGGGAATCTCGTTAATCCATTCAAGCGAGTCACTAATTAGATGACGAGGCATTTGGCTACCTTAAGAGAGTCATAGTTACTCCCACCGTTTACCCGCTCTTGGTTGAATTTGTAGGAAGACATAAATACCACAATGTACGGGTAAATGGAACTGTTTTTAAAAATGTGAATCGGTACAATTATCTCGGAACAAATATAACATCTGAAGGAAGGTGCAATGAAAACATTAGAACAAAAATCGCTATAGCAAAGGTTGCCGTTTGCAAGATGGAAAACATACTGACCAATGTCAACTGCAGCGAGAAAAAAAAACTGTTGAAGTGCTACATAGAACCTGTACTTTTGTATGGATGTGAAGAGTGGACAATAAGCAGACAAGCTGAAAAACGATATAGGATTGGAAATATGTTTTATGAGGAAATATATTATCTGAGGAAAATGCAGAGAATACCACGGAGATACAGAAAAAGCAATGAGCAAGTCCTATAAAAAAAACACACACATGCAAACCGTAAACTGCTTAGATACATTAGACGTTGACTGTTAATATTTTTGAGGTCAAGTTATGAAAATAAATAAACTGTGAACTTGGTGACAACTGGCAAGGATGAGTGGAAAGAACAAAGGGAAGATAGAGAAATAAATATCTGTGTGGCTTGGCCACAAGGCTAATTGAGACGAAATTACAGAGCTGATCAACGCATCTAGTGATCATGTGAGAAAGAGAAGCTTGACCGCCCATGCATATCGCCATGGTACACTATGGTGGTTAGAAAGTAATGAATATCGGACGATGAGCTTAAGATCCCTGGTCCAAACATTATCACAACGGAAATGACCAGTGTCTGAGAAGAAGATGCCCCATCACAGAAGGGTTCTTTCTTTGTGCTAAGTTTTAGGCTGGATCGATTTAGATATGAAAGAAAGGGGATATGAGCACATCATCACCGGACAGACACGGTAGGATGCTATCAGCTTCACTACCACTGCTCGCTCATCACTGGTCGGTAGGTGTAATACTCTTGTCCACGCAATGAGCAGTGTTGGATATCTGGTGCTATTCTCATATTTTTTCTAGACCACTCGGTACTTAATGAAATCCGGATCCGGTCAGGGATATGCACTACTGACGAGCTCAAACGAGGGCGAAACTCGAGTATAGTACTTCCATATTGACGTGGATAGGCCTTAGGTTCATACCAGAATGCGATCGGCGTTGCCAGTAGTGGGTTGTGCTCAATATTTAAATTTCAAATCCCGAAACAACCACATAATCAATTGATTATTGCTCACTGGAATTAGGAGGCCTGGTGTTCCTTGCCAGTGGGAAGTCCTGATCGTTCGGGTCCCATCGATTGACGGACGTCGGTCGCGGCGATTGGGCAATCTTGAGCATAGCCTACGATGGGTAGCGTTGTGATATTCTGTTGTGATAATTTGGTGTGTCCAGTGTGCCGCGTGGTTACACACCCGCTTCACACGCGTGATCCGGGACTGTTTCCGGATCCGGTCAGGGATATGCACTACTGACGAGCTCAAACGAGGGCGAAACTCGAGTATAGTGCTTCCATATTGACGTGGTTCATACCAGAATGCGATCGGCGTTGCCAGTAGTGGGTTGTGCTCAATATTTAATACAACAATGTCACATTTTGTTGTTTCAGACCATTTTAATGTCTTTAGGTAAGGTAAAAGTTGCTCTAGGATATGACCTGCCTTTAAAATCTGAAATCTCCACCCTCAGACGGTCGCAACATAAAAGGGACACCATGAATGTTACTGGTAAGTAGTGGCGGCTGCCGTGAAAATAACGACATCAGCCACTGGTAGCGATTGGCACGCTAATATGATGCTAGCAAAGTATAACCACGATGTCACATTTTATGGAAATAAGTACTCCACTTTTACAAACTTATGACCTGAACGCCAATGGGTTGCATTTAGATAAAACATAGTTTTCCAGAGGGTTCATAAACAACCATACAATGAACACAGTCTTACATAAACTAACTAACCAACCAACAGTCTTCCACACTATTCATAAACTAACCAACCAACAAACACATTCTTCCATGGTGACACAAAGTGAATGTTGCCTAAGTGACAGATAGAGTGGCTATGGTTGTGTCTAGGGTATGTCCTTGTAAAATGTGATGTTGAACAACCGATTAACCAAGATGCATCACAACCAAACACCAGTCAGTGAACAAGCGTTAATTTGCGCACACAATATTCCTTTAATTCTGAATTAACACAGACACATGTAGCATATCAATCCAGGAACAATAATTCTCTAAGAATATATCTCCATCCCAATGGAACACTTCGAATAACACTGCATCTCAAGGCTACTAACTCTCGTCCCACACGACAGGTATACTAGCCTCTCTCTAGGCCCGACTCAAAGTAACCCACTCTGGGTCTCGAATTCCACTCACTATCCCGGGAACCCACAGTGCGGAGTTATCTCCCGAACTCCGTCACAATTCTTCACTTTCTCAGACCACGACCTTCTCCTGGTCCGGTCTAAACTCAACTCCCTCTCAGCTCGGAGTCCAAACATCAACTCACCCCCGTCAATCTTTGTCCCTGTCGTTAAAACAATTCTATCCCCCACAATGTCTCACACACAACATACACCCTCACTGCTCCAACTGTCTGCCTCACCCTTATTTTAGCCAGCTGACTTCTTCTTCGCTCCCCCTTCAATCACTGTCTTCTCATTTTCGCCCTCTTGGGGACTTACTATCCGCCCTATTTTATCTCGTGAACTTGTTCATGTGTCCCCTTGCTCTCCCGGACACTGACCTTAATGTCAATGACCCAGGCCTGTGTCACTACCCCCTCCTCAAAAGAAAACATCGTTTTCAAATGAAGGGAGACCAACAACTATCAAATATGTGACCCAGACACATTGCCTGGGTAGTCGTAAGTATAACTGCACCTTACTCTAGCTACCACACTACATCATACATCAAATGCTCATAGTACACTCCTATATTCGTCACACATAATACAAACATCTTTCTATCTTGTGTACCAATGCATGAACTAATACATCACATAATAATAATACATCATAGGAAAGCATTATACTTATGTACCCACAGGTCTATTACTACTTCACGACCCCACAATACTATTTTTGTACCGACCCTATATCAGGTGGTTCTGTTCTTGCATTAACCCTCCTCTGATTCCTGTCGATGCTGTGTCTACCTTTCATGTACCCATGACTCATGGTACCTCTACAATCACAACATCTGTTTGCTATCCCGAGCCCTGGGTCAATAATGTCACGAACACTCTTTTGACCTGACTCAACTTTCCTATCTGCATATTGCACCGTTACACTTGAGTCTCTGTTTAGTCTGAACTCTTTATTCAATCTTGGCCCATATATCTGGCACCTTGCTTTCTGCTGCATACGCCTTATGCCTATGTGCCCTGCACATGCACTATCCTGAGCTGTTCTAGTATATCGGTCTCTATGTGCTAAAGGTACTGCTCCTTGCCCACGTGTAGTTCCACTATCTGAAAAGCGGCGAGTGAGAACATTGTTCTTCCTCTCGAAGCACCATCTACCTTTCTTTGACTGCCTATGTTCTACTCTCCTACACCCTTGGGAACATTTGTTCAGAGGAGTATCTTGTCTCTGGGAGCCACTAGGACTATATTTGGGATCCATTCTCATCTGCTCAGCTGTACTATCCTTGTCCTGAGTTCCTGTGTCTACTTCAAGTGTCTCTTCTACCACAGCTATACTCTCTAATTTAGGTTCTCTTGTGGTGACCACCTCATTACTGCTTACACTATATTTTTGGTCCCAATAAACTACGTCCTCTTCTGTACAATCTTTAACTCCTATAACATTTCCTATGATCAAATCAGCCACTGGTGAGTCCAAAACACACGATGTCACTCTTCCAGTGATATATGGTGTTTTTACTGTTATTATGGCTACTGGGTAGAACTCTACTGTGCCGTTGAATGTTATGCATCTAATCTTTTTCCCTGTATAATCCGAGGGATCTATTAAACTCCTCCTCACTCCGATAGACGTACATCCGGAATCCCTAATTGTTAACGCTGGTCTATCATTGACAAATCCCTGATGCAGCTTCAGACTTCCTCCTTCATGGACTGCTGATCCTGCTTTCACTGTATGACCACATATTAAGACTGGCTGACTGTCTTTTTCAAAAAGAGGTTTGCATCCACTACAATCTTCATTGTTCAGCGTCTCAATTACTTGCGCTGCATTTGAGTGCTCTGTTTCTCTCATCCTACATTGATGACTGAAATGCCCCTTCCTTCCACATTTGAAACAAGTGATCTCCTTCCTTGCGTTACTTGTTGGCTCACTGGCTGGCTGTACGTCACACTCCGCTGCCTTGTTTCTCCAGCTCCCACAATTCCAACATCCGGCATAATTTGGACGTCTCTGGAAGTTCCCTCTTCTATATGGGTGCCGTCCTACTCTACCAACATTGTTTCCTCGGAAACCATTATCTTGAAGTTCTTGCTGCTCACCTTTCTGTGCTGAATCCACAATTTTCGCCCTTGGTCTGATGACTGGATTCTGGTCCTGTTTAGTGTACGCTGCACAGACTATTTCCTCGCTAAATTGTCTACCAATAGATACGTTAGGATGTGCAGTCATGTAGTTTTGTCCTAACTGTGACATTGTGTCTATGTCCTTTGGCTTATGTTCCTCAAAGAAAGCTACTAAATTGGTATTACATGAAGCTAATACTTTGTCTCTTAGCACTAAATCTACTAATTTATTAAAATCTTTCCCTACTTCTGCGAGCTCCATCCATTTGTTAAATGTATTCTTTACAGTGTTAACAAAGTCTGTGAAATCTTGATTTGTCTCTGGCACTAACTGTCTAAACTTTGTCCTATATCCATGCTCAGTGAGTTGGAACTTTGTCAGCAAACGTTGACGTAAGATAGTGTAGTTGTTTCGTTCTTCTACAGGTAAATTGAACATGGTGTCTAGTGCCTTACCCGTAAGAAACTCGCCAAGTCGCATCGCATACTCCTTCTCTGGAATACCTAACTCTTTGGCTGATGCCTCGAACCTGGCCAAATAATTTTCAAGTTGGTCCCGGTCTGTAAAATATGGCAGTTTTAGTCTCTGTGACGACTGTGGCGGTCTTCTGCTTTCCTCACTTTGACCCTTCGAAGTTAGTTCTAGTTTTCCTAACTCGATTTCAGTTTGCATCTGACACTTGATCTTCTCTTTCTCAATTTCCATTCTCATGTGTGTCTCTCTCTCTTCCTGTAGACGCTTGGCTTCCATTTCAGCCTGTCTTTGTTCTCTCTCAGCTAACTTTTCTTCCTGTAGACGCTTGTTTTCCATTTCAGGTAGTTTTACTTGCGTCTCTTTCTCTTCCTGTAGACGCTTTGCCTCGCGTTCATTATGCCTCTCCTCTCTTTCCGTCTGTTTTTGTTTTTTTGCTTCGGCATACTCCTGTAACTCTTTACCCTTCAGGCCTATTCTTTCACTTGCTTCAATATATTCCATTAAAGTAGGCATCTTGTACTTTTGGACACGTTGCTGTCTGTCAGCCAATTATAAATGTAAAGACTCTGCTACTAGTCTTTGTGCGCCTTCAATAAGTACACTACCACTCCCTGTGTACGTAAATTCGTAGTGCTAAAATATCACTCTGTACTCACCCAGTCACTCTGTAAGCACTAGGTAGTGAGGGGGAAAGTATCACCTATACTCCCTTATATCTATATATCTATGACCACAAGTTCATAAAGTCCCTGGAAATATTGTTAAACATACATATAAATACATATACAAACAAATGGATGATAACACTAAGTGTTTTCTATAAAAACGTTAGACTCACAAGCCAAGTACACGGAGACGGTGATCACAAAGAAATAAACCACAGTAACAACCACAAGCTTGTGTAGGGACACCCACAGTGCGCGTAATATATAAATATAAACTGACAAAGACCACTAGACAGTAGAAATGACGAAAGATCACGATAATAACATACATCCGACCACAACAAATATCATATGTAAATATAACGAAAAGAAGAAAAAAAAATATATCCTCAAAATATACACAGCTGTGACGATAGACAACGCGTCTGTAGATATTAGTTAGGACTCCAATGCCACTGCACAACACGTTAACTCATTAACGTTTTCCATACAAAAATATCGTAAGAACTAGAAATATCCACGTTTTGCAAGGCCTATCCTAATGTAGATAGAGATCGCAAAAAGTGCCTATCAACAACTACATGTAAAACATATCCATATAGATAAATCCACAAACGATAACGACAGTTAAGACCATGAGAGCAACAGAATGTCCAACCGGTTGGCCGATAAATCTGTACTTATAATCCGTCGTCAAAAGTTCTTATTTTGCTGTTAATAGTTTTTAATAGTTTCTCACACTATGCTGAAAATGTCTACGACGCTAGTTTCCAAAGCGACTTATCGACTTGTTGAGTGGTTCCTGAATTTCACATGGTGATCATAAATTCCAACTGTCGACAAAAATTGAAGATGAGTGTGATTATCCAAAATTTTCTGTCTCAACACAGTCCGTAACGTTTTTGTAACCCCCCTCCCCCCTGTAGAGTTGGCCTGTGATTGTATAATGTATGTGAAAGCTCTTGTTTTGCCAGAAATATAGCATTTTCGTTGCGTTTAGGGGAGACGAAAATACCTTTACAGTCAATGAATAATGAATGTTTAACTGCGCAGTTGTTGTCGCTTTGAAGTGATGGTATGGCTTCACTATTGCTGACCAGGTTAAATCAACGAATGGCAGAAAATGATCACGCGCTTTAAATCCGTTTTGCAAGTCTTTTTTGGTGAAGAAATGCGCTCATACTTGCGAAGACGGCACCTGAATTACTGTTGTGGGTTGTTTCCCGATGATGACACACACACACACAAAGACGTTAAACGTAAATCCTAGTTTCCGTACAAAAACAACGTTTTATTCTCAGTGGAAATTTTTCCGTCAAATTCCCTGGTTCTCGGCCTTGACGCACAAGGTCATCTCAGTTAGTACCTCAGTGTACTACAATCTTCACTGACTGCGAACAAAGTAATGTCCTGAAATTTTCCGTTATCCATAAATACTTCGCTGTCCTCGTAAACAGCACTGACCCTCTTGTCAACCCAATTTGTCCGTGGAGACTCACAATTTCCACCGTCCTCACCCGTCGTTTTACCTGTGGTGAATTCTTAACCTATCGCCCTGCAACCACACTGTGCTTTGTCCTCAACACACACACAAGATGTCTCCCCACGCCCAGGAATTCCCAACAAAATTGCTCACTTTCTGTTATCTTTGGTTTCTAATTTTGTCTTTATCTCCGACAGCAATCCTGTCCACTTGAACTGTCTGTCGTGTATTTGCCGCGCGCTGGCTGTTTTTGTGGTGGCCTTTCGTGAACTCTCTGCTAGCCAGTTCCCGCACAGGAGAAACCCCAGTGTTTATATCCTGGACACCCTTTCCCCGTCTACTCTCCCAACTCCGAGTGAGAAATGATATTTTTACCTGGTTTCTCGTGGACTCTGTATTAATTCTCCGACACTTTTGAAATGCTTTGTCTACTGAAAATGGTGTTTATTCTTGACAGGAGAGCCCTCATCATTGTTGTTGTAATTGGGCACCCGACTAATGTCTCTGATGTTAGTATTCTCTCTAATCGACGAGTTCACAAATAAACGGAATGACAACAATGTCTATATTGTTCTTGATCGGACGAAGCTTCCCAGAAATCTTCTCTGACACAAAGTGAATGTTGCCTAAGTGACAGATAGAGTGGCTATGGTTGTGTCTAGGGTATGTCCTTGTAAAATGTGATGTTGAACAATAGATTAACCAAGATGCATCACAACCAAACACCAGTCAGTGAACAAGCGTTAATTTGCGCACACAATATTCCTTTAATTCTGAATTAACACAGACACATGTATCATATCAATCCAGGAACAATAATTCTCTAAGAATATATCTCCATCCCAATGGAACACTTCGAATAACACTGCCTCTCAAGGCTACTAACTCTCGTCCCACACGACAGGTATACTAGCCTCTCTCTAGGCCCGACTCAAAGTAACCCACTCTGGGTCTCGAATTCCACTCACTATCCCTGGAACCCACAGTGCGGAGTTATCTCCCGGAACTCCGTCACAATTCTTCACTTTCTCAGACCACGACCTTCTCCTGGTCCGGTCTAAACTCAACTCCCTCTCAGCTCGGAGTCCAAACATCAATTCACCCCCGTCAATCTTTGTCCCTGTCTTTAAAACAATTCTATCCCCCACAATGTCTCACACACAACATACACCCTCACTGCTCCAACTGTCTGCCTCACCCTTATTTTAGCCAGCTGACTTCTTCTTCGCTCCCCCTTCAATCACTGTCTTCTCATTTTCGCCCTCTGGGGGACTTACTATCCGCCCTATTTTATCTCGTGAACTTGTTCATGTGTCCCCTTGCTCTCCCGGACACTGACCTTAATGTCAATGACCCAGGCCTGTGTCACATGGGATTCATAAACTAACCAACCAATAACCACAGTCTACTATAGGATTCATAAACTAATCAACCAATCAACCAACAAACACATTCTTCCATGGGATTTTTAAACTAACCAACCAACAAACACAGTTTTCTATAGGATTCATAAACTAACCAAGCAACAAGCACAATCTTCCATAGGATTCTAAACCAACCAACCAACCTACGCCTCTTCCACACTATTCATAAACCAATCAACCAACAAACACATTCTTCCATGGGATTCATAAACTAACCAAGCAACAAACACAGTTTTCTATAGGATTCATAAACTAACCAAGCAACAAGCACAGTCTTCCATAGGATTCATAAACCAACCAACCAACCTACGCGTCTTCCACACTAGTCATAAACCAATCAACCAACAAACACATTCTTCCATGGGAGTCATAAACTAACCAACCAACAAACACAGTTTTCTATAGGACTCAAACTAACCAACCAACAAACACAGTCTTCCATAGGATTCATAAACTAACCAACCAACAAACACAGTCTTCCACACTATTCATAAACCAACCAACCAACCTACGCGTCTTCCACACTATTCATAAACCAATCAACCAAGAAACACATTCTTCCATGGGATTCATAAACTAACCAACCAACAAACACATTCTTCCATAGGATTCATAAACTAACCAACCAACAAACACAGTCTTCTATAGGACTCATAAACTAACCAACCAACAAACACAGTCTTCTATAGGAATCATAAACTAACCAACCAACAAACACAGTCTTCTATAGGACTCATAAACTAACCAACCAACAAACACAGTCTTCTGTAGGAATCATAAACTAACCAACCAACAAACACAGTCTTCTGTAGGACTCATAAACTAACCAACCAACAAACACAGTCTTCTATAGGAATCATAAACTAACCAACCAACAAACACAGTCTTCTATAGGACTCATAAACTAACCAACCAACAAACACAGTCTTCTGTAGGAATCATAAACTAACCAACCAACAAACACAGTCTTCTGTAGGACTCATAAACTAACCAACCAACAAACACAGTCTTCTATAGGAATCATAAACTAACCAACCAACAAACACAGTCTTCTATAGGACTCATAAACTAACCAACCAACAAACACAGTCTTCTGTAGGAATCATAAACTAACCAACCAACAAACACAGTCTTCTGTAGGACTCATAAACTAACCAACCAACAAACACAGTCTTCTATAGGACTCATAAACTAACCAACCAACAAACACAGTCTTCTATAGGACTCATAAACTAACCAACCAACAAACACAGTCTTCTGTAGGACTCATAAACTAACCAACCAACAAACACAGTCTTCTATAGGAATCATAAACTAACCAACCAACAAACACAGTCTTCTATAGGATTCATAAACTAACCAACCAACAAACACAGTCTTCTGTAGGAATCATAAACTAACCAACCAACAAATACAGTCTTCTGTAGGACTCATAAACTAACCAACCAACAAACACAGTCTTCTATAGGAATCATAAACTAACCAACCAACAAACACAGTCTTATATAGGACTCATAAACTAACCAACCAACAAACACAGTCTTCTGTAGGAATCATAAACTAACCAACCAACAAACACAGTCTTCTATAGGAATCATAAACTAACCAACCAACAAACACAGTCTTCTATAGGACTCATAAACTAACCAACCAACAAACACAGTCTTCTGTAGGACTCATAAACTAACCAACCAACAAACACAGTCTTCTGTAGGACTCATAAACTAACCAACCAACAAACACAGTCTTCTATAGGACTCATAAACTAACCAACCAACAAACACAGTCTTCTATAGGACTCATAAACTAACCAACCAACAAACACAGTCTTCTGTAGGAATCATAAACTAACCAACCAACAAACACAGTCTTCTATAGGACTAATAAACTAACCAACCAACAAACACAGTCTTCTGTAGGACTCATAAACTAACCAACCAACAAACACAGTCTT
>OY992881.1:114613159-114743159 GCA_963921405.1 Cepaea hortensis
GATTGGCTGCATAGCTACCTGGTCCCCCTCCCAAAGCCAGGTAAGGATCAATCCAGACTTAATGGATACCGAATCATAACCCTGCAAAACACGTATGGCAAAGTCCTCGAAAAATAGTAGCACGCAGGCTCCAGTAACATTGGGAAAGTCGGAATCTGCTTCCCCAAGGACTCGGGAGCTACCGGCCGGGAAAGGACACCTGGGCCAATGCTGCAACGTTTGCATTTGATGTCTACGAGGGCTTCCAGGATAAACAGGAGACAGTGGCGATAGCTCTTGACCTGGAGGATGCGTATAACAGGGTTAGGTATGATCGGTTAATACACACACTGTTGGACATGGAGGTCTGCCCTTGCCTTGTTAGATGGGTTGTGGCAGTCCTTTATGAGCGTAAGGTTGCACTGCGCATGGGTTCTGGACTTCTGACCCCTGTACTATTACATCTGGGTTGCCGCAGGGATCTGCCTTGTCCCCAGTGCTCTTTAATGTCTACAACTGCAAAATCGCAGCTATTGAGACACCAGGTCTGGGTAGAATCTTGACATTTGCAGATGATGTGCTGGTGCACAGACAGGGCAGAGACAGTGCCAGTCTGGCGAAAGACTTACAGGTGGCGATTGACAGGGTGGCGGAGTGGTGCAGGGACGCAGGGGCCATTATAAACGCAGACAAGACATCGGTTGTGTGGTACTTCTTGGATAACCGGATCGTCAAGGCAGACGTCTCAGGTATTATGTTGAATGGATGTCCTCTTAGTCGAGAGAGTAAATGGAGGTACTTGGGTATCACCTTTGACAGGTGTTTGTCTTTTAAGGATCATGTGGAGGCTTTGGTGGTGAAGGCTGGTAGGGGACTTAATGCATTGAGGGCTATGGCAGCAACCGGGGTAGATCAGAGGATGCTGTACAGGCTCTTTCAGCAGTTAATAATTTCTGTCATTGAGTATGGTTTGGGGCTGCTGACAGTATCAAAGAGCCAGCTTGAAAGGTTGGAGCGCATACAGAATGCTGCCGTGCGGTTAATCCTTGGGTGCACAAAGAACACACCAATTATATGCATGAGGCATATCCTGGCGCTACCAACAATGACGGATAGGCATAGGGTACTTCAGGCCAAATGGTACCTGAGAGTTGCCGCAGACAGCGATCACCCGCTGCATGCAGCAATGGATATGGTAAAGGGTCATAGACTAAGACGAGGCAGGTCCTGGATGGCACAGGCAGAACTTTCTATAAGTCAGGTGTGTGATCTAGAGACCATCAATCGTGAGAGTGGGTTGAAGTTCAGGAAGACATGACGGACTGGCACAATGTAATAATACCACTGGGTCGTGAGTGTAGAGAAAGGGCAGCGGGCCGCACTGAGTTTGAAGTGAAACAGTTGATCCAGAGCAACACACCCATATTGACGTGGGTAGGCCTTAGGTTCATATCAGAATGCGATCGGCGTTGCCAGTAGTGGGTTGTGCTCAATATGTAAATTTCAAATCCCGAAACAACCACATAATCAATTGATTATTGCTCACTGGATTTAGGAGGCCTGGTGTTCCTTGCCAGTGAGAAGACCTGATCGTTCGGGTCCCATCGATTGACGGACGTCGGTCGCGGCGATTGGGCAATCTTGAGCATAGCCTACGATGGGTAGCGTTGTGATATTCTGTTGTGATAATTTGGTGTGTCCAGTGTGTGCCGCGTGGTTCCACACCCGCTTCACACGCGTGATCCGGGACTGTTTCCGGATCCGGTCAGGGATATGCACTACTGACGAGCTCAAATGAGGGCGAAACTCGAGTATAGTGCTTCCATATTGACGTGGGTAGGCCTTAGGTTCATATCAGAATGCGATCGGCGTTGCCAGTAGTGTGTTGTGCTCAATATGTAAATTTCAAATCCCGAAACAACCACATAATCAACACATCAAGGTGACATAGTCATCTACACCGATGGGTCAGTGGTGAGAAACAGACGTAGTGGCTGGGGCTTTATTGCAAAGGCTAATGGGCGAGTCTTGAAAAGGGAGAGTCTGGCATATGAGACTACGACCTCCAGCATGAGAATGAAGGTGGAGGAAGTAACAGCGGCATTCCGATGGCTAGAGGAGACTACTGTAACACACGTTGTCTTCATTACGGATTCAAAGAGTATGTTAAGCAAGGTGGAGAAAGGAATGTTTCGTGTGGAATGGCTCTCGTCGCTTCAGAGGTCACAGATAGATCGTGAGAATTGTATGGATATTTTGCCCTGGCCATGCGGGTGTACGGGGGAATGAACAGGCTGATAGGCTAGCAGGGAATGCACTTCTTGGTGTAATTTTGCCTATAGACAAGTGGGTGGGGGGGGGGGGGGGGTGGTCGTGCGCTTGTGGAACCAGGTGGAGAAGCCGGAGGAACAGATTGAGAACCCATATGTGGAAAGAATGAGATTGCGGGGGATCGGCAGGGGTTCTGGAAAAATCTCAAAACTGAGAGGGAAGACCAGGAGAACTTTTAATCAGATAGTGGTGTGTACGATTAGTAGTATGACTCGTCGCTGGCTGTTGAACGAGGGGACTGAGCATGTATGGGAATGTCCTGAGTGCAGTTAGTTCTTGACTCAACTCAACTCAACACCATATGTAAATTATCTATCTCATCTTGAACCCACCTGTGTCCTAAGTAAAGGACCCCTTTTCACACCTTGAAGCACCTCAAACATGCGCTGCTAGACTCATACATTTTATTGATCAATCTATGGTAAGAAACAAACGGAGTGGTTGGGGTTTCATCGCGAAGGCTAACGAACAATTCTTGAAGAAGGAGAGCATGACATAAAAGGTTACGACCTCCTGCATGAGAATGGAGGTGGAAGCAGTCGCAGCGGAATTCCGTTGGTTAGAGGAGACCACTGCAACAAACATTGTCTTTATCACGGACTCAATGAGTATGCTTAGTAAGGTGGAGAAAGGAATATTTCATGAGGAATGGCTGACCTCACTTCAGAGGCTACAGATTGTATGAATTGTATAGATTTTTTTGCCATGACCATGCGGGAGGGCGGGGGAACGAACAGGCTGATAGGCTGGCAGGGAATGCAACTCTTGGTGGTTGATTTCCTATGGACAAAGGATAGGTGTTCGTGCGACTGTGTGACAAGTTGGAAAAGATGGAAGAACAGATTGAGAACCCGTATGAGGAAAGGTTCAGATTGCGGGGGATTGGCAGGGGTTCTGTTAGAATCTCAAAACTGAGAGGGAAAACCAGGAGAACTTTCAATCAGATAGCGGTGAGAGCGATTAGTAGTGTGACTCTTCGCTGGCTGTTGAACGAGATATATAGGAATGTTTTGAGTGCAGTGATGTCGGTTTTTAGCTAAACTCAACTCAGATCAATGGGCAGTCGGTGTGTGATGTGGCCATATTTACTTCGCAAGATGTTATTGGTACTAATTCAGACTGGCCAGTCTCCGTGGCGAAGGTATTACGGGCGCTGTTCGTAATCCCGTATACCCGCATTCGAAACGAGGCTGCGCGCGATTTGGCACCATACCGCGTTGCATTGGTTTTGCGTTGCTGTCGGTGCCGGTCGTTCAGAAAGCGATGGCAAACTACTGAACGTAAACTTGCCAAGAGATCACAACGGTAGAAATGCTGGTGTTGACTGCGATGTCCTATACAGAACAAAAAAAAAAAGAACAGGTCAATTTTTGAAAATCCAAATTCGCCTAGTTGCGGTTGGAACCAATAAACAGGCAAGTGTCTAGCAAACACGCTACCTCGGCTTCCCTATCTACACTGAAGTCTTCCTCTTTTCCTCCTCCGATGTACACTCATTAATTTTGTTTGACTTTTATGGGTTTTTACATAGCTAACATATTTCACATCCCTCATGTTTGTTTTTCTTAGCAAGTAATCTTGGTCTATTCTGAGTTCTTCTTGTGTACATCTGTTCGTTCTCCTTTTCATCCAATGAACTTTCAATATTCTTCTTTTACATGTTGCAGGACGTTGCGATCTACCCCAACCCCAGGTTAAATTTTACGTTCAGTAGTTTGCCATTGCTTTCTGAACTGGAATGAAAATGTCCGACTGACCGACCAGCGCACCAAAAGATCAAGCGCTACACCATCATATACGCAATATGCGTAAGGTGCTCAGATTTTCTGACGCGGTTGAGCTTATAGGCCTTCAATAACCAGGGAGTTGCGATAGAGCAGTGGCTAGCTTGTTTTCCTGCTGGCCCGTGGTCAGGAGTTCGAATCTCAATTGAAGTGGACATTTTATCATTGGTTTGGACTGACAGGTCCACTCAGTCCGACAAGGGCACCAGGAAATGTTCGGGGAAGTAGATGCGCCTGTCGTTATACTGAACACAGCATTCGTTGAGTGCAGAGTGATCTGGACAAATAGGGGTCGAGCATCCTTTACCAAATACGCCTCAAGGCTCATACAAGTAATCTTTATTTTTACAAGGAGTTTCCTTGGCGTAGTGGCTATTCACCTGCCTCACGTTCCGAAGGTTGTAGGAACGATTCCGGCCCATGACGTGCAATATTTTCTGAGACTATTGGGTGTCGTCGCTGGAGCTACGGAGTTCGTGCTCTGTGCCACGCTTTCGCAAGACGCCCCCGTGGAAGGAGACCTAGCCATATGAGATAAAACTTGTGGAATGAAGTCAATCGCCTTGCCTTTGAAACCATTTTTTCAGAAAATATTTTACATGATAACAATGACCAAATCCGATGAATCGAGCTAAAATTGTCCCAGATTCAAGGATTGTCTCTGGCCTCAATGTGAGAGACGGACATTTGACAGACAAGCTCAGAAACACCCGGTAGTAGCGGAGATCTAATTTCCCAGGAACATGAAAGAAAATAGAATGGACTAAACCTAAAGAAGTTCTCGGAAAAGCCGATAAAAGCCGAATATTAATTAATTGGAGCGGCTGGCCGAGTGGCTAGAATGCCTGGCTCTCATTCGGGAGACCCGGGTTCGAATCCTCGGTAAGGTGTGGAGGTTTTTTCTGTCCGGGGCAAAAAGAAAACTCTAACTTGCATAGTTCGCGGCGACTGCACTAGCCATGAGGCCTTAATTCCACAGGCTCAAGACCCCACTGTCCTACACCGCAAGGTACTATAGGCAGTAAATGACAGGTTGTTTTTTTTATGACAGAGAAAGAAGATACTGTGGAAATGTGGTTTCAGGGGGAAATTCACAGAATACAATAGGCCGGTTAAAACACAAATGAGACAGTCCCGTAAGAAATATGAATACCGTAAACTGATACGAGAAATTTGAGGTAGACAAGCAAGATCTTTTTGTTTGCATGCTGCCTCAGTGGCTTTAAGGATTTCCCAACAATTAATAGAAGATTGTTCAGCTTGTAAGGAGAAATGAACGTGATAAGTTTGAGCAACTGAACCACTTATGGAAACAAACCTAGTGGAAGATAAATACCTGAATGGCTTGACCATGTGGCATAATTATGTCATCCAAAGACCCGATTCACGACTGGTGATCTTGTGAGATGACGAACCGTGGCTGGTATGACACTTGATAATAATATGCATTTATATTATATATTTGTTCTTCCTACATTTATTAGTTTATTTACATAATCCCAAACGGCAATGATCACATTTGACTTATCGTGTACCAGTACGCCACCCAGCAGTGCAGATCCACTAGATCTGTCCTCCTGCTCGTTCCCAAACACACCAACATGTCCACAGGAAAACATCCAACAATTCCTTCCTAGTTTTGGATGTGTTTTTTTTTTTTATAATTTAAGCATGCAGAAGGCAAGCCTATCTTCGCCTTTCTAAGCATGCTTTCTGAGACCGTTGAAATCTTAACATTGTGTGGGATGTTTGCTCTCCTGCCAGCAGACCTCCGATATTGACTGCCTCAACCTCCATTCTCAAACTAGATGTTGTCTCAATATCATTTCATTTCATCTTATTCCTTTTGTACCTTGGGTTGTCGAGATGAAGCATAAAGATTGGAAAATGTCCGTTTATGAGTTTCATATATCGAGATTCCCATGGAATATGTTATTTCCTCTGTCCATCGTTTACATGGTCGGCCTAGATGTTGTGATGTTTTAAGACAACTACTGATAAAGTCAATCAAGTCAAACAGGTCAGATAGATTACCTAGACAAAGTGAGACGCGAACATGCTTGCTGTCATGTGGGTAGACTGACAACATTCAAAGGCCAAGGGAAGCAAATCCGAACAAATGCTTGTCGAAATCGGATGTACTGAGCCACGAGGATGAGGAAATAAAGCAACGTAACTTTCTTTAAGATGACTTTTACTTCTTCCTTATCGTGTCTGAGTGTATTGGTCTTGTCAATGAGATTTAGTTTGCAATTATGTTGTTCTTTTAACAAAGGTATTACCAGACTCAGTGCCAAACAAAAACTCGGTTTGTACCAAACAAAAATGGATGACGAAAAATGGGACGTTGTGATATGTCATATTTATGACTTTAAAGGTGTTAATATGGGAGCTGATAAATTGTATTACATATATAAAATTAAACCAAGTTGAAGAGGAAAAACTACTCTATTGATATTTTAACAATAGTTTTATGTATAAGCCCATGGCAGTTACGAATAAGATGATTTATCATCTCATGGCATCTAATCAATTAAGCATTTTGTATTTTTCTTATATTGTACAGCATAAGACAAGCTGTGTATTCGGAAGAAAAAAATAAATAAAAATAATAACAAAAACAGTAAAGGATCCTAATATACGTCTTAATGCGCATTCAGCATGTGTTTCTAGATACGCATATTAGGGACGTTCATTTGAAACCCGTTCCAAAGGCTTTATTACAAAAGCATGAAAGAAACATTAACAGGTGTGGTAGAAGTAAACAAAGCATTCATATTTAATGAATTATACACCATGGGTTGGTCAGAAAAAGTCGCTGCAGGCGTTTAGGCAAACATCCCATTTCTTAGGTAGGCGGCGAATGCCGTCAGCACAAAAAGGATTGTGACTGCTCACTGAACTAAGTATTTACCGCGTTCATTACGTCTGCATCTGTGTGAAATCGTTGCCCCTTGAGAGCTTTTTTAGAGGTCCGAACAAATGAAAATCACATGGTGACAAATCAGGACTATAGGCTGGATGTTGCAGAATTTCCTTCTTCCTTTCTAATGCCTCCTGCACAATCTTTTCGACATGCATTATCGTTCAACAAAATCACACCTCAAGAAAGTATGCCGGGTCGTTTATTCTTGATGGCTTTTTGCAGCTTGCCTAGTGTTTGCAAGTAGTGGGTAGAGTTGATGTTGAATCCAGGTTCTTTAAAGTCGGCCAACAATAGCCCATTATGGTAAACAAAATGCGCTCAGCATAACCTTACCAGTGGAAACTTGCAACTTGAATTTTTTGGCTTTTGGTGGTCCAGCATGCTTCCATAGCATGCTCTCTCATTTGCTGCTCGGCTCAAAGTGGTGACACCATAATTCATCGCCTGCCACAACGCGGACGAGAAATGCATCGCCCTTCACTCTGTAACGCAGCAAGTGGTTCAAACAATATCCCATGTATTCCTTTTTTTTGGCTGTCGGTCAACATTCGTGGTACGCATTGTGAACACACCTTCCGATATTAAAGTTTCTTACGAACGACCTTTTAAATTTTCTTAATTGACACATCAAATTCTTTTACTAGCGAACGTATGCTTCGACAACGGTTCATCTGTACTGCTGCATCAATTTTGGCGATGGTTTTTTTCTGTTGCAACAATATGCGCTTGACCCGGTCGTCGAAGATCTGTCGTAAACTGACTTCCTTTCCGAAACATTCGTGCCCAGTCTGTCACTGTTGTCTTTGACACACATTTGTTACCGTACGCTGCCTGCATTCTTCGATGAATGTCCTCTGGTCAACATCCTTCAAATGAAAGAAACCGAATCACCGCTCTTTGAGCTTCTTTAGACGGCTTTTGGATCAACCCGCCATTTTCTCAACGGTCAGAAACAGAACCTATGCATCATGGGATGATAAGCACGTGCTCTTTTATTCATTAGTCAGTACTTATCACATGACTATAACATGATAATGTTCAACGTATGCAATTACTCGCGGTGCGGCACGAAGGGATTTCAAATGAACGCCCCTTATACTTATAGACCAGTCGATTCACTGGACATTACATCGCCATTGTCAAACATCCTCCTTTGCTTCCGTAGACCTGATTCATGACTTTCCAGTGATATTATAATCAGGTGTTCTCTAAGTGTCGGGGTCTGTGGTTTAGGGGGTAGTGCAGGCAGTTTTCATAATCCTGACATCGGGTTTGACGTTAGCCTCATGTGATTTAGTAGGCCGTTCCGCCTTGATTTTCACAATGGTATCAGCGTTGGGCGCAGTCCACATTTTACGCTGGGTCGTTGTGGTAGCCCAGTTCAATGCTCAAAATCAATACGATTTCGAACCCATGGCCAAGGACTGACTGGTGGGAATCTAAACACTAACATAGCTCCTCCTGTAAAGTTTGCTATTGCGTACTCTAAAATTGTTTCAGCACAAATTCAGCATTTGCTCACACTGCTAAACACTACCATATCTCCTTCTGTACAGTTTGCTATTCCGTACTCTAAGATTGTTTCAGCACAAATTTAGCATTAGTTCACACTGCTAAACACAACTATATCTTCTCCTGTAAAGTTTGCTATTCCTACTCTAAGATTGTTTCAGCACATATTCAACATTAGTTCACATTGCTGGCTGACCGATGATACTACTGTTGCCTGTCCTTTGCAAGATATGGCTATCAATCCCAAATTCATGTTTATTTTCTAGGCAAGTTTCCCTTCAGTAGTTTGCCATTGCTTTTCTCAACGAGAAGTCAACATTAAAATGCAACTAACCTGACTGGTATATGAAACGAGCTTACTAACCCGCAATCATCGCAACGGAATTTTAAAAGCGAGGGATATTATACATTCAGCCATCTTGACCGTCCGTTTACTGATGCACAGAAAGAAAACGCCCTGTAGCAGCAACCGTCTAAAAGGATATAAAGGACACAATGATCGACTTCATTGCACCGACTGTTATCACATATGGCTGGGTCTCTTTCCGCGGAATCACTTGCTGAAAGCGTCGCTCAAAGCACGAACTCCGTATCTACAGCAACGGACGTCAAAAGTCTCTAAGAACACTGCACTCGGGACCTGAACTACGTAGCCAAGAGTAGAACTCACACTCTACGGAGCCCGAGGCAGGCTGAGTAATCACTACGCCACGGAGACTCCCTGCAGTTTGCTAGAGCCATCAGTTGTTGTTGCCTGAATGTACGGATGAATTCGCGGCCAATATTCCTTCACTTAGCGAACGTAGGTGTCGGACCCTCGTCCGACCATAGCTCTCAGTTATCAGAGCAACCGCTAAAATCTAAACTAATCCGCTAGAACTTAAAAAGCAGTTCAAAATCCCTGCTCGAAATAGATACCATAATATGTTCGCCTACCTACAGGGGCATGCCTACTGCACAGACGTAGACATCCCTTTGATGAAAGCCAGGCTTGAGCTAAGCACATCATAACTACATTATAGACAGGAATAGACAGGGGGAATTCATTATCTGAAGTAATAAGAAACACAGCGTGTCCACTGCTTAACCCAGACAGGTTGAACAGGGTATAATTTGTTAAATATAAATTGTTTGTCTTGTGTTTGCTTTCAATGTATTTGTTAAATATAAACTGTTTTGTCTTGTGTTTGCTTTCAATGTGCCGTTGTTGGTCTATAATAATAAATAAATAGTTCGTAGTTCCGAAGTAGTTTCCTGGGTCTGTGATGTGGCAGCATCATCACACTTTGTAAGCTTGAGAGTAAGGAGGAATAGATGGCTAATCATTTCCTCACTTTGGCAAGCGACAATCCCAGGCGTCGAACGCGTTGAACTATGCCAAACTACATTTTTTTTTTTACATTTGGGAGTTGGGAAATCACATCTGAGGAACTCAGCAGGCGCGCAACTTACCCACTCCCGGCAAGAGGAGCTAGTGATAAAACATAACAATACGGGACTCTATCCAGGCTCCGTAATATGGGACTCTTATAGAGGCCCCGTAATTAGAAGAAGGACACTTTAAACTCTTTAACAAAGTTTTAATGTGAATATCAGAACACATTTGTGACATGGTGGCAGGAGCAAATATAAAAAGAGTTATTAACTAGGTAAGAAACCTACGACTGGGCTAGCAAACTGGTAGGGAATTTACTTGATCCAAGATAAACACTGGTAATGAATTATGGAGGAAATTGTATGACAGGTGTTAGTCACAGGCGTTGGAACTTCAATAACTCCCTTCCTCACGAAACCTAACTGCTTAAGTGGAAGAGAACAACGACAGCAAGGGAAAAGGCTTCCTGCTCAAGTAGTCTCTATGTAGTTTTTTTTAATGCTTGTTCTATTTTATGTCCTAAGGACCAATAAAATCACACCAACCGTCCTATCTTTTCTGTCTCTTGCAGCCCCCACCTTGCTGTGCCCATATTACAAATTTTTGTCTCCAGTTATATTTTCCAAGTGTTTTAAGTCTCACTCTATTTAGTTTACCCCGTGGGGTCCAGAAAACAGACTTTCTAGCAATAGTATTACCAGATAATCTCAACGTGTCGGGGTCTGTAGTTAGGGGGTAGTTCACGCACATATCGGATTCGAAGTCAGTCGCAGGCGATTTTGGAGTAGGTCGCTTTGCGTTGATTTTCACAATGGTATAAGTGTCGGTGGTACATAAATAGTGATTAACAACTAAACGGGAAATTGCCTAAACAACAACGATGAATAAAAAAACCAAGAAAACGAGAAGCAGACTGTAAGCTGTACTAGACTACGACCATTCATTCAGTAGCATGTCCTTTGCAGAACCTCGCTGCCATAAAACCCTCCCGATAAACCTCTCAATCACAAGCAAGATGTCCCGCGTCCGATACACCCATCTGGAGATCATCTACCACACCCTGCACGCATCTTCTCTTTGGCCGTCCTCCTCCTCTCTCCCCAGGCATATACCCGTCCATTATTGATCTCTCCAAACTTTCGATCACAAGCAACAAAATAGACCCTGTGGCCGAAGCCTTCGTCAGCACCCAAACATCAAACATACACTAAAGTCCTATAAAGGACAACAAATAAATTGTTTTCTCAATGACTGTCCTAACCAGTACCAACATTTCTGCTTCACCTCCTGGTTCGCTGGCATCTGTCTCGTTATCTTCGTAAACTCCACGTTTGGATTTTGTCACATCATTGAAGTCCTTCTATTCTGTGCCTGCAGTAGTTAATGAATATTTGTAGTTAATTATAACATGTTTTAGTCGTCCCCCCCCCCTCCCCCTTTATTTTTGTTGCGTGTGCTTCACCAGCTTTGAACTCAAGCATAGTCCAAACAACTCCTTCTATTTCTAGTGCACAAGACTAGCTTTTTGCGTATGCATTAGCTTTCAATATTACCGGTATCCCTCGCCATCAGACGAATCCATTCCGACTTCTACGATACTTGTAAGTACGTCCCCAAGTCAATGACTAGAAGTTAACATTTTATTCCATCTGACCGGCGTATCGGTTGAACCCGCTACCTCAGCGTCGAAACACCAGAAATTTAAGAGGGAACTCTCTTATTCATTCGGCCATGCTGACCAAGTCTTTCTCCGTGTTTTTATCCATGCAACAGCACTAATTTTTTACATTGCAGATAAACATTCTAAGATGGGCGCTAGGTTTAATCTATGTCTGATGTCAGCAAATTTCCTAATGTTACAAAATATCATCTCCTTAAATAACAAACCAACTATTCAAGCAGTCGGTGCATTTTGTACAGGCTTATACTATTTTCTTTAAAACCCTGAACGTTTTCAAAGATTTAACATGGATGAAATTATGTGTGTGGTGAACATTCACTAACTCCTTTCCGCATTTTTCTACTCCGAAGAGCCTCACACCAATATTGCTTCTCCCTCTCCGTCTCTCCCTCCCTCTCTTTCTCTCTCTCAGTCTCTCGCATTTTCTCTCACTCACACTCTCTCTTTCACTCTCCCTCTCTATTACTCTGTCTGTCTGTCTGTCTGTCTGTCTGACTGTCTGTCTGTCTGTCTGTCTCCCCCTCTCTCTCTCTCTCTCTCTGTCTCTCTGTCTCTCTCTCTCTCTATCTCACTCTCCCTCTCTATCTCCCTCTCTATCACTCTCTCTGTTTCTCTGCCCGTGTCTCTCTCTCCTCTCTCACTCTCTTTATCTCTCCCATTATATCTCACTCTCCCTCTTTCTCCGTCTCTATCCCTCTCTCGCTGTTTCTCAGTGTGTCTTTGTCTCTCTCCCTCGCTCTCACTCTCTTTCTTTATAACTCTACCTCTCTCACTCTCCCCCCCCCCTCTCTATCTCTCTCATTCTCCCTCTCTATCACTCTCTCTCTGTCTCTCTCCGTCTCAATGCCCCTCTCTCTCTCTCTCTCTCTCTCTCTCTCTCTCTCTCTCTCTCTCTCTCTCTCTCTCTCTGTCTCACTCTGTCTCTATGCCTGTCTCTCTCATCTACGCAACCTTCATCTCACAGTATAGGCTTTCAACCAATTCACCCCACATCCTTTGTAGACTTGTTAATGTCTGATTGAATTTTTCAAGTAAGCTTTCTACGGGCTGAGGTAATCAGTTTTGCGCCAATCCCCATTTGTCGGCTCTTACGACATACATGGCATTTTACAGTATTATTGTATAAAAACATAAACTAAATGGCCATTTTATACATCCTCAGATCTATTGTTCATATAGTGCTATCCCATAATTTATACACCAACCAGCACTCAAGGAGTGATGAGTTTTTGTGTGTTGGATTACATATGTGTAGCGTATGTGTTACAACAATTTGTATCATTATTTGTGTTAGTAACAATAGCTATTTGAAAGCTGATGATACCATGTTTCTTCACTTGCGGCTCCGTGGCGAACGGTTTACGGACTCAGTTCGTAATCCCGCATACCGAGTTCAAAACACAGCTGCGGGCAATTTGGCAGCAGACCGTCTTGCGTTGGTTTTTTACGCAATGGTATGAGTGCCGTATAGTGTCATTTATAAAGCAATGGCAAACTACTGAACGTAAACTTGGCAAGAGATCAGAAAAAGCGGAGAAATGCTGGAGTTGACAGCGACGACCTGTAAAAGGATATGCAACTAACCTTTTCACTTGCCTACATCTGACCCATACCTATGGAGCTTCAAAGGCTAGAATATAGAGATATATGTCAAGTACAAGTAAACTGAAACATTTATACTTTCCTAACTGTCGGAAATTCGATCCCAGGGCTTAGGTATGCAGACGGCTCAGTGCTTCTGTGCAGTAATACCAAAAGGTTATAAATAGTTCATTATGTGCGTTAAAAAAAAGTTTCTTAACATGAAAAATAGATCATATTCTTCGACAGGAAATAATGCAATGCATATATCACAAGCAATGCAAAATAAAAGGAAAGAGATATGTTGAGGACATGTAGAGAGACAATAAACATAAACGCGTGCATAATTGAATGTGCATTTCTATTGAAACAGCAAAATCCCAAGGCAGATACCTACTGTGGTCACGGGAAGTGCTAGGACCTTTACATTTGTTTAACCCTGGGTATAAGGAAGAATAGATGGCCAGCCTTTGCCTCGTCTAGCTAGCACCAAGTGCAGACATCGAAGTCCCGTTCGACAATGGCCCATACGAAGGTCGGTCAATAAGTAATGGCTCCTATTTTTTTTCAGTGTTTATTAAAATTGATGTAAATACTTTATCGGTGTGTAATTTATTAGTTTGGCGGGATTCTTCATCCACTCTTCTGCACCCTGTATAACTTCCACTTTGTTTCAGTCACAGTTTGCGTAACGGTAACGGTGTAAAAATTGCCACCATATAAATTCCGTTAAAGCAATGTAATCTCGTAGATTTCCTCAATGCTGAAGACGAGACCCTGATTCGCATCCACGGACGTTTGAGTTTGTTTATGGAGATTAAACAGTGGATGATAGCACTGTCCGATGTTGGGTAATTTGTTGGGACGAAGCTGAAGTAGGCAATCCTCACTGGTTGATGCAAAGCGGACTGGCCGTCCGTTAACCGCACTGCTCCACATAACATTCATCTATTTGATGACATCATTCGTGGTAACACTGAATAAACTGTGTTGTCCATTAGTAAAGGCAGTGCCCAAACCATCATTAAAGACCTGCGTTCTTCAAAGGTTTGTGCACGGTGGAATCAACTCGATGAATGTTGTGTGGAGTCAATGCGGTTGACTGACGCCAGTTCGCCTTGCGTCAGGCAATGAGGATTGACCTACTTCAGCTTAGTCACGGCGACGTGTTCAACTGTTCAATCTCCATAAAGAATGTTCAAACGTTCGTTGATGCGAATCGGAGTCAGACCTCAGCGTTGATGAATTCTGTGACATTACGTTGCTTTAACAGAACTTCTTTGGTCGCTGTTTTTAAACCGTTACTGTTGCACAACCTGTTACTGGAACAGATTGGTAGTTATATACAATGCAAAATAATGGATTAGGAATTCCCACATATTAATAAATTGCAAACCCATAAAGCGTCTACATAGAAAAACAATAGGAAAAATTACTTGGCCATCACTCTTACCATTGTCAGCGCATAACCATTTTCTTATGCGACTCAAGATATCTTGTTTGTTTCATTATCAACTCATCTAATCTCATCTTGTTCCTCTTGTATATTGCGGTGTCGATATGAAGTATCACAGCGGGAGACTATCCGTTTATGGGCGCCATATATCTAGATTCCCATTGATTGTTATTCCCTCGGCGAATCTTTTACATGGTCGGCCTATTCCTCTGGATCCATTTAGTCTGTACGTGATTGCAAGTTGTTGTATACTGTCAGTTGGTAGCCTAGTTATGTGGCTGAACAATTTCACTTGCTGCTTTCTAATGAAATCTAGCGCTTCTATAATCCCACTTGAGGTCTCATTTCAACATGTCTGATTTTCTCTCTTTTTCATACGTTGAGTATTCTTCCTAGGAATCTCATTTAACTGTGTAATCTTTATTTTCTCTTTTTCTGTATAGCTTTGGCATTATTGCTTCATCGTGTCCTGCCATCACTAGCTGCAGTCAAGGTGTATCTATTACTCTAATACATATTTAGTTAGTAGCGGTTCCAACTTCACGGCAAAGGGTCATCCCATTATGCTCCATTCCGTTGCCAATGAATATTACACAAACTGCTCCTCACTGCCCAATTTGAAAAGTGGAACAGACAGGAGTCTCGACAAAAGAACAGTCCGCACAGGTATATTATGTATAATGCCGCTGCCATAATTCCGACACGAAATGTCCGCCAAGAAAAACAATTTATCCTCGATGCAGCCACACATTACTATATAAGGCATCCCAGTTAGATCAGTGACCGGCTGTCCGCCAATTTTCTGAACATGCAGTTCACACTACATAAATCGCGGACATATGTAAAAGCACTCCACACGAAATTCACAGATCACAATATCGTTCCACGCACTCAACTCAGTAGCACTACCAGTCCAACATGAGGGAAATGCTTAAGCAAACTGTAGTCACAAGCATAAACACTCCAGGGGTCTTAACATCTCAACCGCCCATCCTCCATGTTGGGGACCGGAATTACTTTAAGAGATGTTACATATCTTGATTATTTCGAATAATCATAGCAATATAAATATTAAACAGTTTGAAGAGCCATAGCCAACCTGTCATGAGTGTGTGATGTGTTAGGCTCTCACACTTTGTATGTGTGAATGCAGGGAAGCCTAGGTTGCCAGTTTTACTTCATTTAGCGAGACGACGAATGCACTCGTCGAACCCTCGTCCGACCGAAGTCATTACATGATCAGCGTAGCTCCTATCAACTATGCTAAAGCACCCACTAACCCTGGCATTACGCCAGTTAATTAATAATAGCAAAGCTTTCGGCGAAACTCATTATTTGGTGCAATATATAGATGGCAACTAAACAAGCTGAAAAACGCAAAAATGCCGTTGAATATACATGTTAAAGACGGGTTCTAAGAATATCTTGGATACAGAAACGAACAAATGCATCCATACGACAAGATCTGCATATTTTAGAAGGTTGGCTACTAAAGACGATAAAACAAAGACAACTGGAATATTATGGCCACTTGAAAAGTCATGACAATTTGAAGAGAACAATAATGGAGGGGTATATGCCTGGGAAGAGAGGAAGAGGAAGGCCAAAGGAAAGATGGGTACGGGGTGTGGCAGATGATCTTCAGATGGGTGTATCGAAGCGGGGTATCTTGCTCATGACCGAGAAGTGTTCTGGAAGGTTGTTACGGGAGCGAGGTTCTGCAAAGGACATGCTACAGAATGAATGAATAAATGAATGCATATAGAAGTCAGTTATCGACTACTTCACAAACATTAAATAAGTAACTTGAAGTTGTAGAGGTAAACGGTTTAGAAGAATATTCTTTAGGGCATACAAAGGTCAGAAACTAAAGGTGTCCTTTGCACGCTTCCAGTCGTATTGGAAATATATTTCCGATTCCGATTTGTAGAAAACAAAACCCACTTCGTTCAGTCGCCTTTTTCCGCATTGGTTATAATTGTGGTGGTCTCTAGTGCGGTAGATTCTCCTGTTCTTTTGTGCTTTAGACAACTTCCAATGAAGCATGCCTGTTAGGGTTCCGGTTTACTTTTGTCCTTCATTTCTTCCTTCGCTGACGATATCTTCCATGCTTGTTCCGTTGCTACTGGATATACTTTTCACCACAATGGCTTTATTTATTTTTATTTTTATTATGTTAGTTATATTGATATATATTTTTCCATTTTACTTGTTATTATTCTTTCTTAGTTGCTCCTAGTTCTAGTATCTAGTATCTTATGTTTCTTGCTGTTTTATTATCCTGATTTGTCATTTATCCCATAGTTCTTTTCCATTTACTGGTTTTACGATTTTGGGATATGTTGCTAGTCATACATTGAAGGAGTCTCCGTGGCTAAGTGGTCAAGCCGTCTGACTCGGCTCCGAAGATTGTGGGTTCAATTCCGGGCCGCATCCTTCGGTTCACGAATCCTTTTTTTGTAGACTCCTGAGGGTCATCGCTGGAGCTAAGGAGTTCATGCTTTGTGCGACTCTTTCCGCGCTGTGGAAAGAGACTGAGCCATATGGGATAAAAACCCGATGCAATGAAGTCGACTCTATCGACTTTAAAGCGTATTTTTTATAGACAAATGAGCAGTGAGTGAGCGATCAGAAAAACATGAAGCTGTAATGTTTCGTACCATGTCAGGTTGCATGGACGAGGACGTCCAGGACCGTTTATACAGAAAGGACCACTGGGTGGGGATTGGAAAATAAGGCCGGCAAATCGGCAGGCACAGATGTTAGACACTGAGCTACTGCGACTCAATTTTGGGACTTTGTAGAGGAATAATATAACGAACTATGTATCTCATCTCATCTCATCATGTTCCTCTTGTACCTTGCGGTGTCGAGGTGAAGTATAAACAGCAGGAGAGTGCCCGATTATGGGCTTCATATATCGATATTCCCATGGACTCTGCTATTCCCTCCGTCCAACGTTTACGTGGTCGGCCTCTTCCTCTGTTTCCATCTGGTCTGTACATCATTGCTTGTTGTGGTTTGCTGTTGACTGGTAACCTACTTGTATGGCCAAACCGTTTGACTTGCTGCTTTCTAATAAAATCTAACGACAAAAATAAAACGACATTACAGAGATAGTATTAATTTAGTTAGTTAGTCAACAGATCATCCTCATTGCATTGAACGACTCAGTCCATAAGTGCTCGGATCCCCTCCTCAGTAAATCCCGAAGCGTGTAGCCATTAACCACACCAGTTTTGTGTTGGTTTACTATTCTTCTTTGGCTTCCTGTATAGTGTTTTTGTTACGCACACCTCATTTAACTGCTGTTCTCGCAGTTTGACCATGGTTGTAGATTCACAGTCATCACTGGGTTCCCGAAAACGACTTTCTAACGTAGAGCATTCGGTATATCAGCCTAGCCCATGGCTAGATCGCCCTCCAGTGTAGCCTTACCTGCAAGCCTGTCACAATTTTCTTGTATACCCGCATGCCCTGGCATGAAAATGAAACTAATCTTTGCCAGATGGTATTAAAGAAACAATTAATGTGGCGGGAAGTCTGGTGGAGGACTAAGTCCCTCGTGTGGGCAATGAGAGCAGACTTGTGGGAAACACATACTACATGATGAATATGCTGGGGGGAGGATCTGAGCACCTATGGACATGTCCGGAGTGCAACGAAGATACCCCAACTGATAACTGATAACTGATAACATACTACATCATTAAAGTATGACCGTAAGACACAGACGCATTAGGTAGGCTACATATTAAACACTGGTTATGTAACCCCAAGCAAGATGAAAACATGCTGATCAATAAAAAGATGTCAATTGCAACGAGAAATAGTGTTGAAGTGTTACATTGAACCTGCACTTTTGTGTGGATGTGAAACTTGGACAATGAACTGACAGGCTGAAAACATCTAATGGCAGCGGAAATGTGATTTATGGGGGAAATTTAAAAAAAAAAAATTACCATGGAGAGACATAAAAATCTAAGAGCAAGTCCCACAAGAAGCGAATAAAAACCGTTAACTGATTAGATAAATTAGACGTAGACAAGCAACATTTGTGGACACATTATAAGAAGAAATAAACTAGAGAACTTGGTGACTACCGGCAAGATTGAGGGAGAAAGACCAATAGGAAGACAGAGAAGTAAATATCTGGTTAGCTTGACATCGACGAGACAGGAACACGGAGCTGATCCACGACCCTGGAGATTTTGTGATATGACGAACCATGACCGAACACATGTATCGGTATTTATGATGAATGAATATGTAAATATTTGTTGTCCGAAGGGGATTAGAACGTCTTGTCTCTAAATATAGAAGCCATGCATTCTTACGCAGTGTCAATTTTCTTCCTACATTTGAATATTCGGTGTGCATGCACAGATTGTTGAACAACAACGTCAACATACAGATCACCATCGTCTTGCAGGTTCTTTTCAGTACGTCATTCCCTTCAAGATCTCCCAAATCACTTTCGATCCTTGTCAGTTTCGCTTTCCAAGGAGTTTTGATTGTTTCGTGTGTGTTCAACTCCGTTCTCATTGGCACTATCTCTTCTTATATAAACCGCACATTTCATTAGTTTTCTTTCCAAACCATTGGTGATGTTTAAAGTAGTTATAGCATTTCAGTTTACGAGATATGTTATTGTTGTTCACGAGCCAGGTTTCTTCACTGTTCAGTTTATACCGAGTGTTATCGTGTTTCTTTGTCTTGACCCACGGGGTTATAATAATATTTCTGTAACTTGTATGTTTAAAGTAGTTAGAGAATTTCCGTTGACGAAACAAGTTTCTGTACTTGAGCCAGTTGTCTTCACTGTTCATTTGATATAGAGTATCATTATGTTTCTTTGTCTTAATCCACGTGGTTCTAATACTATTTCCGTAACTTTTATGTTTAAAGTAGTTGAGAATTTCACTTTACGAAACATGTTGTTATACATCAGCGAGTTTTCTTCAGAGTTCAGTTGATATCGAGTGTCATTGTGTTTCGATGTCTTGATCCACGCGGTTCTACGAATATTTGTGAAATTTTTATGTTTAAAGAGCTCATATTTTCTTCTTTACTGATTTCGAAATGGTCCTTAACTCACACACAGTTATTGCCACGGGAAGGATGCATGTCCTCAAAAAGTAATTTTAATTTGTTTTCTGGTGTTGTGCCTTAGGCTCTGAATGAGTTGAACCTTTGAATTGTCAGGCAACTCTCCTTCTGATTTTTTTTTTTTTTAATAGCGTCCGTTGTCGTTAATTGTCGCCAAGTATTAAAGAATTGTTAATGTTTTCAATTCCTTCATTGTTGACTCTAGTTGTTTACTTGACATGTAGTTTCTTTTTAATGTGCACATTATTTCTGTTTGATTGTGTGTGAAGTAAGGAGATTTAATTCTCCACGATGTCTCTTGACAGCCAGGTTGAACTGTTCTAATATCTGTGCGTCGTTTGGGAGGAAGACGATGTCATCTGCGTATGTGAATTATGGAATTTAATTTCCCCCAATTATGAGTAGATTTAAAAAAAAAAACTGCCTCAAATCGCATCATTTTTGAGTTTCAAGTTAACGTTTCTGCATAGATATTGAACAGTTATGGGGAGAAAATTCAAAGCAGTTTTACTCTTTTTAACATATAAATCAACTTTGCTCTTTCACCGCTTATGCTGCCGGCTCTCTCCCGTGGGAGCTCTTCGCTGAGCGTCCCGGGTGGCCGGGAGAGAGTGTTCAAAGCAGGCCTCGGCTGCGTGAATAATGGTGCATGGGAAGGGCCGTTTGCACGAGGCTCTAGGCTACCATCTGTTTTGAGAGCCAATACATACAGAGATATACTGCCTGTGGCAGCCTAACGCCCACTGCACCTGCGTCCGTCTCCAGCCGTACTGACATTTCTTGCCACTGGAACCAGATGGATGCAGGCGAGAGAGTGAGGCCGACGAAGTTGCGCAGCTCTTCCTCACTATAAACAAATTCATCGCGCAAGTCATTCTTCATCCTATTGTCTTCATCATTCCTGATGGACAAACTTGGATGCAATGAATGGTCATCATCATACTTGATGGACGCACATCCAGTCCAGTGTTTACGAAATACTATTTCAATAGAGTGCATTTCTCATAACGTTCCATAGTTTCTAATGTTGGACATCGTCGAGGTCCTTGCTGTAGTCTATTAACCAACAGTGATAATCTACATTGTAATCTCTACATTACTCAAAGATGGCTACTATATTAAGTAAAGATAGAACTCCTGATTCACCCACCCTGTCTGAACATGCCTTTACTTCTTGTTATTTTACATTCTAATTTCCTTTCAATCTTCTTCACATTGAATCACAAGATAATTTTCTAGCATTACTTACTAATGCGATAGTATAATGGCTGATGCGAGTTTAAATTTTTTTTTTTTGAGAACGACATAGATTGTTCTCTTTGCTGACTTGGGCCAATTAGCTCTGTTTCAGATCCTCACATTTGTTGCATGTTAGATATATACGCACCTTCTCTCGTCCCCTGATTAGCACGTTTGCTATGTCTTCAAAGCCTTTGTATTGCTCATTGTGTCTCTTACATTTAAGCTTTCTGGTGTGTTATATAGATTATCTTTCATTTTCTCATGCATTTCTCAACAGTTCACCTAATCACATGCTGTTAAAGTATAAAAATTTTAATCATGTATTTATGATCTGACTTATCTGTTCATTTACTGAGTTCCTAGAACGTGTTTCCATCTTTCCTTTGCTATTGGAGATGTACTATTCTATTATAGTTATTTACTGCAATGTTTTTATGTTTTTGTCTTCCTGGATTGCACATCTAAGTTTTTCTCCTGGATAGAGAGAGAGAGAGAGAGAGAGAGAGAGAGAGAGAGAGAGAGAGAGAGAGAGAGAGAGAGAGAGAGAGAGAGAGAGAGAGAGAGAGAGAGAGAGAGTTATTGTATATGTCACTATGTATTTATATCCCCGTCCACTTTAGTTTTATTCCTTTTCCTATAACCCTGAATGTCACCCTTGGGATAAATCTTTGTATCTTGAACAGAAAACAATCCCCTCAGGATAAAGTTTGAGAGCCCTTGTTATCGATTGGTCAGCTACACGAGCGCGACCCGCCTTATAAACTGGAAGATCTCATTGTGGAGTGTTTCTTCTGCCGCCAAGGCCCAATATTCTCGCGCCAATAGAAACTCGCCAGGTCCTCGGTGAGATAATTACCTTCTTCATCATCTCAAGAAATAAACGCTCACGTGCTTGACTTAGCGTGATATTGAAACTGTTCGAAGCATCGAGAGTAGGCATTAAACACGAGCGTACCTGAATGAATCACCCCGGTTTAGAGAGTAAGTAAATACTCGAGACAGATAATCGGTGAGCAAATATTAGAAATGGTCAGTACGGACGCGAGTTTGGAATTACACGAAATGGGAATTAAGCAACCAACGGGAATTAAGTGCAAGTATAGTATGGAAATGAAACAAATACACAACCGACCAGGAAGTCCAGTAAGGATTAGGCAGACGTCAAAGACCTGCACATGTTTGATGTTCGGGGATTACGGTGGGGATGAAAGAACGTGTACCAAAGGTAATGCAGATGAGAAGATTATATTGTAATAACTGGGGAGATTTATGGGGGAAAGAAGAGCAGGAAAACAACAAGAGAATGGCAATTTCACCAGTACGAATTCTCAAAGAGAAAACAAATTAGAATTGCATTGCGATGACAAAGCTTTCGGTAACAAACAAACACAACTTGAACAAGGCACAAAGACAGACACGATACTGAAAATAAATAGTCTGAATTTATAAATAGTCTGAATTAATAAGAATATAGCAATAATTAAAACATATGCACCGAAACAGGAACTAGCCGTGTATCTGTGATGTAACTGGGTCATCACAATTTGTAGGTCTGGTGTAGTGTTCCTCCTTTTGCTGTTGACGAACTTAGGCATCGACTTCTCGTCCGACCGCACTCATGGTATCACTAGCGAAGCTCTCTATCAACTGCACTAATGTGTCCGCTCATAACCAGCAAGCAAAGAGAAAATACAATAATGGCAACAACAACAACACTAACAGAGAGACAAATGATACTTAAATAGGTACAATAAAATATAATCAACAAAGAGGGAAAAACAGACAACACTCGAACAACGTATCATTAAGACGCGACCAGCAAGCAAGCATAAAATACAATGACATCAACAACAGCAACAGACAGATATAAATGTTACTTAAATAACTTCACTAAGATATAATCAGCTAAGTAAATAAAGGCAATAACACTCAAACATCGACATAATACGCAACACGACATATAATAAAAAACATATTTACACCAACCCTATGTTACCAATGTCACACTTGCGAGATGAGATTCTTGAGAAGAGCTTCCGACTTAACGCTCCTAGACCGATTAAGAAATGATGTTATCAGACATACAGTAGGATCAAATCTGTGGTACATATACTGAAAGACAGAAGATCAAATATATCGGCCATCTCGCTAGAATAGAACATCATCAATCACAGCACTGCAACTACGTCAAAGATCTGTTATGACAGCAAGGTTAAACATTTAGAGCTTATAGCACAACGCTAGAAAACGAATGAAATAGAACGAAATGAGAACGTGCATTTTTCACGTTAAAAATATACAGATGTGAAACGTGGATCATATCTCCTATTCGTGTACCTCAACTATAATCTTGGGCGTTCATGGGTCACAGTTTTACACGATCATCAGAGTGTACCACAACTATACTCTTGAGCGTTTGTGGTTCGCCGTCTTATACGATCATCAGAGTGTATCACAACTATAATCTTGGTCGTTCATGGTTCGCCGTCTCACACGACCACCAGAATGCAACCACAACTATAATCTTGGGCGTTCACGGTTGGCCGTCTCACACGATCACCAGAATGCAACCACAACTATAATCTTGGGCGTTCACGGTTGGCCGTCTCACACGACCACCAGAATGCAACCTCAACTATAATCTTGGGCGTTCACGGTTGGCCGTCTCACACGACCACCAGGGTGTACCTCAACTATAATCTTGGGCGTTAATGGTTCGCCGTCTCACACGACGACCAGAGTGTACCTCAATTATAATCTTGGGCGTTAATGGTTCGCCGTCTCACACGACCACCAGAGTGTACCTCAATTATAATCTTGGGCGTTCAAGATTGTTCTCACGTTTCTTGTTATGCCACAATATGTCAGTTTCCGCCGCAATATTACTCTTCTGCTGGTATTCAATGTGTTTAGTGTTGTTGTTTTTTTTTTGTTTTTTTTTTCAATGCCAGTTGTTTATCACTGTTGAGGTCTTGCAGAACTGAAAATTCATCACTGTGGAATACAAACTGTTGCCATTGACAAGTTGTATTGTTTGTACCGATGCTGTAATGTTTAAGGCCTACAATTCTTCTGTACAATTGGGACAAAATATCCCAGTAAGTGTGCATGTGGATTAAGGTCTGCAATATCTGCCCAGACCTTAATCTATGTCGGACGATTCCAGTAGGTTGATGACTGCTCTCGGTTGCATAAAATTCAATCCATCCTTTCTCCAATAGTCATCTTCCTCGTTCAACACATGGTCTTCACAATTTTTCAAGTAACTTGTATCAATATTTAATAGCGCTTTCTGGGTTAGTATCTTGACATAAGATAATTTGAATGTAGTATTGTCAGCTGCTACCTGTCCTTTAATGTTAGCCCACACAAGTTCCATAGGGTTTAAATGAGAATGGTACGGCGGAAGTCTCAAGCACCTATGGCCATGCTCTTCTTTCAATTGGTTAATTTGATATTTCTGGCCAGCCCTGTCATGACATTTTTTTTAGGTTGCATTTCCTCGCACGAGGATAAGGCTTGACAAAGCTCAATAAGTCAACTTACTTACAATGGATGAGCACTCGCTCTTTCCTACTGCTGCTTAGACTCGACGACAAACACTACCATCAACTCCTGGCATTTTCCATCGCTCATTCTAGTTAGCAATTTCACAGTTGCGTACTCCAAATATTAACAGAATGCCACTTGTGAATCCTCTTATAATATATGACGTTGGTGGCTAGTGATAAGTGTGAAAAGTATGCGAGTTAATGTCGGGGTATATTGATCTAGTGATATGTTTGTCCGTCATGGTTGCGTCTAGTATATAGCTTGTATGACTTATTGTTTAGCTGTCTCGTGCCTGAATGAGGGGATCTTTCTATCCCGATCCAAAATTGGGTGGAACTGCGGTAAAGCTGTGAAAATGTAAACAATATAAAATGACACAAAGTAGTGCAGCTTTACATAACTGATTTACGACACATACAGGACGTTGCGGCGATTAGCCTTCATCAGCAAACAAACACTTTCACAAACACAACATATAGTCAAGGAGATCTCCTGTGACTACATCAAAAGGTGACGACAGGACGAGAAGAACAAAAGGACGAATAAATGAAAGCAATGAAGAGAAAATGGGAATTTGAAAAAAAATGTTTTCCCGATCCAGAACGACAACTCTGGTCGTGAGCTTTCCTTGTGGTTTTCTGACTAGAGATCACTGGCATGCTGCTTAACTGGCTTCCTGAGCATGTCGTGCAATACAGGATGTGCCTTTAATGACTGTGCTGTGTTTGAAAATATTGCCGGTCCAAGTTTTGTATTTACCTATTATGGTGCATGAACTTTACAGAGGGTGAATACAAAACATGGACCGGCAATATTTTCAAACACTGCACAGTCATTAAAACTACACCTTATACTGTCTTGCTTTAGTCTTTTTCAGTTGAACTGTTATGTAACTGCCTTTAACTCTTTACCTCTCATCTTTCAGTTATAATTAATTCAGTCTGGATACAAGACAAATACCTGTCTCAGAAACTGGATTACTTTGGCCATTTTAAATGCAACGCTGGAACTGCAATACAGGGTACGGTTATTGAGTTGAGTTGAATCAAGAGCCGCCATCACAACACTCAGGACATTCCCCTTCCGTGCTCCGTCCTAATCTTCAACAGTTAGAGAAGGGTCTCAATCCCAGAAACTATTTGATTATGTGCCCGTCTGGCCTTCCATCGGAGTCCTGAGTGTCGGCCAGATTCTCTTGCTCCTCCCGCGAAGCACCATTATCTCCAGGTCGTGAGGATTTATCTGTTCTTCGGACGATACACGCTATACCAAAAGGATCCTGGTTACGTCTGCCTAATCCTGCACCAAAATCCCACTTGAGGTGCAGACCCAGCAAAACTGTCCACCTGCTCGTTTTCCCCACAACAGGATGTCCTGAGGTGGGGGGGGGGGGAAGGGAGGTGGTCTCCAACAGATGCTCTCTATTTGTGGGTAATTAGTTAGTCGACAGATCATCCTCATTGCACATCGAAACATTCAGTGCATACGTGCTCACACACCCTCCTACGGAAATCCCACAGCGTGTAGCAGCTAACGACACCAGTTCTGCGTTGGTTTATTAATCTTCTTTGGCTTCCTGCATAGTGTTCTTGCTTGGCCACATCTCTTTTAACTTGCTGTTCTCGCAGCCTGACCATGGTTGTAGATTGCTAAATGGGTACGGTTATTGAAGAAACAAGCAGTTTTCGATCAGCACAATGGCGGATACATGATCTTAAAGACACCTTGCACATGAAAGCGCATGAGGAAGGGTGTCTGGCAATGGATAGGGAGTCCTTCCGGCAGGCCGTGATTAGAGCAATGTTCTGTCAAGTCAAGGACCCAATACAGGATAATAATCTATGTCTGTCTACTTGATATACAGACTAAGAGTCTAAGTCTAAGACTGGCATAGTAATATATAAGGGGAGTTCATTTGAAATCCGTTCGTGCCGCACCTCGCGTAATTGCGTACGTTGAACATGATCATGTCCTAGTCATATGATAAGTACTGACCAATGAATAAAAGAACACGTGCTTATCGTCCCATGATGCATAGGTTCTGTTTCTAACCGTTGAGAAAATGGTCCGGTTGATCCAAAATCTGTCCAAAGAAGCTTAAAGAGCGGTGAATCAGTTTCTTTCATGTGAAGGATGTCAACCAGTGTACATTCATCGAAGAATGCAGGCAGCGTACGGTAACAAATGTGTGTCAAAGACAACAGTGACAGAGTGGGCAAGAATGTTTCGGAAAAAAACGTCAGTTCACGACAGATCTTCGACGGCCCGGCAACAGAAAAAAACATCTCCAAAATTGATGCAGCAGTACAGATGAACCGTTGTTAAAGCATACGTTCGCTAGCGAAAGAATTTGGTGTGTCAGTTGGGACAATTCAAAAGGTCTTTCGTTAGAAATTGCAATATCGGAAGGTGTGTTCACAGTGGGTACCACGGATGTTGACCAACCACCAAAAAGAGGAACGCATGGGATGGTGTTTGAACCACTTGCTGCGTTACAGAGTGGAGGGTGATGCTTTTCTCTTCCGCATAGTGGCAGGTGATGAATCATGGTGTAACCACTTTGATCCGAGCAGAAAAAAGAGAGAGCATGCAATGGAAGCATGCTGGATCACCGAAAGCCAAATAATTCAAGATACAGGTTTCTGCTGGTAAGGTTATGATGAGCGCACATTTTTTGTAACCTTGAAGGGCTATTCTTGGCCGAATTTAAAGAACCTGGTGTCAACATTAACTCTACCGACTTTAAAGAACCTGGTGTCAACATTAACTCTATCCACTACTTGCAAACACTAGACAAGATGCAAAAAGCCATCAAGAATAAACGACCCGGCATGCTTTCTCGTGGTGTGATTTTGTTGCACAATAATACTTGTCCGCTTGTCGCAAAGATTGTGCATGAAGCATTAGCAAGGAAGAAATGGGAAATTCTGCAACATCCAGCCAAAAGTCCTGATTTGTCACCATGTGATTTTCATTTGTTCGGACCTCTAAAAGAAGCTCTCAAGGGGCAACGATTTCATACAGATGCAGACGTAATGAACGCGGTAAACACTTGGTTCAGTGAACAACCACAATTCTTTTTTTCTTTTTTTTTTGCGGACGGCATTCGCCGCCTACCTAAGCAATGAGATGCTTGCCTGAATGTCTACGGCGACTTCTTCTGACCAACTCATGGTGCATAATTCATTCAAAATGAATGCTTTGTTTAATTCTACCACACAAGTTAATGTTTCTTTCATGCTTTTGTAATAAAGCCATTGGAAAGGGTTTCAAATGAACGTCCCTAATACATTGTTTATGTTTGCATCATTCATTTGACAAGGTTGTATGTCCTATATAAATGTAACATGCACAATTGATGAACGAAAGATGAGTGACTGGAAGGGTCGAATGTAAGTCCAGCCTGCGTGCCCATGTTAAGGCTCTTTGAAAATAAAGTTAATTCGTTCGTTCGTTCGTTCGTTCGTTCATTCGTTACTTCAACACGATATGCAGGTGGACTAAGCAAAACAGTATTGGCCTTACAAAAATGAATACTAAACCACAAACTGCAGAGAGCTAAAGAGAAACTTCAAAAACAGACGTGGTCATAACAAAATAACTTTGATTTAATGTTCCGTGCTAACACAATGAGAACTGGAGAAAGTGCGCTCGACTGCATGTCTTAATGTCCGCGGTTCGCTTCACCCAATCGATTGAATCCTTTGATCAGGAAGAGCACTCAAATACAGAGCAGAAAAGATCTATATATATATCCATCCATCATGTGCCATGCCGGTAAGCGTGGGCGGTCATGTTCTGCCATCTCACTCGATCAACAGAGTCGTGGATCAGTTCCGTGTTTCTGTCTCGACCATGCCACAAGGCCAAGCCATCCAGATACTTGTTTCTAGGTCTTCCCCTTGGTCTGTTCCCCTCGATCTTACCAGTTGTCACCAAGTTCTCCAAATCATTTCTTCTCATAACATGCCCAAAAAATTGTGACTGTCTACGTCTAATGTCTCTGATCAGTTTACGATCTTCATTTGTTTCTTGAAGGACTTGTTCATTGGTCTTTCTGGCTGTCCATGGTATTCTTTGCATTTTCCTCAGAAACCACATTTCTACAGCCATCAGATGTTTTTCAGCCTGGCTGCTCATTGTCCAAGCTTCACATCCATATAAAAGTACAGGTTCTATGTAGCATCTCAACACTCTTTTTCTCGTTTCAATTGACATCTTTTTATTGGTCAGTATGTTTTTCATCTTGCTAAAGGCTACTTTTGCCATGGCGATTCTTGTTCTAATCTCTTCAAGGCATCTCCCATCAGATGTTATTACTGTTCCGAGGTAATTGTACCTATTCACTTGTTGAAGAATATTCCCATTTACTTGTATATTACACTGTGGTATTTCGTTCTTCTTAGTGACGACCATAATCTGTGTCTTTTTACAATTTAATTCTAACCCTAGTTGTTCACTGTGTGTAACAACCGCATCTACTAAATTTTGCAGGTCCTGTTCATTGTCTGCAATCAAGACTGTATCATCTGCATATCTAATGTTATTGATGCATCGTCCCCCAATGTTGATTCCTTCCATATTTTCAATATTTCTGAAAATATTTTCACTGTACAGGGAAAACAGATCTGGAGACATTACACATCCCTGTCTCACACCTCTCTTAATAGGCTGATATTGGCTTACTTCATTATCAACTCTTATGGCAGCTTGTTGTTTCCAATATATGTTTTTTACAAGTCTAAGGTCTTTCCCATCAATTTGTAGATCTTCAAGCTCAAGATCTTTGTAGATCTTCAATATATATATATATATATATATATATATATATATATATATATATATATATATATATATATATATATATATATATATATATATACATACATACATTGGCACCTTGCCGTCTTGACAGACGATAGTTTATGCTTTAAAAAGGCATAATAACTTTTACCTATGGCGGTAGCGAATGTGACTGATAAGGCCAATTTGCGCTGTAAATGTCCGTTCACAGTGGGTGCATGTGAACACGTGGTCATTTTCACCATCATGCACCATCTTACGTCTCACACGCTCGGTGTGTGACTTATCTGCAATAATTTTCTCCTTTGTCTTTACTCCATTTCTGATGTTTGCCCTCCATGCAACATGTTCAGCGGCGACTTGCTCCCAATGTGCATTATCAATGCCTGTATCAATGATGTCCCGCTTACACACATCTTTGTATCGTAGTAGAGGCCGACCCTGAGATCTCTTACCCATCTGTAATTCACCAAAAAAGATGTCCTTTGACATTCGTGTTCCTCTTGTACCTTGCGGTGTCAAGGTGAAGCATAAACAGCAGGAGAGTGCCCGTTTATGGGCTTCATGTATCGAGATTTTCATGGACACTGGTATTTCCTGTGTCCATCGTGTATATGATCGACCTCTTAGTCTGTACATCAGTGCTTGTTGTGGTATACTATCATTTGGTAGCCCATTTATGTGACCGAACCATTTCACTTGCTGATTTCTAATAAAACCTAAGGCTGCTATTACCCTCTCTTTAGTCTTGAATTAATAATTTATGTTTTTCTCACTTCTTGATACGATAAGCATTCGTTTTCAAATGTGGAATATTCACAGGACACACACGCATGCGCGCGCACACGCGCACGCACCCACGCAGAAACGCAGACAAAGACACACACACACACACACACACACACACACACGCACGCACACACACACACACGCAAATATCTTGTTTTGGTAAGAGAGGACTTCAAATGAAAACCTTACAGGTAATATTTGTTTTAGAATATTTCAACACACACAAAATCGTTAAGGTTTTCATTTGAAACCACCTCGAAGCATGTACCCTGCGAACATTCAACATATGAAGAAGAAAACACAGCGTGCATATATAGCATGTGGCAAAGTGTTCAGGTATCTTCTATATTAGTTCATAATATCATTCAATACCATGTCCCGCTACAACCAGCATTATTTATCTCCGTGTGCCTGTGTATGCCTGCTTGCGTTCGCTGGCTGTGAACTCCAGCGCGAAGTCCTGTATGTCGGATGAAGACATCCTGTTGTCCAACATCAGTATGATGTTATACCGGACTGAGGTTTGCGTGAGTATCCGTTGTCCCATGTCTGACTTATTGGTGTGCAGACTGGCGGCTCCTTGCCGTGCAGGCAGATACTCTCCGGCTTCAGAAGACTCAGTGATCCTACTACGTTAGCCAGGACCCCGAAGGGACCTGTTGCCCAGATAGTAGGTCTTGGCCAGTATAGAACCTGGCCCTGGTGCCCTGGAAACACCCCTGCGTCCCTATGCCTGTGTATGTCTGGCCCTGATATTTCCAATCGTCACAAGGTTCTTATCACATGACCAAAAAAAGATGTTTGTCTCCTTATTGTTGTATATAATGTTCTAGTTTTACTAGCCTCTTTCAGGCAATCGTCTGAAATCTCTGCGTATATACAGCATGTGGCCTGCGAATACTTAATATATAAAGATCGGTTCGGTTCAGCTGAGACGAATGGCCCCGTTCAACCTTCCACTTTATCGACTTGGTTGCATTTGGGGCCTTTATGGTGTATCTAAGATTTCTTATTTCGAAAAAGTAAAGAAGAGAACTCAGGGTATATATAGTATGCGCCCTGCCAACTGGCAAGGCTCCCATATATTGCCACAGATCTCGGTCCTTTGTCTTCTATATCAGTGCATGATATGCATCTGATGGCTGTGGTTTCTGAGGAAAATGCAAAGAATACAATGGACAGACAAAAAAACCCCATTGAGCAAGTCCTTCAAGAAACAAATGAAGATAGTAAACTGATTACAGTCATTAGACAGTCAAAATTGTTTGAGCATGTTATGAGAAGACATGACTTGGAGAACTTGGTGACAACTGGCAAGGTTCAAGGGAGGAGACCAAGGGGAAGACCGAGAAGTATATACCTGGATGGCTTGGCCACGAGGCATGGTCGAGACAGAAACACTGAGCTGATCCACGACTCTGGTGATCGAGTGAGATGGCCGCCCACGCTTATCGGCATGGCACATGATGGATGGATGGATTATTAGATACCATATCCAAGTCCAAGCATCATCATTTCTCTGTGTGTGCCTTTGCCTGTTATAGCCATGATCTTTCCAGTCGTCACGATGGAGTTACTGAAAGTCTGTCTCCCCATTATATCCCCAGTTGTGTTTGTGTTTGTGTGTGTGGATGGGAGAGTTTGTGCGTTTGTGTACGTATGTATGTGTGTGTGTGTGTGAATGATAGAATGTGTGTGCCCGCATGTGTGTGTGTGTGTGTGTGTGTGTTTGTATGTTTATATTAAACATAAACTCTGAGTATATACATGTTTGTGTGTGCGTGTGTGTGTGTTTGTGTGTGTGTGTGTGTGTGTGTGTGTGTGTGTGTGGATGGGAAAGTGTGTATGTGTGTGTTTATATTCTATGTGGCCAATGCCATAACCTGGACTATGACAGAAAACGAGAACAGAAATGAGATTCCTGAGAAGAATATTCGATGTATCAAGAAGAGAGAATATTAGAAATGAAGAAATCAGGACTAAAGTGGGGGTTATAGCAGCGCTAGATTTTATCAGAAGGCAGCAACTTAAATGTTTTGACCATGTTACCAACTAACAGTATACCACAACAAGCAAATGATGTACAGACGAAATGGAAGCAGAACAAGAGACTGGCCAGGTAAAGGATGGACAGAGGAAATAGCAGAGTCCATGGGAATCTCGATACATGAAGCCCATAAACGGGCAATCTCCCGCTGTTTATGCTTCACCGAAAGGTACAAGAGGAACAAAATGAGATGAGTCAAAACAAAACATGTTAGAGAAATATTGGGTTTATTACATAAGGAAATAGTTAACATAAATATTGGGTTTATTAGATAACGGGCAAATTAACATAAATATTGAGGTTATTTCATAACGAACAAAAATACAGAAATATTTCATTTAGAAACATAATAGAATGAATGAAATAAATATTTCATTTACAAACGTAATTAAGTCAGTTTTTCCAAATTAGTGCTTCCACATTGACGTGGATAGGCCTTAGATTCATATCAGAATACGATCAGCGTTGCCAGTAGTGGGTTGTGCTCAAAATTTAAATCTCAAATCCCGAAACAACTAAATAAATCAAGTAATTAAGTTAATCAACATAAATATTTCATTTGTAAAAACAACAGAATGAATTAACACTACTTCTTCTTCGTTCATCCGGAGTTTATTTTCCGGACGTGATTGCGTTGTGCCTGTTTACAGCAGAGCTGCATTCTTGCGCCGTTAGGCCGACACATCCGACTTCTGCGGGCATTTGTTGACCGGGTTAACCTTCCCGGGGGTTTCTTAGGACGTTAAACTCTCACTGTTGTGGTGTTATCCCCCATCCCAGCTGGTCCATATAGAACAGCCAAAGGCATCCTGGTCGGCCCTCAAGGGAAGGAAGGGGCAGACCATGGGCATTCCCCGCCATCCAAGGAGGCTTCCATAATTGCAGAGCCATCACACAGCGCTCACTCAAGGAATCGTCACGTCCTGCACATGGCTGCTTAGCCTCACTTCCGTATATTGGGCCTTCCGTTCACCATAGGCTGTTCTTCCAGAAGCCAGAAGAATGCAGTTTGCAGATGACATCCACACAGTGAGCTTTCGATTCCGACTTTCCACGTAATGGATTTGCTATCCAAGCAATATTCCATTTTGTGCCACTAGGACACTTTTTCCACCTTTTATGAAGCCCACACAGTGAGCTTTCGATTCGGACTTTCCACGTAATGGATTTGCTATCCAAGCAATATTCCATTTCATGCCTCTGGGAGGCTTGTGTAACCGACATGCCTGTGGTATGAAGTGTAGCAGTCTAAATACTTCTTCATGTATATTTAAATGTCAACCTGAATACAGTTAAAGTAAGCTGCAGTCGACTTGAGCTTGTTGATATCTCCATAGAGCTTGTCCTCGAATGAAGCAGGTGTGGGCCAAAATATCTTTCTCTGTTCTGCATATATTGGGCACTCTTGCAGCAAATGTTTAGCTGTCATTTTACCAGTTCCACAATTACATTCATCTGTATCTCCTATCTTTAGTTTATTGAACAAGTGGTATTTCAGCCTGTTATGTCCTGTGCGGAGTCTGAAGATTGCTACTTGTTCTCTTCGGTCGAGTTTGTAATATGCATCATCCTTCTGGTGGCCTGGATGCTCTGATTCCCATTTGGTTCTATAAGTGCTTTTTATCAACCTCTTTGCCTCATTATAGGTTATGTCTATGTCAGGCTGTGGTAGTCGTCCGCCCTCTTTTGCCAGTCTGTCAGCCTCTTCATTTCCAGGTATACTGCAATGTGATGGGATCCACTGTATTACAACTTTTTTGGATTTCTGGCATAGAGTGCTGCTCTTAGGTCAGCTATTTCTGTGCTGTTATTGCTCTTCAGTATTGAGACAGCTGACTTTGCATCTGTGAAGATAGCTATTTGCTTCTCTTTATTTTCCTCCATCGAGAGCATTTCTGCTGCAGTTTTCAGAGCCTCTACCTCCGCTTTGAAGTTACTTGAGAACTTTCCAGTTGCCACTGAATGTGTTTTTTTCACTCCATTTTTTAAATTTAGGAGAATTCCTCCTCCTCCATTCTCTACTGAATTTTTGGCTGATCCATCTGTATATGCATGGGTCCAATTGCTGCTTGGGTAATGTTCTTTTATGTAGTTTAGGGTTATTTCTCTTCTTTCGGTTTCATGCTGAGTGTTCTTTTTCTCAATACCAGGAATGTTTTCTATCATCTCAGGCAGTTGCTGCTGTCTCCAAGCTGGGAACTTGTCTGCATTGTAAATGGGTTTGACTGTTGATATGTTAAGTATGGGATCTGCCCTAATCTTTCGTTTTGCAGTTTCTACAAAGTTGCTACGCTTCAGTCTTCCCTTTCCAAAACCACTAAACCTTTTATACATAGGGTGGTCTGTCAATCTTCTAAATTTTTCAGCTTGTTGCTGGGCTCTGCTATCTCTTCTATCCTGCATTGGTTGTAAACAAGTGATCTTTTCTAATTCATTAATAGGCGTTGTCTTCAGGCTTCCAGTTATGATTCGCATTCCTTGATTTTGGACTCTACTTATTTTGTTAAAGTTTGACTTAGCTGCTGTTGCCCAAGCTGCAATGCCATATTCCAGTACTGGCCTCACCCGTCCAGTATATAACTTCTTGAGAACTTTCTCATCTGCTCCCCACGTTGTACCAGCAAGCTTTTTCATGATTACCATTCTTTGCCTTGCTCTTGTTCGATTTTTCTCAACCTGTGTCTTCCATGTCAGGCGACGATCAAAGGTGACTCCTAGATAGTTTGGATTTTCTTCATGGCGCAATATTTTTCCATTCAATACCAGCTTAGGTTGCTGTGTTTTAGTTGAGAGGGAGAACACTGTGCATGTTGTTTTCTCCTCACTTATCTTCACTAGCCATGATTTTGACCAGTCCTCTAGCGCTAATAGGGCTTGCTGTATTCTGCTGTTAGCTGTACTAATATATTCTTCAGATGTCCATATGGCTAGGTCATCTGCAAAGGATGATGTGTGTACTCTGGCTGGAAAATTTTCCGTGATGTCGTATATATATGCTAGGAATAATGTTGGTGAAAGAACTCCTCCTTGGGGGACACCTTGCTCCAATAGCATCATTTTGCTGGTTTGTCCTTGTACTTTTGTCCTGGCAGTTCTGTTCTCAAGGTAGTGGCTGATCCATTTGTACATTTTCCCACAAACATGCATTTTTTGCAGTTTTACTTTCAGTCCTTCCTTCCATACTTTATCAAATGCTTTTTCTAAATCTATCCAGACCGTTAGTGTGTGCTTTTTCTCTTGGAAGGCATCCTCTATTTCCTGGGCTTTATAGGTTATTTGATCTTCAGTGGATCTGTACTTTCTGAATCCTGCTTGGTGAGGTGTTAAGAGTTGGTTTTCTTCCAGATACCATGTTAGCCTGCCATTGATAATGCGTTCCATTAATTTTCCTACACAGCTAAGAAGACTGATAGGTCGATAGCCATTTGGTTCTTCCAGGTCTTTTCCTTTCTTTGGGACTGGTATTAGTATAGCTTCCTTCCATGTCTGTGGGACTATTCCCCTCTTCCAGCTGTAATTTAGGACTGCTAGTAGTTTCTTTTTTGCCTTAGTGCCTAGTCCTATTAGCATTTCATTTGTGATTCCATCCTTTCCTGGTGATGTCTTCTTTTTTAGGGTATTCATTGCCTGTACCATTTCTTCCATTGTTAGATTTGCCATCATATATTCTGCTGCTGTCTCTGTATATCTATGATGTATCTGTTTATCTTTGATTGCTTTCTTCTGTTCGGCTGTAATATCAATGTGGTTTGCACTGGCATAGTGTTCCATTAGTGCATTTGCAGCCTTTTTTCCTGTAAGCAAGGCATTTCCTTGTTTAATTGTTATTTGTTTGTTTCTAGGTCCTTCATTGTTCATGGCTTTCACTAGTTTCCATAGTTTGTTTCCATCCCTGTCAAAATTCAGGTTTTCTGTTTTTTTCCTCCAACAATCTCTTGTTGTTTGATTTACTGTTCTTTTATATTTTGCTGAGATGGCTTTGAGAGAGATGTTCGCTTCAGTTGTTTGTTCTCTCTCTGCGGTCTTCCTAGCATCTTCAACTTTGTCCTCCAAAATTTGTAGTTCTTCAGTCCAGTATGGTTTGTAATTTTTCCTCGCTCCTCTTGGAATAGACTCAGTGGCCGCCTGTATTATTGCTCTGTTTAGACTTTCCACCATTTGCTTCATGTTGCCATATCGTGTATTTATGTTTTCACAATATTTGTCTGTTAGTATGGCAAATCTGTCCCAATCTGCTCGTTTGTAATTCCAACGGGGCAAAGGCTTTTGCTCCTGTGGAACATACTCCATATTTATTACAAGCTTGATTGGTCTGTGGTCACTACCTGCTAATTGGTCAAGCACATGGCGATCGATTTTGTGGAGGATGTCTCCTGTGCAGAAATCTAAGTCTGGAGTAGAAGTGGTAATCCATCTTCTGGAGTAGAAGCTCGGTGTGTCATCCGCTTTGTTGAGTAGATGGAGATTTGAGTCTATTTCCCAGTCCTCCACTTCATCTCCTCTTTTGTCAGTATCTGGGTATCCCCATCTTTCTGAACGGCTATTAAAGTCTCCGACAACAATGCAATTTGTGTCAGTTATTTCCATGTTTGAGAGTGTAAGATCCTTATCTGCCGGGCTATACAGATTGTAAATTCTTATTTTCACGTCCTTTATCATTATATCAACACCTATAATTTCCGTTTGGTTGTCAGAGATCACAGATACTTCGCTGCAAGGTATTGTATTTCGAGTAAGTATTACAACTCCTCCCTTGTGTCCTTCGCTGTCGAAACGTGTGGCCTGATATCCCTCGACTGAAAATGTGCGATTGGCGTTGAGGTGTGTCTCTTGAATGCATGCCACATCTATTCTATCTTTATGAAGACGCTGTGTTAGGGAGGCTTTCTTGTTATAAACTCCTTCTGCATTCCATTGTAGTATGTTGAGTGTCCGGGGTGTTTGGTCAATAGCTCTTAACCTACTCCTCTGTGCCTTGACTCCACAGCACAGGGGAAGGTGACCACCAGTAGTCATGGGTGGACCCCCTCGAGGCAGGGGGCCCGGCACTATCACCGCCTGATGGGACTTCACGGGATTAGCACCATAACGATTAATTTTCATCTGTGGCATCATGAAATGATAAAGTTACGTTGCACTTCTTTGTCAAGCCTGTGGCTCAGTACATCCGATTTCGACAAGCATTTGTTCGGGATGCTTTCCCTAGCCTTTGACTGTCCCCAGTCTACCTACAAGGCAGCAGGTTTGTACGTCTCTTCGTCTGGTCCCTCTCCCTTGACCTGTCCGACATGGGTGACCCTACCAGTAGCTGTGCTACCGTCGGCATAGCTCTTGGGGTCATTGGAACGCGCAAGCCCCTCTACCTCGTTAAGGTGGACGCACGGCAGAGGGGAATTAACACTACTATTTCATTTACAAGCAAAACATAATGAATTATATAAATGTTTCATTTAAAAACATAACAGTATGAATCACCATAAATATTTCATTTACAAACATAATTAAATGAATCAACATTACTATTTCATTTACAAGCATAGCAAAATGAGTGAAATAAATATTTCATTTGAAAACATAACAGAATGTATTAATATTAATATTTCATTAAAAACATAACATACTAAATTAACATCAATATTTCATTTAAAACCATAACAAAATGAATCCACATCAATATTTCATTTGCAAACATACTGAAATGAATCAACGTAATAATTTCAAAATTGTGTTGACAATTGGAGTGGCCTGAAAAGAACGTAACATCAAATGCATAGTCGGGTTCGGTAATCAACAATGAAGTGCTACAAATCGTGGATCTACGTTGCTGGGTCTGTCATGAAGGAGATCAGAACATTCACGAATATGTTCGGAGTGCAATGGTGATCATCATCACGATGTTATAATTTTACTCGTCAAGCGTCGTGGGTGGGAGTAGTTGATGTTCCAACACCCGATGGGTGGAACTGGGCTGTATCATTCCGAATGTTGTACAATGTCTTAGATGTCGTAAATTCATTTTCTTCTCGGCGTCGTCTTGCTCTGTATCGCATCTTCTTCGATGTAGAGCCATTGCTGGTAGTTATTGGTGTTGCATTCTAACGGGATGGCCAAATCATTTGATCTTCTGTCTTTCAATATATGTAGAACGAGGTGTTGATCCCACTGTCTTTCTCATATCATTTCTTATTCAGTCCCGGATAGGTAAGTTGGCAGCTCTTCTTAAGCATCTCTTTTCACAGGTGTTGATTTGTGCAATGGTGATAATCCGCAATAAAGATAACAGAAAAATGGGGTTGGGGAGGAAACAAGAATTTGACTCCGTAAAAGATTACCCCCCAAAGCAAGAGGTTGGGAAATTCAATAATGCTAACTTTCAATTAGGAGATGGCACTTGACTGATTGGTTGATCGACAAGATTGACATTTTTATCTGTATAATCTCGATTCTGCTGCGTTTTCTTCGATCAGAGAAAGAGAGAGACATAGAGACAGAAAGACAGATATGAGCGTTCAGACATTAACTCAGACATAGATACAGAGAAAAAGAAACAAAGAGAGAGAAATAGAGAGAGAGGGAGAGAGAAAGAGACAGATAGAGAGGGAGAGAGAAAGAGACAGATAGAGAGGGAGAGAGAAAGAGACAGATAGAGAGGGAGAGAGAAAGAGACAGATAGAGAGGGAGAGAGAAAGAGACAGATAGAGAGGGAGAGAGAAAGAGACAGATAGAGCGGGAGAGAGAAAGAGACAGATAGAGAGGGAGAGAGAAAGAGACAGATAGAGAGGGAGAGAGAAAGAGACAGATAGAGAGGGAGAGAGAAAGAGACAGATAGAGAGGGAGAGAGAAAGAGACAGATAGAGAGGGAGAGAGAAAGAGACAGATAGAGAGGGAGAGAGAAAGAGACAGAGAGAGAGGGAGAGAGAAAGAGACAGAGAGAGAGGGAGAGAGAAAGAGACAGAGAGAGAGAGGGAGAGAGAAAGAGACAGATAGAGAGGGAGAGAGAAAGAGACAGATAGAGAGGGAGAGAGAAAGAGACAGATAGAGAGGGAGAGAGAACGTGAAGATCGTTATGTTTTTCTTTATTATCTTGACTGTATCTCCACTTCGTCAGTCCTATTTTTTATTCTAAACATTATAAATGTTCAATTTTGTATCTAAACGCATCTCATTTTTTTCCTGTCTATTGTAGACTATAATTGTTCCTATTGTAGACTTTAATTTGTCCTATTGTAGACTATAGTTTGTCCAATTGTAGACTATAATTTGTCCTATTGCAGACTATAATTTGTCCTAATGTAGACTATAATTTGTCCTATTGTAGACTATAATTTGTCCTATTGTAGACTATAATTCGTCCTATTGTAGACTATAATATGTCCTATTATAGTCTATAATGTGTCATCATCATGATTATTTTCAAGTACCATGCCGATAAACATTAGCGGTTACACCTGTCGTGACCACCGATCATGGATCAAGTATATAACTTCTCAGGAAATATCAAGGTGCCAATTAATGCTGATCGTCCTAACAGTCCAGGTCAGAGACAACTAATTCTGGCCTCAAAGAGATTAGAACACATAGCATGATCGCTGTGGCAAAGATAGGCTTTTCTAACATGGAAAACATACTGACCAATAAAAATATGTCAATTGCAACGAGAAAAAAAGTTGAAGTGCTACATAAAATCCATAATTTTGTATGGATGATAAACGTGGATGAAGAGCAGATAATTTTTAAAAAAGCATCTAATGTATGTGGAAATGTAGTTTCTGAGGAATACACAAAAAATACAATGGGCATAAAAAAAAAAATAAAACCAAATTAGTAAGTCCTACAACGAACAAATGAAAACCGTAAACTGATTAGAGAAATTAGACAAAGTCAAGATGTTTTGGCACGTTATGTGAAAAAAAACAACAACAAAAACTGGAGAACGTGGTAACAATTGGCAACACTTGGGAAAAAAGAAGAAAGGGAAGGCAGAGTAATACATATCTAGATTTCTTGTCCACATGGCATAATCGAGACAAAAACACAGCACTGATCCGTGACCCTAGTGACCCTAGTGACCCTAGTGACCGCCGACGATTATCGGCAAGGCGCATATTGATAATGATGTATCATACGAATTTTACTATATCTTCAAGAAATTTTTAAAATATTGACTTGCAATCAAATAAGTTGAACGAAAAGTTACATCTGAAAATAACACAGACAAATTTGATTTTCCATATAGCAGACACCAGAACCGACATGTGCTTCGGTTTAGAACTAGAAGAAGTTGAAGTGTTTTCCAGGTACCTCATGTTGCTGGCACTGTTCTATCTTCTAGGGGAGGCTGGGTTCGGTTTGACAGGCGTAGATTGAAAACAGAATATCCACAGCTAACTGTTAATTACTTAACTTGTTATGAAGAGGTCTGCGCGGGCGAATGGATTAAAGCGCTCGTTCTTAAACATCCGGTGTGCTGATGCTGAGGTAGTGGGTTCAAACCCTACACTGGACAGTTGTACTAAAATACTGACTTCTGATCGTTGACTTGGGAACGTAAATTACAATCGCCTCTGAAGTCGGAGTGGGTTCGCCTGATGGCGAGGAAGACTGGTAATAGGGAAAGCTAATCCACACGCAACAATCGGTTTAGTGCACTAGAGTAGTGGAACGCGTTTAGACTACGCTTGCGTTCAAAGTGAATATATATATATATATATATATATATATATATATATATATATATATATATATATATATATATATATATATCAGAGAGAGAGAGAGAGAGAGAGAGAGAGAGAGAGAGAGAGAGAGAGAGAGAGAGAGAGACAGACAGACAGAGAGAGACCGAGATAGAGATAGAGGGTGGTGTGGGGTCTGGGAAGATTACGGATAATGAGCACGTTAAAATGTGTACAAGAAAAAAGAACAATGCAATGAGTTTATACCCAAGTGTACTACATGAATACAAATTATCATCGGGGACCAGCACTTTATAATGATCATGATGACAACCCTAGGGATATTGCAAAGTCTAGAGAACGCAAGAAATTATGGTATGGAAATACTCGAGGAATTGGTAAACCGTATGCCCAGCGTTGCCACATTGCCCCTGGTTAATCTTGGGCGGCCCCAAGAAGGTGCAGTGCAGATCTCATTAAGAACTCCCGACATTAAGTTACTGAACATAGTTAGGGCGCAGTCGTTGAGCATATTAAAACGGTAACGCTGGTCCCATGTCAATATGGCCGCCGGGGAGATAAACATTCATTAACCTCATCACCGCTACCCCCTTAGCAGTCTTTAAAAATATCTCTTTATTATAACAAAATAGATCCGTATGTGTTATCTGTTGTTTGTTGGTGAGTCTTCCTTGCACTCCGGACAAGTCCATAGGTGCTCAGATTCTCCACCCTACATATGCATCCGTGTCCGGTGGCTAATAGTGCCAGTTCTGTGTTGGTTGACGATGCTCCTCATTATTCACCCGATGTGCCTCTCGTGTCTGGTTGTGCTAATTCTAACTGCCGAGTCTTTCATTCTGGATAACGATGTCGATCCACTGTCGTAAAGTCCTCCGCTCTCGACATCTCTCTAAGGGCGTTAATAATATCGGCACGATCCATGGGTTGGCCATCTGCAGGATATGCCGAGCCACCAAGTTGATCAACTTGTTTATTTCCCTCAACTCCCGAATGTCCCAGAACGAAGATGAAGGTAACTCTATGGACAACAAACCTCCCCAGCGATTTAATCCTCTGTCTACGTGCAGAACCCGTCTCTTTTTCTGTCCCGCGTAAGTTATCTACCGCATCTTGAATCGTCTACGATATGTTCTTCTTCTTCTCAGCTTCCCGCATACTTCTTCTTCTTCTTCTTCCTCTTCTTCTTCTTCTTCTTCTTCTTCTTCTTCTTCTTCTTCTTCTTCTTCTTCTTCTTCTTCTTCTTCTTCTTCTTCTTCTTCTTCTTCTTCTTCTTCAGCGTTCCGAGCCATTGAGGTTCTTTGCTGCAGATACAATCCGTCTCCGTTCGTCTCTCTGGTGTGAGTCAGTTATAGACACGCGTGTGCTGCTTGTCCTTCAACAAGTGGAATGCCGCCGTGACTTCCTCCACCTCCATTCTCAGACTAGACGTCGTAGTCACATATATGCTTAGGTCTTTATATATTCTAGGTCTGGAGATAATGGGATGGAGGAGTTAGTTCTCGTCCTCTACGTTTTGGCCAGAGAGACCGGCAAACAAAATATAGAATAAACAAAATATAGAATAAACAATATATAGAATAAATAAAATATAGAATAAACAAAATATAGAATAAACAAAATATAGAATAAACAATATATAGAATAAACAAAATATAGAATAAACAAAATATAGAATAAACAAAATATATTTTCAAGCAGTATCCTGCTACACATCTGTGATGTGTTAGGGACATCACATCTTGTAGGCCGAAGTGCACGGAGGACTAGGTGGTCAGTCTTTTCCCCTGTTAGCGGACGACAACCGCGGGTGAAAAATCTGGCCGACAGCTCATAATATTGTCTGAGTAGCTCTCCATCAACTACACCAACACGCCTGACGTGTATATATTTCCAACTCACATATATGCTTAGGTCTTTATATTTTCTAGGTCTGGAGATAATGAGATGGAGGAGTCAGTTCCCGTCCTCTACGTTTTGGTTACTCAAAGATCCCCAGCACATTAAATAGCCGGTACCCATTTTTATGAGTCTGGGCCGACATGGGAGCAGTCGATAAAAATTGGATCACAATTGCGTCTGTGAGCAGTAGATAAAATAGGGTCTATATAAGGATAGTAGATAAACATTAGGTCTACATAACAGTAGTAGATAAAAATTGGGTCTGTAAAAGTTGTAGATAACAAATGGGCTGACATAAGAGTAGTAGATAACAATAGGGTCTACAAAAGAGTAGTAGATAACAAAGGATCTAAGTAAGAGTAGTAGATAACAAAGGATCTAAGTAAGAGTAGTAGATAACAAAGGATCTAAGTAAGAGTAGTAGATAACAAAGGATCTAAGTAAGAGTAGTAGATAACAAAGGATCTAAGTAAGAGTAGTAGATAACAAAGGATCTAAGTAAGAGTAGTAGATAACAAAGGATCTAAGTAAGAGTAGTAGATAACAAAGGATCTAAGTAAGAGTAGTAGATAACAAAGGATCTAAGTAAGAGTAGTAGATAACAATATTGTCTACATAAGAGTAATAGATAACAACAGGTCTACATAAGAGTAATACAAAAAAATGTTTTCCCGTAGTGAATTTGAATAACGAAGACACAAACAATAGATTGCACGATTTATTGCCTGGCATATTTCGCTGCATCTCGCCAGGTACATACTGCAGAAATCACACAACGTAACGTGAAATAACTAGATAAATCCTTCAAACTGAAATATACACATATTCGCACAGTAATGTCGATTGTCTACCACGGTATTTTTAAACTGACTAACATGTCTTTCTGCTTGCACAAGGCCGGCTTACGCAGATTGATCACTATGGCTTCAGCAAACATTAACAACCGACTACTCTGTGTGTTGAACAACACACGGAAGGCACTGTCTCTTTCAACTACATGACCACTCTCGAGCACGTGTCTCGCGACCGATGAAGCAGGACTGTTCCGATGTGTCGGCCTGCCTAGGCTACCATCTTCTGTGTGTAGTATCTTGTCCACCCAGTTCGGAATGTGTTCCAGCACCCTGTTATGTAACTGTCGCTCTGTTCTACCTATGTAGATGGCCTCGCACCTACATGTAAATTGGTAAATACAATTCAATTTGGTGTACAAAGCTACAGGTTCTTTAACTGCTGGGTTGGGGATCGGTGTGGTTTTGTACCTGATAACCGGAGTTGCAGCACAGAATGTTCGCCCGACTGTTGTGATGAGTCGGTCCTGCAAACGTTGCATTACGTCATCTCCTCGGAAGGTTAAATGGATGAAAACCTTGAGTTTAGGGACTGTAGTTGCTTCTGGTTTAGGTTTGGTCTGTTGGCAGTGGCGCTTTATAAATCCTGGATATCCTTATTAAAAATAAATGGAATTACGTGCTGCCACTTCTTGTGCACTATACTGGTTTTTGCGTGTGGATTAGGTTTCCCTATTACCAGTGTTCCTTGCCGTCAGGTGAACCCACTCCGCCATCAGAGGCACTTATAATTTATGTCTCCAATTCAAGGATGAGAAGTCAACATTTTAGTCCAACTGCCGGTGTAGGGGTTGAACCCGTTACCTCGGCATTATCATACCGGGTGTTTAAGAACGAGCGCACTTATCAATTCGGCCATGCTGACCTATACTCGTAGTATTACAAACGATGTTCATTCAGAGAACCCTTATTTGTAAAGACATAGATTGTCATGTTACTCCAGATGAAATAACTGATCCACAGGAAATAAATGAACTTCTATGTGCAGATGATCAGTGCCTGTTTTACAGTCATGAGGGTAGGCTGCAAAATGATATTACTAATCTGAGTTCAACCTGCAGCAGATACAATATGAGTATAAACATAGCCAAAACCGAAGAAATACAAGTTAGCAGATCGCCTGGTTCACTAAATATACAGATACATAGCACATCTCTGAAACAAGTCAAAGAATCCAAATAACTTGGAAGTATGATCACGGAAGATGGCAGATTGGACAGAGAAATCGAAATTAGATGTCAAAAAGCTAGTGCACTTACATATCAACTCTATGCTACCAATCTCAAACTTGGACTTTATCCAAATCACACTCTTGCAAAATCAACACCTGCGAGATGAGATGCCTGAGGAGAGCTGCCAACTTAACAATCCGAGACCGAGTATGAAATGTTGTTTTCAGACATAAAGTGGGTCCAACACCTTGTGCCACATTTATTGAAAGACAGAAGATCAAGTGGTTTGGCCATATTGTTAGAATGCAACACCAACCACTACCATCACTGGCCTTACATCAAAGATCATCTGCGACGAGACCACGAGGACGTCCGAGAAGAAAATGGATTGACGACATCAAAGACATTGTACAATCACACGGAATGACACTATCCAATGCCACACACCAGGCGCCGGAGAGCAAATTATTCCTCCCCTCGACGCTTGACGGCAGAAGTGGAAGATGATGATGATAATGTGATGATGATGTAGATTGTCAGGTGACTGTGGTTTACGGTCATTGAGCTCAACAGGTTTCTAGTGGCAACAGCAAATCAGAGCGTTAATAGCTTGTTGAAGTCCGCACTTGGGCTCCCAGTAATTAGTTCATATAGCACACAGGATACCATGTTTAGAATATGCTTAAATACGAGATGCTCGGTTTTATTGCACCAGGTTATATTCCACATGGCTCAGTCTCTTTCCTCAACGTCGTCTGCCAAAAATGTCGCACAAAGATCTAACCCCGTAGCTCCAGCGACGACTCCGAGGAGTCTCTTCACTAGCCAACCCAACGAAGGGGTTTGGAATCAAACCCACAACTTTCAGAGCGCGAGGTAGGCGCTTAACACCTTATCTAGCGTGACTCTGGTCTTAACATACACTATAAGATGATATTTAGATGATATAATGATGTGTAGATGATATCGTGATATGTAGATAATATCGTGATATGTAGATGATATCGTGATATGAGCTGATATCGTACAATGATTGTCAGTCTACCGTTAATAGACTCTTGCAGCCTCTCCTGGAAATATGCAATATAACATGGCTCCCGAAAGTCATCACCCCAAGAGCCGCCACAGCATTGAGCCACTTGTTAGATATTAAATATGATTGTCTTCTTATAATCGCACTCCTAGGGGGTTTGGTTGATTGCCTCCATAATAGTGCATCTTCTCCTTGTGATGCAGTCTGTCTGGGTGGTACACATTCTGTAGATGCTCACGCAGTGCGAGGAACCCTGCTTAAAGTGAGCAGTAAATGGTTCCCGGATACGCTTTTTGCACTAGGCTTAAGGGGCTAGACGCATATTTATATGTATATATCTGTCTGTCTGTCTGTCTGTTCTTCCCTTCCTTAGTCCGTGTCCTCATCCAACCTACCAGTCCGTTTAACTGTCTGTCTATCTATATGTCTGCCCGCCAGCCTGCCTGCCTGCTTGCCTGCCTACCTGTCTGTCTGTCTGTCTGTCTGTCTGTCTGTCTGTCTGTCCACTAAACCAAACTATCCATCTATCTATTCGTCCTTCCGCCCGTCTGTCTTTCTGTCTGTCCATTCATCCACTAAACCAAGCCATCTATCTATCTATTCTTCCGTCTGTCTGTCTACCCATCCACCCCTAACCCAAACCACCCATCTAGCCACCCTTCCGTCCATCCTTCCGTACGTCTGAATGCCTGTTTCTGCATCTGATTGCTTTTTTAAAAATGTTGCATACCCCTTACAGGACGTTGCAGTCAACACGAGCATTTTGCAGCTGCTGTTGATGTACTAGGCAAGTATTACGCTTAGTAGTTTGCCATTGCTTTCTGAATGACCGCTTGCTAATATATCGTTATATCTGTCTATCCGTCATTCCATCCACCACCTAAACCGAACCATCCTTCTATCTGTTCGTCTGTTTGTCTGTTTATCTATCTGCCTATACGCAGCTCAATATGTCTGTCTATCTAAAATAACTAACTAAGTAAAGTAACCCAGACAGCAGTAAAGAACCATACATTGCCAAACTACATTAAATGTAGAACACCCCGAAGACATTAATAACATAAAAAGCACCTAAGATGAAAACGGACACGGGAAAGACAAGCAAGCATCACCCCTAGACAATGAGAGCAGCTCAAGTAGTAGACACAGAAGATATATTGAAAGACCGCAGACGTTATTGACAGAAAGACAGACATTGGCAGAAATCGACGCCACTTCAACGCGTCTGATAACCTTTGCCCTGTAAGGCTTGTCTTATCTTCCACTAACCAACATTGGTACAAGAGACCTAGATTGCTCGGATTCCCATCTTTTTGTGTGTGGCCTCACTTCAAGTGTGGACGTAAAGATCTCTGGCTTTTCATTTAGTTGCACCTTTATACTTCATTAGTTTCAGTCCGTTTTCCTTTTTTTTTTTTCGATTGTTTTCCTGCTTCATTCTCTTGCTCCTATCTTCTTTTCAACCGGTCTTCCTTCTACCCTTTATTCTTTCTTTTATTTCTTTTTTTTTCTTTCTTTCATTCCTTTCATATTTACATCCATTAGTTTTTCCTCTATTCCTCTCGTATATTTGTTCCTTACTTCTCCCTTTTCATTCTTAATTCTAACGTTCATTAATTTTCTTTTCGTTGGCAGAGGACTGACAAGAACAAGGGCAAAGCCCTCTTCTAACGCTATCTAGAGTAGAGCAACCAGACAGACATGAGAGGCCGAAATCTTGCCAAGGAGGTCACCTCAGATAGGTGTAAGAGTAAGACCCATAACATTTCGAATGAAGACACAGTGACGGTGAAAGAATTCAAGGCTGTGCTTCGACGATTAAAAACAAACAGCGCTCCAGGGCCAGATGGCATAAGATATGACATCAACAGGTGTACTGACAACGAGCTAGAGAAACTAACAGGCATGTTCAACAACAGTATAGGGAGTGCTATAGTGTGTGTGTGTGTTTTTTTTTTTTTTTTTGCCTCAATATAAAATTCAATATCTCAGTAACCAACTGAGGGAAAATGATGAGATTTAGCATATAACCTTATCATTATGTCCACCCAACAAAATAATTTGTGTTCTGGAGATTGTACAGCAGATTTCAATGTTTGTTTATAAGCGATCTATAATTTACGGTTTCGGCATTAATACCATCATTTTAAAAGTATTACAGCTTCAGCAAGACACACCCCCGCTCTTTTTGAAATTGTCTCGCGGTTTTCGTTTTGGCACAAACAGCGCGAAGTTAAATGGTATTGTTCAGAGGTGTCTCATATGGGGGTTCTTTCATGAAACGTGATTATATAAATAAACTAGCTGACTCGGCCCAGCTTCGCCCAGCTCCTGGCGGGTATCTATCTATCTATCTATCTATCTATCTATCTATCTATCTATCTATCTATCTATCTATCTATCTATCTATCTATCTATCTATCTATCTATCTATCTATCTATCTATCTATCTATCTATCTATCTATCTATCTATCTATCTATCTATCTATCTATCTATCTATCTATCTATCTATCTATCTATCTATCTATCTATCTATCTATCTATCTATCTATCTATCTATCTATCTATCTATCTATCTATCTATCTATCTATCTATCTATCTATCTATCTATCTATCTATCTATCTATCTATCTATCTATCTATCTATCTATCTATCTATCTATCTATCTATCTATCTATCTATCTATCTATCTATCTATCTATCTATCTATCTATCTATCTATCTATCTATCTATCTATCTATCTATCTATCTATCTATCTATCTATCTATCTATCTATCTATCTATCTATCTATCTATCTATCTATCTATCTATCTATCTATCTATCTATCTATCTATCTATCTATCTATCTATCTATCTATCTATCTATCTATCTATCTATCTATCTATCTATCTATCTATCTATCTATCTATCTATCTATCTATCTATCTATCTATCTATCTATCTATCTATCTATCTATCTATCTATCTATCTATCTATCTATCTGTCTGTCTGTCTGTCTTTCTGTCTGTCTGTCTGTCTTTCTGTCTGTCTGTCTGCCTGCCCGCCGCCCACCCGCCCTCGCACCCGCCCGACCACCCACCCACCCAGCCAGCCAGCCAGCCATCCATCCACCCAGCCACCCACCTACCTTGCTGCCTACCTATCTACCTACCTACCTACCTACCTAAGTACCTACGTACCAACCTACCTACCTACCTACCTACCTACCTGTCTGTCTGTCTGTCTGTCTGTCTGTCTGTCTGTCTGTCTGTCTGTCTGTCTGTCTGTCTGTCTGTCAACCAGTCCGCGCTATTAAATATTGATAAAAGTTACTGGAAAAATGTGAGGACCATGTGTTGAAAGAGGAAGAGGACTATTGGAGAAAGGATGGATTGAATTTTATGCAACCGAGAGCAATCATCAACCTACTGTAATCGTCCGACACAGATTAAGGTCTGAGCAGATCGCAGACCTTAATCTACGTACACACTTACTGGGATATTTTGCTCCATTTTGCTCCAACTATTCAGACGAATTGCAGGCTCTAAACATTACAGCATCAGCATAATGTTAATGGCAAAGGATTGTATTCCAAAGTGATGAATTTTCAATTCCGCAAGCCCTCAGCGGTGACAAACAACTGTATTGAAAAAAAAAGAACACACACACACACACACACACACACACACACACACACACACACACACACACTAAACGCATTGAATACCAACAGAAGAGTAATATTGCGGTGGAAACTGACATATTGTGGCATAACAAGAAACGTGAGAGCAAACACGTTGTCAAATTAGTGGACAACACACGTGCATACGAATCAATCTATAAACATCAATGAAAAGAGGACCAACATCTTGGTCGTTAAGAAGAAAGCCCACTACAGAGACAATGACAACTATTTTCATAGTGCAAAACAAGTAATCATGTTCCGTCTCTGAACGGTAAACAGCAGAGTAGACAGTCTTTCACGAAGACTCAATGCGGGTCTGTCACCCATGTGTACGTGTGAACAAACTACACAGACAGTTGAACAGATCCTTAAAAATAGAAACATGATGACTAAATTGCGGTATCATTTCTGGTCACTCCATGCGCACATTAACGCACAGCTATTTGGAAGCTTTCACGAACTCAATATAAAAAGCTAACATGAATACTTGTGTACACTTTATTACCAAGCAGCTGAAGAAACAAGAAGGAAACAATAAGGTAAGAAATATATTCCTTCTACTTTCCTGTCAATTTACAAATTATTTACCCCATGCCTGTGTAAATTCTCTGTCTTTACTAATATTACACATTGCACCCCACTCGGGATTCTCCGTGGTGAAGTGGTCAAGCCGCCTGACTCGGGCTCCGAAGGTTGTATGTTCGATTCCGGGCCGCGTCCTTCATTTCACGAGTGCATTTTTTCGGAGACTCCCGAGGGTCGTCGCTGGAGCTACGGAGTTCGTGCTTTGTGCGACGCTTTCCCCGCTGCGGAAATAAACTGAGCCATATGGGATAAAAACCCGGTGCAATGCAGCACCTGTCGATTTTAAGATACTTCTTTCATTGCACCCACTCCCATACGAATCCGGATACGCCTTTGTGTGTCATCTGAATTGGCGTGTCTTCCATTACTGTAAACATAAATTTGTTAGCAAGAAATCACTAGTTGTTCAGCAAAACATCAAAGGAATGTCGCCGCTTTCGATGATTTAAGTTGTTTTTGGACCTATCAAAGACATATTCCTTGGTGGGGGTAAATATAAGACGGCTGGAAAAATTTCATAACGATGCAACAGACAGTTTTCAAAATAATTGATCGTGAATGAAAGCATTTTTTGTGGGACATACTATAGAATCAAGGAGGAGTGGTTACACAGCTATCTGTTTACCGTGCCGAAACCTGGCAAAGACCATATAGAAATTCAGGGATATCGAGTAATAACCATGCAGAATACAATAGGAAAACGGCTGGAGAAGTTAATTGCCAGAAAAATATGAAGCCAGCTGGAGAAGCAAGGTGTTTTTCTTGGACCTGAACGAATGCAGCAGTTTTTGCCCATGATGTCTTTGAAGGTTTCCACTCAGGTATTGAAACCTTTGCTGCAGTGATTGATCTGGAGGACGAGTACAACAGAGTACCATGGATTTGCTAATGCTTCAGCTTCTGGAACTCAAGATAAGTCCCTTTCTCCTTAGTTGCAGCCCTCTTCCAACGGAAAGTAGTTTTTAGATGTGGCAGTTGGCCGTCGGAACTAACAACAATATATCCTGGCCTACCACAGGGATCAATCACCATTATCCCCGGTGCTGTTCAACGCCTATACTGTGAGAATAAACAGCGAGCAGATCACTTGACTGGGGAGAACATTGTCATATGCCGACAATGTTTTAGTGTATCGTCAGGGAAAGGATAGAGATCAGGTTGCTGTAGAACTGCAAACCGAACTCAAACGCATAAGTACTTGGTGTGCTGAAGCTGGGGCAATGGTCAACCCAACAAAGGCAACAGTGACATGGTTCTCTTTGAATAATCATATTGTCAACACGCCAACACCAACTGTTAATCTGTGTTCAGAGACTGTGGAAAGAAAGTAGGCAATGAATTACCTGGGGATACGTTTTGATCGAAGCCTTGCTTATAATGAGCACATAGACCAGGTGATAACAAAGGCCAAGCGGGATTTGGCTGCGATGCGGGTGATGGCGGCAGCAAACTGTGATCAGCCCCATCTATGCCTACTATGCGAGGAACTGGTCATGTCTGTTTTGAGTATGCGATGGCGATCCTGACTCTCAGCCATAAGCATATAGAAAGGATGGAAAGGATAAAAAGCGAAGCTATGCGCATTATTCATGGATGTACAAGAGATACGGCATGCAGGGTTATGCTCTACCTTCTGGATTTTCCCACCAATGAAAACACACCACAGATTTGCAGAGCACGTTCCTACCTCAGAGTCAACGCAAACACACAACATCCACTGTATAGTGAAATTAGGAAGGTGAAGGTTAGCAAGTTAAAAAGAGGAAGGTCTTGGATGGGTCAAGGGGAAGACATTCTTTAACAGGTGTGTTCACTGGAGGACTTATAACCTGGCGAGGAGTCGGTACAAGTGCCAACAGATTTATGTACGTCCTTTTCAGTTTGCATCCAACTAGACAGAAAATGCAGACACGACAATCCGGCTGCTGTGGAGGCGGAAGTACAAGCGTTGATTTTCGAGAATTCGTTAGACGGTGATGCTGTCATTTACACAGATGGATCGGTCGTCCGACATGTGAGAAGCTCATGAGCCTTTACGGCGAAGACCGAAGGGAGAATTGTGAAGGAGGACTCTGGTGCTTTTGTTGAGACCACAAGTAGCATGACTATGGAAGTCATTGCAGTAAGTAAAGCAATAACATGGCTCGAGACACAGACATTCACTAGGGCATGTGTCCTTAGCGACTAAATGAGCATGCTCAAGAGGATAGAGACGGGATGGATCCGAAGAGAGTGGTTGCTGTCTCTGGAGCGGTCTCGGCTGGCAAAGATTAATTTCATCTTCGTGCCAGGACATGCGGGAGTATAAGGAAATGAGCGGGCTGACAAGCTCGCAGGTAACGCTAATGTGGAGGGCGGACTCGCCATGGACGAGGCTGACATTCTGAATGCTCTACCAGAAGTAAGACTTTTACGACAACCAAGTGTTGACTGCGAATCTACAACCATGGTCAGACTGCGAGAACAGCAAATTAAAAGAGATGTGGCCAAGCAAGAACACTACGCGGGAAGCCAAAGAAAATTGATAAACCAGCACAGAACTGGTGTCGTTAACCGCTACACGCTGCGAAATTTGCCGAGGAGGGGATCCGAGCACTTATGGACTGAATAGTTCGATGTGCAATGAGGATGATCTGTCGACTAAATAACTAACTAACCAACTAACCAACTAACTAACTAACTAACTAACTAACTAACTAACTAACTAACTAACTAACTAACTAACTAACTAACTAATTAACTAACTATTTCGATTCTGTCCTTTCTATGTTTACTTCCTGCATATATAATTCTGTGTTTCATTCTGTTTCTTTTTCTGCCTCATTTAGTTTCACGTTTCTATTATTTTTAATGATTTTTTTTCTTTTTCTTATCTTCTTCATTCCTATTTTCCTCTCTCTATTTCTGCTTTCCCCCCATCTATCTAGCACTCATCTGTCCTTCGGTCCCTGTAATAGTATTTATTTTGTCCCTCTAGCTCTCTTTATCCTTCGGCTTTCTTTCAATTCTTCCAACTAGACATCAATAATGTATCCTTGCCTTTCTTACAGTCTGTATGTGTTTCAATTTTTCTGTTGTGCTATGCAACTTTCCCGTGTTTAATGATGCACTGAGATCAGATACACGTGATGTGTCTGTATAATGTTGTATTGAGGACAAACAAAACGTGTTTTTGTGTATGAGGACAGATAAACTGATGATGTGGCTGTATAATGATGAACTAAGTACAGATAAACTCATTTTTTGTATGATGGATGTATTGGGGACTGACACACTCGTGTGTGTATAAATAATGATAAACTGAGAACAGACAAACACGTGTTTGTGTGTATGATGTATTAAGGGCAGACAAAAACGTGTTTGTGTTTATAATGATGTATTGCTGACAGACAAACTTGTGTTTGTGTGTATGATTTATTGAAGGTAGACAAACACGTGTTCGTGTGTATCATGTATTGAGGACAGACAAACACGTGATGTGTCTGTATAATGATGCATTGAGGACAGACACATACGTGATGTGTCTGTATAATGATGTATTGAGGACAGACAAACACGTGACGTGTCTGTATAATGATGCATTGAGGACAGACAAACACGTGATGTGTCTGTATAATGATGCACTGAGGACAGACAAACACGTGTTTGTGTGTATGATGTATTCAGGACAGACAAACACGTGTTTGTGTGTATGATGTATTGAGGACAGACAAACACGTGTTTGTGTATATTATGTATTGAGGATAGACAAACACGTAATGTGTCTGTATAATGATGTATTGAGGACAGACAAACACGTGATGTGTCTGTATAATGATGCATTGAGGACAGACAAAACACGTGTTTGTGTGTATCATATATTGAGGACAGACACAAACGTGATGTGTCTGTATAATGATGTATTGAGGACAGATAAATACGTGTTTGTGTGTATTATGTATTGAGGACAAACACGTGATGAGTCTGTGTAATAATGAACTGAGGAGAGATCGTCACTTGAAGGTTTTCTGTGTTAGATAGTTAGTTAGTTAGTCGCGGTTCCAACTTCACAGCAATGGGTCGTACCATTATGCTCCGTTCCTGTGCCATTGAATATCACATAAAATGCTCCTCACTGCCCCATGTGAAAAGTGGAAAAACAGGAGTCTCGACAATCAACAGCCCGCATAGATTCACTGTGCATAATGCCACAGCCAGAATGTTACCTAAATTTGTTTTGTTTAGGTTTCCTGTGTGTAATGATGCAATGATGAAAGATTAACATGTTCAAATGTCCTCTGTGTAATGATGTTTTATGTGTGTGAAGATGCATTAAGAAACGATCCAAAACCTAGAGGATTTTCTGTACGTTCTGGTGAAATGAGAGAAGGCCAAGCTTTGGATTTCCTATGCACTATAACAAATTTGATCTGTGTGTTATGATGCATTCAGAGATGTGTGAAACTCGACCACTTCCTGTGCATAATGGTGCATTAAAAGAAGTGTGGGGCTCGTCACTTCATTGTTTTATGATGCACTGAGAGAAGTGTGGAACTCGTCACTTCCTGTGTTTTATGATGCATTGAGAGAAGTGTGAAACTCGAGTGCTTCTAATGTATAATGATGCCTTCAGAGAAGTCTAAAATTCGTCTACTCTGTATGTATTGGCGAGAGAACAAATCTCCCAAGTGTCTTGTATATGTATGTTGATTTTGTTGTTGTTTGCGTTCTCTCGCTTTGAACTCAAGCTTAATACATACACATGTACCACTTCTACTGCACTGGACTGATTTTTTAGCGTGAATTAGCTTTCCTTATTACCAGTGTCAATCGTCATCAGGCGATCCCTCTCAAACTTCCGAGGCAATTGTAATTTACGTCCCGAAATGAAGGACGAGAAGTTAACCTTTTAGCACAACTGACCGGTGTAGGGGTTGAACCTGCTACATCGTCAACAGCACACCGGAAGTTTAAGATATAGAGCTCTTACCTATTCGGCCATGCAAAATCTACCTAGTTTCCTCATTATCTTTACTGATGAAATGAGGCAGACAGAAAAGTCAATTAATTTTAGTTGCCACTCAGTGAATGGAAACACTGCAACCAGACTCATATTCACTTATGAAGTTACTCACCTAACAACAACAACAACAACAACAACAACAACAACAACAACAACAACAACAACAACAACAACAACAACAACAACAACAACAACAACAACAACAACAACAACAACAACAACAACAACAACAACAACAACACCAACAACAACAACAACAACAACAACAACAACAACAACAACAACACAGATGCACACATGAACATATAGCCTTTGTCATACAACATACAGACAGAATAAAACTTCCGACAAAGAGACATGCAGCTGCCACATCAAAAGCCTTAGCTAAAATATAGCAACCAGCCAGGTGTTTCATAAAGATGCGAAGACAACATTACGATCGACAAGATCAAGGAACTGTAGAAATACCATTAACAGGACAGAATAACTCAAGCTGAATGAATATTCAGCAAAATCAATATCTCCACTATGACCGCTGTGATTACAGTTAAAGCACAAGAAATGCCGACCACGATAGAGAGTGACAAGAGGCAGCAACAATAGAAACACTTCACAACCATCACCTTGCAGTGTTTTACGAGGGGGCTTAAAAAATACCTTAAAAGTGGGATTGAAATTGCTATAACCATGACTTTGTCTTGTAGTCTGTCAATATTGTTGTTAAGAATGTCAAGAGTGTTAAGCACATGTCATCAAGGTGCAGACAAACACGGTGACGTCATAATGAGAGTTTAAAGATGGCAGCCCAACTTTTGACATGCACCAAAGAATAGCATCATTCTGTTATCAGATTTTTTATTAGTGAAGGGGTGAAACCTGTAGAAATTCATCGGAGAATGAAGGTCCAGTATGGCGATGCATGCCTGTCAGTCCAGCGAGTGTATGAGTGGAGTAGGAAGCTTCACAAATTGCCGGCCCGATGAAGAGGTACAGCAGGTGGTGCATGAGTGGTTCTACACGCGACCAAGAGAATTTGTTTTCTGCAGGAATCCAAGCACTTTATCTGGCGCTGGATGATTTGCAATAAACGCAGTGGAGAATGCATGGAAAATGGCTACATTTGTTCTTAACTTTTTCAGAATATATTTACAGAATAAAATTGTTTGGGGGGAAATGTAAGCTTTTAATTTGATCAGCACACGGAACGGATCGTGAAGGCAGATGTCCCAGGTATTATGTTGAATGGGTGTCCTCTTAGTCGAGAGCGTAAATTGAAGTACTTGGGTATCACCTTTGACAGGTGTTTGTCTTTTAAGGATCATGTGGAGGCCTTGGAGGTGAAGGCTGGTAGGGGACGTATTGCATTGAGGGCTATGGCAGCAACCGGGGTAGATCAGAGGATGCTGTGCAGGCTCTTTCAGCAGTTAATAATTTCTGTCATTGAGTATGGTTTGGGGCTGCTGACAGTATCAATGAGCCAGCTTGAAAGGTTGGAGCGCATACAGAATGCTGCCATGCGGTTAATCCTGGGGTGCACAAAGGACACACCAATTATATGCATGAGGCATATCCTGGCGCTACCAACAATGACGGTTAGGCATAGGGTACTTCAGGCCAAATGGTACCTGAGAGTTGCCGCAGACAGGGATCACCCGCTGCATGCAGCCATTGATATGGTCAAGGGTCATAGACTAAGACGAGGCAGGTCCTGGATGGTACAGGCAGAACTTTCTATACGACAGATGTGTGATCTAGAGACCATCAATCGTGAAAGAGAGTGGGCTGAAGTTCCGGAAAACATCATGGACTGGCACAATGTAATAATAACACTGGGTCGTGAGTGCAGAGAATGGGCAGCGGGCCGCACTGAGTTTGAAGTGCAACAGCTGATCCAGAGCAACACACATCAAGGTGACATAGTCATCTACACCGATGGATCAGTGGTGAGAAACAGACGTAGTGGCTGGGGCTTTATTGCAAAGGCTAATGGACGAGTCTTGAAAAAGGAGAGTCTGGCATATGAGACTACGACCTCCTGCATGAGAATGTGGGTGGAGGCAGTAACAGCGGCATTCCGGTGGCTAGAGGAGACCAATGCAACACACGTTGTATTAATTACGGATTCAAAGAGTATGCTTAGCAAGGTGGAGAAAGTAATGTTTCGTGTGGAATGGCTCTCGTCACTTCAGAGGTCACAGATTGTGAGAATTGTATGGGTATTTATCCCTGGGCATGCGGGGTGGGGAGGGGGGGGATGAACAGGCTGATAGGCTGGCAGGGAACGCACCTCTTGGTGGTAGATTGGATATGGATAAGGGGGAGGTGGTCGTGCGCTTGTGGGACCAGGTGGAGAAGGCGGAGGAACAGATTGAGAACCCATATGCGGAAAGAATGAGATTGCGGGGGATCGGCAGGGGTTCTGGAAGAATCTCAAAACTGAGAGGGAAGACCAGGAGAACTTTTAATCAGATAGAGGTGGGAACGATTAGTAGTATGACTCTTCGCTGGCTGTTGAACGAGGGGACGGAGCACGTATGGGAATGTCCTGAGTGCAGTGATGTCGGTTCTTAACTCAACTCAACTCAACTCTACTCAACTCGGCACACGGAAATAATAAGAACAGTCGGATATTTGCAGATTTCTTTGTATTATTATAATACAATTAGTGTGACTGCGGTAAAGCTGTTGAAATTTAGACAATATAAAATAACACGAAGTAGTACAGCTTTACATGGCAAAATTATGGAAAACACAGAACGATGAGGCGACTAGCCTTCATCAGCAAACAAACACATACACACAAGAAAACATATAATCACGGGGAAGACACTGCAGTGAATATTCATTGTTCTAATTTTTCTTGTATCTTTCCATTATTCTCATCCCTGTCTTATTGATTCATGTAGTTACTGTAGCGTATTCCTGTGATTATATTTTGTGTTGTGTGTATGTATTTGGTCGCTGCAACGTCCTGTGTGTTCTGTAATTGTGTTCTGTTAAACTATATTACTTAGTGTTATTTTATATTGGTCTTTTAGTCCGCGCTGTTTGGCGTTGGTGACCATGTCTTTCCACAGCCCTTTGTCTTGTGTGCTACCAATCATTCTGATACCGATGGTCCTCCATGGTATGCTATCAAACTGCCCAAAATTTTGTCTCTTTGTCTCCCCATGTCGCTTATTCACTCAAGCTTTCCTGTCAGCGGGAAATATTTTAGCTTTCTTCTTCTCATAACATACCCACAGAAAATGGACTGTCTTATTCTGATACGAGTATTTAGTTTGCTTTGTGAGTTAACTTCTTTCAAGATTGTATCCACCCGCAGTATTCTCAACTTTCTTCAATAAAACCACATATCAGCACCCGTTACATAATTCCTCATGTGTCTGCTAATTGTACATTATTCGCTTCCGTACATCACAGATGGCTCACTATAGCTTTTAAGAACTTTTATTCTCACCCTGATTGAAGCAGACAGATTGCAGAAATATTCTTCATATTTTGAGATGCTGTCTTTACTTGGGATATTCTACATTTAGCCTTCTAATAACATCTTCCATATGCTGTTATTGCCGGTTTATCTGGCTGAGGGGTTACAACACTTTCTCCGTAATCCCGTTTATCACGCAGAGTCTCGTAGCGGGAGAGAACTTGGAGCGGTTCGACCCCCGCTGGTGACTTTCGGGATACTGAGCCGGCCGCTCAGAAAGCAATGGCAAACTACTGAGCGTAATCTTGCCAAGAAATCAACAGACAGCTGAAAGATGCTGGTGTTGACAGCGATGTCCTGTAAAGGATATGCAAAAAAAAAAAAAAAAAAAAAAAAAAAAAAAATATGCTGTTATTAAGGTACTTAACTAATTGTCTGCCAAACAAAAAAAAGTGGTCCGGACCAAACAGAAATTCATGGCAGAAAAGGGGAAGTAGGGGTGTGTCATTATAATGCATTTAAAATTGTTAAAATGGTAGCAGATATATTGTATTATATATCCAATTAAAGAGGATTGCACAAGGAACATGGCAGTGGTAATAATTAGTTGATAGGTTAGACATATTATGACAATAATGAGAGGTTTAGTAATAACTATTGAAATTAAAGAGGTAAAAATTATTGTTAAACATTTCACTTACCAAGGCTGTATTTATAATCCTCTTATGTTGATCTTGTTTACTTTACTGAATAATCTCACATACATCACTTGTGTTCAAGAATATCATAAGAACTGCTCCACAACACCAATAAAACATAATTAAAACATAATACTTTGAAGCACATAATTTTCATACAAAATGAAAAATGTCAGTAACACACCAGCAGATTTTACTGAGAAGAAGAATATAAACACTATTTTCTATTTAGTTATAATTATTATACTTTTAAATTTAATTATTAAATACTCCTTAAATACTTTGTGATAGGCAAAACAAATTTAGGGGCATAAATGCGGTCCTTTAGCGCATTCATAATTCGATATGTGTCATCATATTATGACATATTATGACGAACTTTCTTTTTTAGTGTTCTTTTTAATTACTACGGAATAATCTAACGGACTACTGAATACTGCATGCGGTGTTAGTTTTAGAATCTTTAACAAAGTCCTTTAAATCACAATAACCATAATATAAATTTGTTTAAAAGTGTAATTTTATTAAAATATATGAGATCCAGAAACAGAAGGTGTTATCATTTCGAAGTTCAAATCACAACAATCATTTAGAATCACAACACACACATTTCAAAATAAAATATGGCCGCTAACACCCTGTTTCACACTGCGAAATCATTCTGTCTCAATTTTAAGTTGCCGAAGTTATCTGAAAATTGCAGAAACATAAGAACTGGAACAAATAAAGCACTGTTAATACTGTGGCACCCTTCTGGCACATGGGTGGCAAAATCGTTCCACTGTGACAGTATACTGGCACACGGTAAAGAATTAGTTAAATACCTAAAAACATTGACAGATGATTAAATCACCCATGGAGTAAACAAAAAATGCATCTACACCAATTTCTAAAGGCAAACACATAATAGATGATCTGTCGATTATACTTGGAGCCACAAGGCCAGATAACTGTAGAGCACTTAACTGTCCAGCACTTAACCGTCCAGCACTTAACTGTCCAGCACTTAACTGTCCAGCACTTAACCGTCCAACACTTAACTGTTCAACACTTAACTGCAACATTACAAGTAAGTCAGGAAAATGGCCATAACCCTGATTTGACACCTGACATTACACACATATGCCCGCACATGCGCGAGCACATGACCTCGCGTATAAGGAAGGTATCAAGTTAACTATCAACACATTCTAAGCTAAGACCTACACAAAGGTACAGCAGTCCAGATAACTAGCAATGTGTGTATAGCAAATACTCACTCTCCCGAGAATGGCGCCTAGTGAATATACAGTTAGATGAGGCCTTTCCACTCTATGAAGTGTATTGAGCATGTGGAGTCCCGTAGTTTGAGACAAATGGCACTCTACTGGTATTGTGATCATTATCTCTGTGTTCACGTTTACTCCCCAAACAGTTTAATGATAACCATGTTTAGGCTGTTTGGACTAGATAGTTCAAACTATTGACAAAAGAATCCTTGTATCGAAAGGGGTACGAACACATGATCACGGGGCCAGCATTCATGCTAGCAACGGCACCTCCGTGGGTCTCCGTTGCCAAGTTGTTAAGCCGCCTGCCTCGAGCTCCGAAGGTTGTGAGATCGATTCTGGATTCCGCCATTCGCTTCAATGTGTGATTTTCTCCAAGACTCATGGGGATCGTCGCTGGTGCTACATAGTTTCTTGTTTTCTGCAACAATTTTGGCAGGCCGCCCTGCGGAAAGAGATCGAGCCAAATTGGATGAAACCTGGTGCAATGAAGTCGACCTTCTCGCCTTTAAAAACCCGTTATAAAATGCACTTCCACGGGAATCGAAGTGGCGGAGGGGCTAGACACTCGCATGCCAGCCCGGTGGCCGTTGGGGCGAATCGCATCGAGATGGATTTTGAAAATCGACCACAGCTGCCATCGACCCAGCCTTAATTAGGTATCAGGAAATGTGTATGGAAGTGAAGGCACCCTGTTTAATATTGCCCACATCAGCCTTTTGTCGCTGATTTGTCTATAAAAACATAGGTCTACCATCATATGCCCAAAAGGATCCTTTATAGTCTGTAAAATGGTCCTTTATAGCATGAAAAGGTTTCCATATAGCCTGCAACAGGGTCCTCTACAGCCTGTAAAAAGAGTCCCTTACAGCCTTAAATGGGTCTCTTACAGCCTTAAAAAGGTCCCTTAAAGCCTGTAAAAGAGTCCCTTATAGCCTGTAAAAGGGTCCCTTATAGCCTGTAAATTGGTCCCTTATAGCCTGTAAAATGGTCCCTTAGAGCCTGTAAAAGGGTCCCTTATGGCCTGTAAAATGGTTCATTATAAATTATAGCCTGTAAAATGGTCCCTTATAGCCTGTAAATTGGTCCCTTATAGCCAGTAGAATGGTCCCTTATAGCCTTAAAAGGGTCCATTATAGCCTGTAAATGGTCCCTTATAACCTGTAAAAGGTCCCTTACAGACTTAAATGGGTCCCTTATAGATTGTACAAGGGTCCCCTTGTTGCACTTCCATATTTTGTTGACTGTCCTGCATTGGCTCACAAGTGGGCAGAAACAAAATCGTTTAGGGGGACACAGTTCATGTGATTGGTTGTACTCAAAGGGCCAAGGGAATACATTGGTGATGTCCAGTAACTTCAAAATAAACTAATTGGATTGCAAGGCGTGGGTGTAGAAGCCGAGTAAATAAAAGTAGCGAAGAGTAGGAACAGCGTTTCTGTGATAAACAACATATATTCTATATGAATAGTTTACACGAAGCGTCAGCAACCTATGGAACCCGTGCCAAGAATGGAAGGTGGAACAGTTTTCAATGGCACGTTGAGAGAATTGAAAAACAGTATATGTCATCGTTGAAACATTGAATAGTTAATTAAATAGAATGATATACTTCTTTTCAAGCTATTTCAATCTGTATACATTTTCAAAACGAAATATGTTAGACATTGGAATTAAAAATGTGCGAACTGATACAAAATGAATGTGGAGCAATAATGATTGATCTAGACGAAATTCTATCTCTATCCTTTCCTTCCCCTCACCCCATCAGATCTACCACCAACTGTATAGTTTTCTCAGCTACTGCATCCTTATGCCAGTACAGTTCGTTCGGTGGCAATAGCACAAAGGGCAACAATTTGATATATACTGTCATTCCAAGAATATTGGAAATGAAAACAGGCACGCGTAACGTCTGTGAAAAACTGAGAGATACTAAACTCAGACACAGTGTACAAGGAACTCCACTGCCGCAAACGAAATCACAGGGTGGAAAATCATTTTTTTTAAATATTGCTTATCCCTTACACGACGTTTCAGTCAACACCAGCATCTTTCAGCTGCTATTGATGTACTAGGCAAGATTACGCTCAGTAGTTTGCCATTGCTTTCTGAAAATCATTGAAGATACCCAAATCATAATAAAATAAAAATGCGTATACTACGACACAACGATTCGACGTTTCGATTAAAATCATCTTCCTCAAGAACAACACAAACAGATCTAAAGAAAAACATGAAATTAGAAAATTAAAAACATTCAAACACAAACAGAAAATGTCTGTTTATGACACGCTGCTAGGCCACAAAGCATGTTTCAAGAGTGTCGGGCAAATAAATATGTATTAAACCATGCGGGACTTAGGTTCGCACACTGAGCGACTTTCCACCATAACACCAGCACAACACTTCAAAGTTGCCAACCAATAGTTTACATAATTTACATTTAATTTACAGTCAAGTTTTCCTTCTATATTCATCTAACAACAACATAAAATCTAAACTTTTGCGAGGAGTTTACTAAACTCAGTGCTAAGTTAAAATTATAACAGGCCTTGTTGATTTTATTTAGAACGCCATGTCCGTTTTCTTTCCCGGTGGAGATTGCCTCGTAATAAAACAGGACAAGATGTGTCTTTGAATTTGGTATGCTTTCCGGGTCAAGGAGATGGCACGGCTGGTTCACCGTGCGAATAGACAGGGAATTAACATGGGGGTTTCTGGTGCATGCAGTGATGTATACAAACAACGACATCTCCAGAAGTTTGTTAGTTGTAGGAGAGATGTGTGGGCATGCAGGAGATGACCCTTAGGGGAACTGGGTCGTAGTGACGGGGATGTGAGTTTATGGGAGAGGGGGGATATCTAGGGGGGGGGGGGGGGATTTCTCAAATAGAAAGTAACGGTGAAGGGTGTAATTGTGGGAGAGAATTGTGAACTGAAGGTGATGGTGATGGCGCATAGGGTAATAGTGGAAGAGATGTGTGAAATTGAAGGTGATGTCGCATAGGGTAAGTGTAGGAGAGATGTGTGAATTTTAAAGTGATACCGCATAGGTTAAGTGTGTGAGAGATGTGTGAATTTGAAGGTGATGGCACATAGAGTGAGTGTGAGAGATGTGTGTGAATTTCAAGGTGATGGCGCATAGGACAAGTGTGTGAGATATGTGTGAATTTAAAGGTGATGGCTGAGGGTATAGTTGTGGGAGAGGCTGTGTGACTGTGAAGAAAATATTGTAGTTGTGTGAGAGCTATGTAATCACGAATGAGATATTTTAGTTGTGCGAGATGCGTGTGTGATTGTGAAGAAGATATTGTAGCTGTGTGAGAGGTGTGTGATTGTGAAGGAGATATTGCTGTTGTGTGAGAGCTGTGTGATTGTGAAGAAGATATTGTTGTAGTGTGAGAACATTATTGTTTGACAGTCTTAGTTGGATGTATTTCATGTGGGACCACATGTTTCGTTATAAACCATTAGTCTCTTGGTCGTGACAAATTCATCACAGTTATTATTAATATAGTGTATTTCTGTGGTTCTTCATCTTGACATATGAAAACAATTATCACGACACACTTATATAATTTCACAAAATGTTAGAATTCCAGGAAACAGGAATACTAATGTTCAGTAAAATGTTCCATGCCATCTCGCAAACAGCTCTCATGCTGTACCTCTAGTGGTATCCACATAGGCGTGCTGGCTAGGCTCACCAATGCAGGGCTGGTAGTAATGGGTTCGAATTAGCACCTAGGCGGATATTTAAAATTGTCTGGGTTCACAGGTCGACCCAGCCAACGGTAGGTATCAGAAAATGATTAGGGAAATAAAAGCAGCCGGCTTTATTCAGACCGTAATGCTCACAAAGGACTGATTGATCTTTACAAATAATGGTCTAACGTCATTTACTCAATGTGCTTTATGGCTTGTACATGGGTCTTTGGTTTAGCTTATTGAGGTTTAACGATACTTATGGGAAACAGTAATGTAAATAGAGCTCTTCAATAACGCCTCCACATAATCAGTAGATTAGAAATATTTCATTATATTCCTGTAAAAAGTAACACTGTATGGAAGAGTTGAAGGCAAACGAGCAACAATTAGGCGGCGATACAAGTGGCAAGATAACATCAAGCAATAGAGGAACGGCATTATGTATGCTTGTATAGGGTGCAATTTTAATGACTGTGCAGTGTTTGAAAACATTTCCGGTCCACGTTTTTGTATTTACCTATTATGTCGCATGAACTTTGCAGAGGGTGAATACAAAACTTGGACCGACACTATTTTCAAACACTGTAAAGTCATTAAAAATACACCCTCTATAAAAAAGACTAGATACAGGGAGTGTTAGAGGTCCTTTGCAGCTAACCTTTATTGTGGAGGCGCTGCTGGCTTGAAACCCTGGCTACATCTTGATTAACTGTAAAACAATAAGTTTACACGAAACTTTTCTCACATCTCTCAGATCCAAACATCACATCACCAGAGCCTATAACTTCTAATGCAGTGGTTCTCAACCGGTGGGGAATCCCCCCCCCCAGGGGGGAATTTTGGGATTTCCAGGGGGGGGGGGGGAGGGAATGAAGATTATTTCAAGATCGCGTTAATACAAGAACCGATTACTTGATCTTGTTTTTCCTTTTATACTTTACGCTTCTGTACGCATGACCCTTCTGAAATTCATTTTATAACGTAAGTAGATCCGCAAATCACATTATATGTACATGTCTAGACTTGTTTTAGTATGTGCTATTAAATTTAGCTTCAATTATTACGTATACTGTGTAGGGGCAGGGGGAAATTTTTAGGGAGGAAATACAAAAGGGGGGGGGGGGAATGACGTTCTAAAAATATGGTAAGGGGGGGGGGGAATGATGTCCTAAAAATATGGTGAAGGGGGAACAGACCAAAAAAGGTTAAGAACCACTGTTCTAATGTATCCCATTATAACATATCGCAGAGACCTAATGTACATGGAGCCACCCAAGTGTTATCTCCAGGAAACAAAGAGCTCCGTAGAAAGCGTTAAAGAAAACCATGATAAAGAATTTCATGGCTTGCTGCTTCTAGAGCAATCTTTCTTGATTGCATCGCATTATCTATTCTTTTGTAGTCATATGTACACACACACAACAGGCTATACGTTTTATAAAGCAACCACAGCATTTCTTGTCGTTAAAAGTGCATCTTCTTTAGTAATGCCATAACTTCGCTCGATTACTTTCTCCTGTAATTAAGAATATTATCAATTATTGCTTTGTTTATACCGTTGAGTTATAGTTTAGTGAATGCCGACATCTACATTCTTCAAGTGGATGTGATTATATATGTTTAGTCATATCTCTTTCTGGAGTGTTGCATTTTCTGTCTTTCTGCAACGTTTTATTTTTGTTTCTTTTAGCGTGGTCTTCAAAATTAATGATTTTCTTTTCATCTATGTTAGTACTTTGTGATGTTCTCTCTCTCTCTCTCTCTCTCTCTCTCTCTCTCTCTCTCTCTCTCTCTCTCTCTCTCCTTCTCTCTCTCGCTCTCCTTCTTTCTCTCTCGCTCTCCTTCTCTCTCTCTCTCTCACTCTCTCTCTCGCTATCTCTCTCTCTCTCACTCTCTCTCTCTCCTTCTCTCTCTCTCTCTCACTCTCTCTCTCCTTCTCTCTCTCTCTCTCTCTCTCTCCTTCTCTCTCTCTCTCCTTCTCTCTCTCGCTCTCCTTCTTTCTCTCTCGCTCTCCTTCTCTCTCTCTCTCTCTCTCTCTCTCCTTCTCTCTCTCTCTCTCCTTCTCTCTCTCGCTCTCCTTCTTTCTCTCTCGCTCTCCTTCTCTCTCTCTCTCTTTCTCTCTCTCTCCTTCTCTCTCTCTCTCTCTCTCCTTCTCTCTCTCTCTCCTTCTCTCTCTCTCCTTCTCTCTCTCTCTCTCCTTCTCTCTCTCTCCTTCTCTCTCTCCTTCTCTCTCTCTCTCCTTCTCTCTCTCTCCTTCTCTCTCTCTCTCCTTCTCTCTCTCTCTCTCCTTCTCTCTCTCTCTCCTTCTCTCTCTCTCTCACTCTCTCTCTCCTTCTCTCTCTCTCTCAGTCTCTCTCTCTCTCACTCTCTCTCAGACACACACCTGCAAAGCTTTTCTTTCTCCTGCTTGTATGTTCGTTTTTGTTGCTTTCCTCATGACTATCTTTTGATTTTTATTGCTTTTAAGTGGCTTTATTGTTTCTTTCTTGTTTCATCTTGTACCGTTTATGTTTTTTCTTTCTTTTTTTTTTTCTTTAGGCATCGATTCCTTCTCTCTGTCCACTGTCTCTGTCCCACTCTCTTTCTCTTCCACTCTCTCTGTGTCCCCCCCCCCTCTCTCTCTCTCTCTCTCTCTCTCTCTCTGTTCCATTCTTCCTCTCTTCCACTTTATCTCTGTCCCAATCTCTCTGTCCCAATATATCTCTGTCCAGACTCTGCTCCACTACCTCTCCGTTTCGCCCTCTATCTGTCACACACACACTCTCTCTCTCTGTTTCACACACACACTCTCTCTCTCTGTCCAACTATCACTCTCCCTCTCTCTCTCTCTCTGTCCAACTATCACTCTATCCCCCTCTCTCTCTCCCTCTCTCTCTATCTCTCTCTGTCTGTCCCACTATCTCTGTCTCGCCCTATCTCTGTCCGACTCTCTCTATTTTTCCCCCATTGTGCTGTCGTGTATTAAATACAGGTGACTTCTTCTCTCTATCTATCTGTCCCACTCTCTTTCCCTGTCTCACGCACACTCCCATCCCCCCACACACACAATTTCATTATCGTCCTTATATGTTTGTGCTGTTTTTCCCGTGGCCATGTTTTGATGTCTCATTGCTTTTAATTGACTTTATTGCTTCTTTTTTGTTTCATCTTGTACCGTTTATATTTATTTAAATTTGTATGTCTTTAAGCATCGATTTCTCCACTCTCTTTTATGTATCATGTCCCCCTCCTCTCTCTCTCTCTCTCTGTATGTATGTGTGTGTGTGTGTGTGCTTCACTCTATGTTTATTGTTTTATGTGCTCTGTATATTTATCTCTGTGAGCGTGGCTGTCTTTTTTTTTTTTCATTTACTTTTTTGGATGATTTTCTGGGTTTGACTTCATTACACTGTGTCTATCCCATATGGCTTGGTCTCTTTCCGCAGGGCGACTTGCTGAAGGCGTCGCACAATGCACGAACTCCGTAGCTCCAGCGACGACCCCCAAGAGTCTCCGAGAAAATTGCACTCGTGAACAGAACGACGTAGGCCGGAATCGAACCCACAGCCTTCGGAACGATAAGCAGACGACATACCCACTTCGCCAAGGAGACTTTCAGGGTGTGGCATTGAGAAATAGCATCAACAGAATTGATCAAGAACACCATGGACTTAGATAAGTGGATAGATCTGAACACCCGTGCTATTGTAAAAGTTACATAACGATCCTGGCTCCGTAATGAACATTTGCCGTTATTATTCTGTCACACAAATATGTGATTCGCAGGTATAACAGAGTTTGTGAACTGTGCTGAGATTCTCCTTGTGTAATCAATGAGAGGAACACGGAGCACTTATACAGATATCTGTTTGTAATTAACGGGATCCTTCATAATAAGTAAACCAGGTTGAAAAGATATACTTTTCTCTACCGGCTGTGTGAGGAAGTGGTTACGAATGCAATTCGTAATCCCGCATACCGCGATGGAAACACAGCTGCGGCCGATTCGGAAGCAGACCGCCTTAGCTGATTTTCATGCAATAGGATGAGTGCCAGTTGATCAAAAAGAAATGGCAAACTACTGAACGTTAACCTGCCAAGAGATTACAAGCAGCGAAAAAAATGCTGGAGTTCACTGCGAGGTCCTCTAAATGATATGTAGTTAACTTAACTTAACTATCACCATGTCATAGATGTTTTATGTGATGTGATTCTCATTATTTCACATCATGAGTAACAATTTTGAATGGCATATTTCTCTGTACCTTGCAACGTGCGTGCTACATAATTATATATATCATATGGAGTTATGGGATGAATCATTTTTCGGCTGAAATACTTAGGACGCATAGTCTCTGATTAAATAATTGCTGAAGCCACAGCACAGCCTCTTTCAACGGAAGGAGTTAAGAGTTGCCATGTTTGACCTATTGATTTCCTTGTCAACTTTTAACAGATTTACCGGTGTCATTATCCCGACCTTAATTGTGTCCATTTGACCGTAGGTTATCTGCAGCCCCAGGCTGCATTACATAAGATGAAAGGAGAAGAAAAGCGAAAAATACTCAAATAAACACCATCATAAATGCATCTTTGCTTTGCGTATGAATGAGGATATATGAACGTAAAAGAGAGAGAGAGAGAGCGAGAGAGATGGAGAGATGGATAGAGACAGGCTATTTATGAATGAGGATAAATGAGCGTAAGAGAGAGAGAGAGAGAGAGAGAGAGAGAGAGAGAGAGAGAGAGAGAGAGAGAGAGAGAGAGAGATGGACTGAGAGAGGTAGAATATGTATGAATGAGGATATATGGGGGAAACAGAGAAATAGCGAGAAAAAGAGAAACAGAGAGAGAGAGAGAGAGAGAGAGAGAGAGAGAGAGAGAGAGAGGGAGAGAGAGAAAGGACGGAGAGAGAGAAAGGACGGAGAGAGATAGAGAGAGATGGAGAGAGATATAGAGTATATATGTATGTATGTGTAAATGTTTGTTAGTGTGTTGGTGGTGTGCAGTCGAGAGAGCGTGCATTTGTGTGTTATTGAGTGGGCGTATAATTGAAAATTTGTGGAAATGATGTAAGTATGCATACATGTGCATGTATGTGTTTATGAACTGGTGAATGTATGTGTATGTATGTATGTATGTATCAATCAATCAATCAATAAGGTGCCGTCTCCGCAATGAAGGTTGGCTGCAATGGATCTCCAACACTGTCTGTCTCTTGCCTTGACTGTACATTCTGTCAGGCTGATGTTCGTCCATCTCGTGATGTTATCCTTCCACTTGTATCGTTGTCTGCCTCTTGCTCGCTTGCCCTCAGCCTTGACTTCCAGTATCATGTCTTTTAACGTGGCCAAAATATTTAACTTGTCTCCTCTTTATTTCTTTCATCAACTCTCTCTTCATTCCCTGTTTTTCTAGGCCCTCTGCATTTGATTATTTTTGTTTCCATGAAATCCGACCTATTCGTCTGTATATCGACATCTCCAGGGCTTCTATACGACTTTCTAGTTGCTTGTTCAATGTCCAGGCTTCCGTGCCATACAGTAGCGTTGAATATACGTAGCATTTGACAATTCTCATTTTTAATGCGTTATTAATCTCTATAGATGTTAATACTGATTTCATGCCGTTGAAAGCATTTTTGGCCATTCCAATTCTCTTTTTTATTTTCATTTCACTTCTGCAATCATCCGTTATTATATATCCAAGATAAGAGAAACTTGTTACTTGTTCTAGTACCTGCCCGTTTACTTTGATGTTCATTGATGACTTTTCCTTTTCACTAATAATTCTCATAGTTTTTGTTTTTTGGATGTTAATATCTAGGCCACATTCTGTACTGTGCTTGTTTACTTCTTCCACTAAGTCTAGCAACTCTTGCTCACTTTCTGCTAGTAACACGATATCGTCAGCACATCTAAGATTGTTTATGATTCTTGTATTGATGCTGAGTCCAGGCATTTCAGCTTGTTTAAAAATTCTTTCTGTGTATAGGTTGAAGAGGCTTGGGGACAGTACACATCCCTGCCGTACTCCTCTTTTTATCTCTATAGGTGACGAATAGTTATTACCGCATCTAATAGACGCCACTTGTTCCCAGTACAAGTTACTAATAAGTCTGATGTCCTTTCCGTCTACTCCTATATCTTGAAGGCACGTGATTAGTCGTTCATGTTGTACTCTATAAAAAGCTTTCTTGTAGTCTATAAAACAAACATATATACTTTTTTGAACTTCTATATATTTTTCAATTAACATCCTCAAACAAATAATTGCTTCTCTGGGGTCGCTGCTTTTACGGAACCTAAATTGTTCTTCAGCTACTTCCTCATCTATTTTATGTTGAATTCTTTCTTATATGATCTTGAGTGGTATCTTAGTTATGTATCTCATTAAGCTAATAGTTCTGTAATCCTCACACTCAACAGCTCTTGGCTTCTTCGGTAGTTTGATGAAAATGGATGTTTTCAAATACCCAGTATTATATATATCATTACATAATTCTGTGATAGTTTTCAATGCCAAAGCTGGATAAGGATTTTATCATCTCTGTTGTTATCTTGTCAGGACCTGCAGCCTTTCCTTCTGTCATCTTTTTAATAGCCTTGTCTACTTCAGCCTTAGTATGTTTGGTCCATCTCGAGTATTATACAATGTTGGTCTATTGAACCTATTGATCCAGAATAAATCTTCTGTGTAGTCTGTCCATCCTTTTATTATGTCAGTGTTTTTAATTATCGTTTCTCCATTTTTTCCTCTGATACAACCGTTTCCTATTATATTATTTTTCTTCTTTGTAAATCTTTTTATATGTTCATGTAATTCTTTCGAGTTGTGTTTTATTTCCAGATCCTCTATTGCTTTGCAATGGTTCTGCAGCCACTCCTCTTTGGCAACTCTGCACATGTGACATATTTCTCTATCTATTACTATATACTCTGGAGTGTTCTTTGCTTTCTTTCTTTGAGACATTTTACTCAAGATTTAATCAGTTATCCATAACTGTTTTTTCTTATTAATCTTCACTGGCAAGGTGGTATTTGCAATCTGAATACTGGTTTTTACACTTTCCCATTTTGTATTAATTTTATCCTCGGGATTTTCACGTCGATATTGTTCCGTACTTTCAATGATTAGCCCATCATATCTGTTTTTGACTAGGTATAGTTGACTTACTTCTGGTTGTTTCAATGCGGATATATCTACTTGGGGTGTCTTCGATTTCCTTATTCCTGGGTTTTTAAGTTTTATTTGTAATTTTAAAACTACAGGATTATTGTCAGAGTTGATATCAGCACCAGGGTATGTTTGGGCATTTTTAACATTGTTTTTACATCTATTTCTAATCATAATGTAGTCAATTTGGTTTCTTGTTCTATCTCCAGGGCTTTTCCATGTATACAGTTTCCTAGGGTTATGTTGGAAAAATGTATTGCAAACAATAAGATTATTTTCTTCACAGAACTGTATCAGCCGGTCTCCTCTGTCATTTCTGTTTCCCATACCATATTGCCCTACTATCTGCTTATATTTATTTTTTCCAACTTTTGCGTTCATGTCACCCATGACAATTAAGACCTCTGATGATTTTACAACTTTCAGTGTTTGTTGTAGGTCTTCATCGTATTCTTCTAGATGGTTATCACTATAATCAGTTGTTGGAGCATATGTCTGAAGAATTACTATGTTGAACCGTCTTGCCTTAATTTTGAGAAGTACCATCCTATCTTTATGAGTCCAGAATCCACTAATATTTTTCTCTAAATCTCGTTTAACTAAAATTTCTACTCCTCTCTCGTGATGTATATGCTTGCTGTCAAGGTCTCACATCCGAGGTTGCGACGCGTTGTCTGTACCAACGCCAGACAACATAACAACACGCAACCCTGAGTAATGTGAAACACGGCAGAGAGAACGCGGCGTCTTTGCCGACGCCTGGATAAGCAGCCACGCACAGCAATTGAGTTCACCCCGTGAACCGTGCAGGGGACACCAGCTGACATGAGCGTGTAGCGTGTTGGACGCCAGAACTGGCAGACGGGTTTAGGTTGTCGAATGGAGAGGTCGCATGGGTTTGCGAGAGGTGTTTGAATCTGCCTTGAGAGCTAGCCTGTATGACAGTGGGAGACTGGTCCGAATGCTTGTATAGTTTAACTGTAAGTGAGATGTTTATTGCTTGCATGTATTATTATGTATTGTAGTGATCTTGTTCATGTTGAAATGATTGCTATAGATTGTCAGTGCGCGATGTTTGTACGATAATTAATGCAACGCGTCAATAAAGCGTGTGAATAATACTTTCGGATATTCACTTCGTGTGATTTGATAGTTTGATATTACTTCACACTTGCCAGAAAACGAGCTACTTGTCTTGTGTTATGCAAGACTCTGACAAGTGCGAATGTGGTGGCTTTCGTCCGGGTTTTGAATCAAATGCGAACGTATAAATTTTTTTTTGTCCGAATTTGAAGCGAATGTGAACATGCCGATAGAAGTGCGCAAGTCATAGATTAAGGTAAAGTAACGAATTAATAGAGTTGATTTAATTAAATTATAAGTGTGAAGATATTATTTGAAGCCAACCGAGGCGTCTTCAGACTTAGCACTAAATTCAACAAATTTTGTACCTAAAATCCAAAATGGCGGCCGTGCCCTTGAATGTCATTGAGTAGAGGTAGTGTGAGCGTGAAAGTTGTTGATTGTGGTAACGACTAACAATAATACTTGACAGCATTCAAACCTTTACAGACTTCAGTGACATTACACACACCATACATTTACAAACTTTCTAATTTCGTTTAGTTTAAAAAGTACAGGGTTTTTGTGACAACTTTACCTGAGTCTGGTGAACTTCAAAAAGTTTTTGTGCGTCAACCCGAAAGACGTTCCAGTGTGATTTCGAGCACCACTGAACAGCACAGTACCCAAGGATTACTTGAGTATAAAATTTTTTTTCAGCTTTCTTTATACTTTCGTTAGTCTGGATTTAGACATTAACTGTGCTATAAATATTTGTAACTTACTAACATCATAAGTAATTTTGTTTATATTTATTCCATCATACCTATTGTTCATCATGTCTTCTTTAAACGATTGCATTGAAATGGGTTTAAAAATGAATATGTCTGGTGAGGGATTGAGAGCATGGAGTGAAAGTAAATATGCAGAATATTGTTTGAAACAAGAGCAAAGTAGTGAGAGGGATGAGAGAGCAGCCGAAAGGGCATTAAAGCAATCAGAAGTTGCTCTGAAAAGTAAAGAGGCAGACTCAGAAGCTGCTTTAAAGCTTCAACAAGCACAATCAGAAGCTGCTTGGAAGCTTCAACAAGCACAATCAGATGCTGCTCTAAAGCTTCAACAAGCACAATCAGAAGCTGCGTTAAAACAGTCAGAAGCTGCAGTGAGGCAAGCTGAGATCTTAGCACAAAGTAAGAAAGAAGAGCAAGAAACACAAATGAAAATTGAACAACTTAAAGCTGAATGTTCTAAAGAGAAAGTGAATAGAGAAACAGACAAAGATCAACCTCATAAGAAGTACCAAGGTCTGATCAGAAGTTACAACACAGGTGATTGCATAGCAGCATTCACCCAAAATTTTGAATTTGTTATGAATCATTACAAAATCCCAAAACCTGAATGGGGGATAGTATATGTAAGAAGTCTTTCTGGGGAACCTCTTAAAGTCATAGAGTCGATCCCAAATGACCTGAAAGAAGATTATCTTTACATAAAAGCAAAAATTATGTCACATTTTTTGCTAGATGAATCAGGTTATAGAGAACAGTTTAGGAAGTTGTCTCCTAAGCCAACACACACGTTCTCTGATTACATCTCAGAAATTCAAAATATTGTTTCTAAATGGCTGTCAGCAGCCAAAGTAAATGGAAGTTATGACAAATTGGTTGACCTTATGTTGAGAGATAAGATTATTGCATCTCTCCCAGCCTCCTTTTCTAAATTTTTGTTGGAATGTCAGTGTGAAAGTGTTCAACAGATTGAAAGTCGTGGCTCTGGTTATTTTGCAGCCAATAAACAATGTTTCGCTAGTGGGTTGACTAGTACAGATTTCGTAGCATCAGCTACATATGGTAAATCAAAGTCAGTGCCCCACAATAAACAGAGACCATACAAGCAAAATACTGAGAAATACTATCAGTGTAAATATTGCCAGTTTTCACACAAGGAAAATGATATGTGTGACAAACACCCTGGGTACCTCACTTACTTGCAGAATTACTTAAGCAAGCAAGATAGGGTGAGAAAGAGCTACAAACGCCTCACAAAATGCTTCCTTTGTAAAGCTTATGGCCATTGGCGCCACTCTTGTAAAGGCAAGCAAATGATTACAAAGACTAATTCAGCCATGAGTGATAGCTCTTCCTCAGACGAAGAAAGTGTGAAACATCATTTTGTAAATGCAGCACATGCCATTGAGGTGGTTCACCTTAATAGATGTACCATCTGTAATTCTTTTCATGAGGATGGCAGTTTAACATGCAGCCATTCCATACCAGATATCAATAAAGAGACCAATTTAAGAATTAACTCCCAAGGTAAATTGAATATCCACCATGGGTATGTTAATGGTAAAGCTGCTACCGTCTTACGAGACAGCGGATGTACCCTCATTGGTCTAAAGAGAGACTATATTTTACCATCACAATATAGTGGTAAATATGTCACATGCAGGACATTCTCAGGGAACATAGAGAAATATCCACTTGCATGGGCATATATAACTACACCATTCCTTACAGGAAAGGTGAAATGCGCAGTATTAACCAATCCTTGCTGTGATATTATTATTGGAAACCTTCCTGAAGTGAATGACATACCACATGACATCAATACATCATCTGTCAGTTGTAATATTGATACTACTACTTCACCTTCATCACCAATCACCATTCATGATGTATTACCACCTGTAATTGAATGTACAAATACCAACCTGGCTATGCCAGAACATACATGTAATTGTGTGAATGTAACATCAATGTGTGATGAGAATGATCGTTGTAATGTAGTAAACGCAGTAACTAGATCTACTGCACAGATGCAAGATCGAATCGATCAAACAGAGGCTTTACAACGAGTAAGTCCTGTTGTAACATCTCCTGAGACAACTAGGGAGACGTTTATAACATCTCAGAAAGCCGATCGATCTCTGCAAAAGTATTTTAAACTTATAGGCCAAAAGCCAAGAGTAGCAAAGAATGCTCAATGGTACTTTGCTCTCAAGAACGGAATTCTAACACGGTATTACACCAAAGGTTCCAGCACTATAGAACAAACAGTGCTACCGTTAGAAAACCGCAAGCAAGCATTGAATATAGCTCATGACATACCCTTTGCAGGACACATGGCTTATGCTAAAACTAGAGCAAGGTTACTTACTCAATTTTATTGGCCAAAGTTTTGCAACGATACCAAACAGTATTGCAGATCGTGTGACATCTGTCAAAAGCTTGTCAAAAAGGGTAAACACCCACAAGCTGAATTGCAAGTTACTGATTTGGCTAGTAGACCGTTTGAAAAGATCTCGGTCGATATAGTTGGTCCTCTGAACCATATAACATCTAAAGGTAATAGATACATTGTAACACTCATTGATCTATGTACTCGTTGGCCAGAAGCGATTCCAATGAAGAACATAACTTCCAACGACATCATGGAAGTGTTCTTTCATATTTTTGCGAGGGTAGGATTCCCTGATACCATCCTTTCAGATCGGGGTAGCCAATTTATTTCCTCGGCTACACAAGCCTTTACCAAAATGTTGGGTGTTAAACAATGCTTCAACAGTCCATATCACCCACATTCCACCGGTATAGTAGAAAAGATTAATGGCGATATGAAACATATGCTCTCTAAGGTAACCCAAGAACATCCTGAAGATTGGGATACTTATCTGCCTGCCATTTTGTTTGCATATAGGGAAGTGCCCCATTCCAGCACTGGGTTCTCACCATTCGAAATGTGCACATACACATACGCTATGTGCACATAGACCAGGTGATAACAAAGGCCAAGCGGGGTTTGGCAGCGATGCGGGTGATGGCGGCAGCAAACTGTGAGCAGCGCCATCTATGTCTTCTGTACGAGGGGCTGGTCATGTCTGTTTTGGAGTATGCAATGGCAATCTTGACTCTCAGCCATAAGCAGATAGAAAGGATGGAAAGGATACAGAATGAAGCTATGCGCATTATTCTTGGATGTACAAGAGATACAGCATGCAGGGCGATGCGCTACCTTCTTGATTTTCCAACCATTGAAGAGAGAATACAAGTTTGCAGGGCACGCGCCTACCTCAGAATTAACGCAAACACACAACATCCACTGCATAGTGAAATTAGGAAGGTGAAGGGCAGCAGGTTAAAAAGAGGACGGTCGTGGATGGGTCAAGCCGAAGACATTCTTCAACAGGTGTGTTCACTTGAGGACTTAGAACCTGGCGAGGAGTGGGTGCAAGGGCCAACAGACTTCTGCACATCCTTTTCAGTTTGCATCCAATTAGATAGAAAATGCAGACAAGAAAATCCGGCTGCTGTTGAGGCTGAAGTACAAGCGTTGATTTTCGAGAATTCGCTAGACGGTGACGCGGTCATCTACACAGATGGGTCGGTCGTCCGACATGTGAGAAGCTCATGGGCCTTTACAGCTCGGGCCGGAGGGAGAATTGTGAAGGAGGACTCTGGTGCTTTCACTGAAACCACAAGTAGCCTGACCATGGAAGTCATGGCAGTAAGTAAAGCAATAACATGGCTCGAGACACAGACATTCACCAGGGCTTGTTTCCTTAGCGACTCAATGAACATGATCAAGAGGATAGAGGAGGGGTCGATCCGAAGAGAATGGTTGCTGCCTCTGAAGCGGTCTCGGCTGGCAAAGATTAGTTTCATCTTCGTGCCAGGGCATGCGGGAGTACAAGGAAATGAGCGGGCTGACAAGCTCGCAGGTGAGGCTACTGTGGAGGGCGGACGCGCCATGGACCAGGCTGACATTCTGAATGCTCTACGTGATGTGAGACTTTTGCGAGAACCAAGTGATGACTGTGAATCTACAACAATGGCCAGACTGCTAGAGCATCAAATTAAAAGAGGTGTGGCCAAACAAGAACACTACGCAGGAAGCCAAAGAAGATTGATAAACCAACACAGAACTGGCGTCGTTAGCCGCTACACGCTGCGGGATTTGCTGAGGAGGGGATCCGAGCACTTATGGACTGAATGGTTCGATGTGCAGCGAGGATGATCTGTCGACTAACTAACTAACTAACATTCGAAATGTTATATGGTGCACAACCACGCGGCCCATTATCTCTGTATGAATCTGTGTTGACTGGAAGTACAACTGTGTCTATACCCATTTCACCATATGAACATGTAACATCATTGCGTGATAGAATTATGAAATCATGTATATTAGCCAAAGAAGCTCTCCAAAAATCAGGAGCTATTTACCGACAATATGCTAACAGAGGAAATAGAACTATTACACTGACGCCAGGACAGGACGTGCTTCTTCTTTTGCCAAGTGATAGACATCTCCTAACTGACTCATGGCAAGGACCGTTCAAAGTGCTACGACAAATTTCGACGGTAGATTACGAGATTGCAGTTAGGGACAAACATAAGATTTTTCATATTAACATGCTCAAACCTTATCACCACAGGCAAGACGAATAAGTAGAGACTGCAGCAAGCACCTCCATAGTGGACCAGACGGACGACAACGACACTGACGAGATACCAACACCAGGTCTTGACACGACGACCAACTTACAAGACATTAAGGTAAATCCTAACCTGACACAGACACAGACTAACAGTTGCAGACAACTGATACAAGACTACAGGACTATCTTTTCTGACAGCCCAGGACAGACAGATTTAGTGCAACACCAAATCATCTTAACATCTGACGTTCCTATTAAGTGTAGACCATATTCCATACCTATACACTATAAAGAAAAACTTCATCAAGAAATCATTGATTTAGAAACAAATCATATCATACGACGTTCACAATCTCATTTCTGTTCACCAATAGTTTTGGTACGCAAAAAGGACAACACTATTAGACTCTGTGTGGACTATCGTAAGCTCAACAGCATTACACAGTTGGATTTAGAACCAATGAGCAACTGTGAAGACATCTTGACTGAACTATCTGACTCACGTTATTTTACTAAACTTGACATGACAAAAGGCTACTGGCAGATAGCTGTACATCCTGATAGTATACATCTGACTGCATTTGCCACACCTTGGGGTTTATACGAATGGTGTAAACTACCTTTCGGATTAGTCAATGCACCAGCTACCTTCGTCAGAATGACAAGAATTCTTTTGACAGACATTGCTAACATCATTTGGTACATGGACGACATTTGCATACACACAAAGGACATGACAGAGCACATAACAGCACTACAGCAGACATTTGACAGAATTAGACATCATGGACTGACTGTAAAACCTTCCAAAGTGGATATAGCCTTTCAGGAAATTTCATTTTTGGGCTATAAGATCTCAAATGGCTTTATATCAACTGACGATAACATCATGTCCAGAATTTTGAAATTGTCGCTTCCGACAACTAAGAAACAGTTGCGAAGTGTGTTAGGTCTGTTAAACTATTATAGACAGTTTATTCCTCATTTTGCTGAATTGACCAAATGTTTCACTGATCTACTAACAAATAAACACCCTAATGTGATTGTAAACAGTGAATGTTTAAGGCCAGCATTTACGAAAATTCTTTCTTATTTTTCTAATTCACCTATTTTGAAATTGCCAAATTTGAATATTACTTTTAGATTAAGATGTGATGCGAGCTCCGTAGCCATTGGAGGTGTGCTTCTCCAAGAACACGACCAAATCTTGTACCCAGTATACTACGTCTCTCGAAAACTGAACACCAGCGAACGAAATTACAGTACACCGGAACTCGAGGCTCTTGCCATGGTATTTTCGGTACGTAAACTTTCTAGATTTTTGCTAGGCAAACATTTCATTATTGAAACAGATAATACTCCGCTGACAATTGTTACCAGAGGAACGCCTAGTAACAGCAGGGTGGCAAGACGGTCCCTTCTTCTGCAGGACTATAGCTATGAGGTTAACCACATAAAAGGTTCACAAAGCTGTCTTGCAGACCTTTTGTCGAGATGTCCATACAACGAATCTAATACCCAGTCGACACCAGAGCACAGTGCAGAGGGTGTATAAAACTGCAACGTAGATAGTGCTCAGTACCACAGCCAATTGTGACAATGTGTCAGTAACGCTGTGTACACCATTGTGATGGGGAAGATTGTATCTCCCAATGTATATAACTTATGTACATATTGTAATTCTTATTATTATCATGCGAATGAATGCGTATATAATTGTGAGATATGTGAAAGAATGAAATCAGTATTATGTAAACTAATGTGTTGTATAACTGTGAGATATGAGAAAGAATGTAATTATTATTGTAAATACATAAATATTTTAACAACCAGACACTACGGAGAAGTGTCACGGGACAACACTAGAGGATCCAAGAAGTTACCAAGCCACTAAAACGTGAGGTAATCCTAAAGTATCCAGACCGAGTTGCCCAAGACGTTTTAACAAGGTACGAAAGATGACTGCGACAGTACAATCCGAGCAGAAGACGGAAGAGATGATCCAACAGCTGATAGTAACAACTACTACTCCGTTTATAGAAGATCCATCCAGAACGGACCAGCTTTGGTTGAATGACATCACAACACATGTAATAGTACAGCTGTATACTTCCGAGTTTTTGCATATTATTAAAAGTATATAAATGTATGACGTTGTATTAAAATGTGATTTAAAATATTCCCATATACGGAATTGTATATGTTGATTTGTATAGGATGTAATCTCAGCATCATAACTTGATTGCTTCTTTACAAACGTGACTTTTTGTGCACATTTGTCAATAAGGATCAAATTATGACACTAAGAAATGAGTTTGCAATTGTAACTTGTCTTGTAAACGACGATAAATTATTGTTCCTAAATTTTCTGCATAATAACCAGGGAACATTATTCTAAATTGTTGGTGATATGTAAATATGTATTGTAACCATTAACATGTGTGCTTGATAAATAACATGTCAATGTAACATCGTTTAGATATGGACAGTATATTGCCAAAACTGTTGACCTTCATTAGAAACTCTAAACAGAGGTCTGATGGAGGAGTCATCTCAGAGGGAGATGCTCACGGCTTGACCTGATTATTTTAGTATTTTTGTTCTTGGTTGTGAGGTAGGGGCCAGTTTAGCCGATACCTACCGGACTAGCTGGGTCACAGTGAGGTAATGGCCATTAAATAGATTGTACTTGACTGTTGTACTTCATAGTGCAACATAAGTGGTGTATACATATTGTTGACTATTCACCTGTATATATTTATTATAATTGTTAATGTATAATGTTCGACTTTGACATGTTTAATAACACATAGATATATATTGTACATGAAAGGAAATCCTTTCATGAAAAAGGGGTGTGGAGAGTGTCAAGGTCTCACATCCGAGGTTGCGACGCGTTGTCTGTACCAACGCCAGACAACATAACAACACGCAACCCTGAGTAATGTGAAACACGGCAGAGAGAACGCGGCGTCTTTGCCGACGCCTGGATAAGCAGCCACGCACAGCAATTGAGTTCACCCCGTGAACCGTGCAGGGGACACCAGCTGACATGAGCGAGTAGCGTGTTGGACGCCAGAACTGGCAGACGGGTTTAGGTTGTCGAATGGAGAGGTCGCATGGGTTTGCGAGAGGTGTTTGAATCTGCCTTGAGAGCTAGCCTGTATGACAGTGGGAGACTGGTCCGAATGCTTGTATAGTTTAACTGTAAGTGAGATGTTTATTGCTTGCATGTATTATTATGTATTGTAGTGATCTTGTTCATGTTGAAATGATTGCTATAGATTGTCAGTGCGCGATGTTTGTACGATAATTAATGCAACGCGTCAATAAAACGTGTGAATAATACTTTCGGATATTCACTTCGTGTGATTTGATAGTTTGATATTACTTCACACTTGCCAGAAAACGAGCTACTTGTCTTGTGTTATGCAAGACTCTGACACTTGCCTGTCTCTTAACATGGTAATATGCATTGTTTATGTTCACATTATTAATTTGAAAATATTTCTTTTTTCTATATGCATGTAACATTCACAATAGATAATTAATGTATGAAATGTGAGTGGTTGGAAAGGCAGAAGGCAAGACGGGCCTGCGCTCCCAATGTGTGACCCTTTGAAAATAAAGTTGTGTCTTTCATTCGTTCGTTCAACCATAAGAATATATTAATATAACACAACAAAGAAGACCCCGTATGGTGATCAAAAAGAAAGGACTTTATGGCTTGATAATATCTTGAGACATGAATAAACATCGGAAGATCGAAATGATAAATGGTCCAGATTATTCTTATTACTTTTACGAGAGATAATATCTCGTTAATATATAGTACTTTTACTAGAGACTATATGGGCGATAGATAGCACTCTTCTGACAGATCCTATTCTTATAATAGCTAGTACCTTTACGAGAGATCCTTTCTACGTAACATATAGTACTTTTCCGAGGGATCGAACTGGATAATAGATAGTACGTTTCTGAGAGATCCTATCTAGTTAATAGATAGTGCTTTTCTGAGAGATCCTATCTAGTTAATAGATAGTGCTTTTCTGAGAGATCCTATCGGGATAATAGATAGTACTTTTCTGAGAGATCCTATCGGGATAATAGATAGTACTTTTCTGAGAGATCCAACTAGGTAATAGATAGTAATTTTCAGAGAGAACATATCTGGTTAATTGATAGTACTTTTCTGTGGGATCCTATCTGGGTAATAGATAGTACCTTTCATAAAGCTCGTATCTGGGTAATAGATAGTACTTTTGATAGAGCTCGTATCTGGGTAATAGATAGTACATAGTACTTTTCTGATAGATGCTATTTGGGTAATAGATAGTACTTTTCTGATAGATCCTATCTGGGTAATAGATAGTACTTTTCTGATAGATCCTATCTGCGTAATAGATATTACTTTTCGTAGAGCTCGTATCTGGGTAATAGATAGTACTTCTCTGAGAGATCCTATCTGCGTAATAGATATTACTTTTCATAGAGCTCGTATCTGGGTAATAGATAGTACTTCTCTGAGAGATCCTATCTGCGCATTAGTACTTTAATTATATCCAAAAACTGGGTAATAGGCATTGCTTTTCTGATGGCTCCAAACTTGGTAACATACGATACTTTTGTGATGGCTCCGTACTTGGTAATAGACAGTACTTTTCTGATGGCTCCAAACTAGGTAATAGACACAGTACTTTCTTTAGAGCTTCTGTGATTTTCTGTGAAGGGCTTAAGAGTATCACAACCTGGGATTCTGAGAGAAGTAGCACATTACATTGTTTTCATTTTCTTTTCATTGTACTTATTTTGTTTTATCTCTTCATTCTTCTCACCCCTTTATTATGCCTTAATGAGCCACCACAGAGTCCTCCCCGTGTTTATATGGTGTGCTTTCGGTAAATATGATCTGCAAAGCTGCATTACTTTGTGTTATTTTATATCTGTTACCATGATCTCGTGGGCTTTGCCAAGTTATCAGAGCATAGTCTACGTAGGTAAGGGAGTTGAGAATCATGTATTGCATATGTGTACGTGGGTGGGTGAGACAACATAAATAGAAGATGGCTTGTGTGAAATATTCTATCGCAGATGTTATCTCATTAGGGAAATAAATGCACAAATACACACAGTGATAAATGTATAAATAACAAGATATTAATATAATGTATATTTTTATTTCGGTCCCTTAGAACTCAAGCTTAATCCACACGTTTGCTACAACCTTTAGAACACCGGACTGATTTTTGGGTGTGATTAGCTTACCCTATTACCAGTGTAGAAAAAAGGTGTTAAAATAAACCCTTGTCCTACATCTCTATATATATATATATATATATATATATATATATATATATATATATATATATATATATATATATATATATATATATATATATATGAGTGTGTGTGTGTGTGTGTGAATGTGTGTGTATGTGTGTGTGTGAGTGTGTGTGTGTGTCTTGTGTGTTTGTGTGTGTTCAACAACATCTACGTTGATCATCCTGTAGCAATACGCTGCCGTATGCTACCGAGCGATGTGATACCTTTTCCATTAATGCCAATGTCAACAAATGCATCCTATGAACTCGCCGTGATAGCCTTTGTCACACGGCTTCCGACATTAAATGAAGCGAAAGTAAATTCGCTTTGTGAACTTCTATTTCATTTTTTGGATGCTGGAAGGGATAATTTTTTTGCGTTCTTTATTTCTTTAGGAGGTTAAACGTATTTGAAGACAAGAGAATCGAGTGTCATTGCACAGGATTATTTCCCATATAACTTGGCTTCTTTCCCCTTCAGTGGCCAGCCGAATGCGTCACAGAAAGAACGAACTCCATAGCCCCAACGACGACCCCCAGGAGTTTCCGAAAAAATTGCACATGTGAACCTGATGACAGAGTTCAGAAACGAATCCACGAACCTCGAGCCTGAGGCTCGCGGCTTAACCATTTCGTCACGAGGATCCCTATTTAGACTTTAAGAGTGTGAACATTTCATTGGCAAGAAAAATATATTTAAAAAATCTTTTCACCGAGAATTCATAACTTAGGAATTACAAGTATATTAAGAGAAATAAAGTTTGGGTCATTAAATTACGTCGGGCATATAGAAGAAGAAGAACAAAATTCACGAATATCTAAAAGAGTTGAGTTGAGTTGAGGTGAGTTGAGGTGAACTGAATTGAGTTGAGTTGAGTTGAGCCACGGACCGACACGGCAGCATTCGGAGCATTCCCATGAATGCTCCTTCATCATCTGCAACAGCCAGCTAAGAATCCCAATACTAATGGTACTTGTAGCATTTGAGTATGTGTCCGTCTGGCCTTGTACAACAGAGATAACAATGGAGAGAAGTGTATCGTGGAAGCGAATTCCAGATGAGGTAGGTAATTTAAACCCGTGTATCCACGTGAGGGGAACAGCTGCGCGAGATTCTGCAGCGGATCGCGTCGCGTTGGTTATTTACGGGGTATGTGAGCCGGTCGCTCAGAAAGCAATGGCAAACTACTGAGCGTAATCTTGCCAAGAACATCAACAGCAGCTGAAAAATGCTGGTGTTGACTGCAACGTCCTGTAAGGGATATGCAACTTTAAAAAAAAAATCAAGACAGGGAGGGCATCAAGCTAGTCATCATCATCATCATGTACCATGCCGATAAGCGTGAGCGGCCATGTTTCGCCATTTCACTCGATCACCAGAGTCGTGGATCAGCTCTATGTTCTTGTCTCAACCATACCACGTGGCCAAGCCATCCATATATTTACTTTTCTGCCTTTCCCTTGTTCATTTCCCCTCAATATTACCTGTAGCAACCAAGTTCTCTAATTTATGTCTTCTCATAACCTGTCCAAAACTATGCTAATGATAGAGACTGCTATGTGTGTTTCTGCACACGGCAAGCTTCAAGATAATGATGCATGTCTTTAATTATTACGTTAGTTTCATATCCTTTACAGGACATCGTATGCAACTGCATTATGCACTGATTTTGTGTATGATTTATTAGGCAATGTTAGTTCAGTAGGTTGCGATTGCTTTCTGAAAGGCCGACACCTCTTACCATTGATATCAACACAAAGTAACCTTCTTCTAAATCGCCGCCGACTGATTTCAAACCCTCGACTCAGTATGATGGGGAACTGTGGAACGGTGTTTCACTGTTCCCTAAGCCCCAGGTTCTTTAAACATGTAGAACATCTTGAATCTCAAAATAGGTATGAAAATGTTCAATAATAATGAACATGTATGGAATCTCTTCATACGCATGAAAATGTTCAATAACAATGAATATGTATAGAATCTCAAAATAGGCATGAACATGTTCAATAATAATGTATATATATATATATATATATATATATATATATATATATATATATATATATATATATATATATATATATATATATATATATAAATCTTAACATAGAATAAACATGTTAAAGAAGAATGAACATGTATATAATCTTAACATACCCGGGAAGATTAACCCGATCAACATATGCCCTTAGAAGTTGGATGTGTCGGCCTAACGGCGCAAGGACGCAGCTATGTTGTAAACAGTCACAACGCAATCACGTCCGAAACAACTCTCCGTATGAACACAAATGAAGAAGAAGAATCTCAACATTGGCATGAAAATGTGCAATAATAATGAATTTGTATAGCATCTCAACATAGACTAGAAAGTGTACCATAAGAATGAAAATTAATTGAATCTCAAATGAATATGATTGCCCACAGGAGAGAAATATAGACAAAGAAGAAGAAGAAGAAGAAGAAGAAGAAGAAGAAGAAGAAGAAGAAGAAGAAGAAGAAGAAGAAGAAGAAGAAGCAGTAGCAGCAGCAGCAGTAACAGCAGCAGCAGATTTGTACACACATTCAAAGGGACCATTTCGCTACCACGACAACTGCTTCAAACCTAAGTGCACTTCATTTAAATCAGTCGTATTTCCACCGACCTAACAAACGCTACAATGCTATCTCCATGGTATTTCCACTACATTTTGTAACGAAAGCTTCAACTGACCGAGCTTTTAAAGAAAACACGTCAGAGGCTGGGCATGCAGTTCTGGAATGTCAATCTCGAAACGATAAGCGGTTTGATAGTAAGTTGATTGGGAAGTGCTTAGAACACGGACAAGTGTGTAATCATTCCTACAGTGTATAGCTTATATTATGTTCCGATTTGAATATCTTCATTCACGATCAATTATTTTGAAAACTGTCTGTTTCATCGTTATGAAATTTTTTCAGCCGACTTATATTTACCCCAACCCAAGGAATATGTCTTTGATAGGTCCAAATACAACTTAAATCATCAAAAGCGGCGACATTCCTTTGATGTTTTGCTGAACAACTAGTGATTTCTCGCTAACAAAATTAAGTTTACAGTAATTGGAGACCTGCAAATTCAGATGACACACAAAGGCGTATCCGGATTCGTATGGGAGTGGGTGCAATGAAAGGAGTAGCTTAAATTCGACAGGGTCGGCTGCATTGCACCGGGATTTTATCCCATATGGCTCAGTTTATTTCCGTAGCGCGGAAAGCGTCGCACAAAGTACGAACTCCGTAGCTCCAGCGACGACCCTCGGGAATCTCCGAAAAAATGCACTCGTGAAATGAAGGACGCGGCCCGGAATCGAACATACAACCTTCGGAGCCCGAGTCAGACGGCTTGACCACTTCACCACGGAGAATCCCGAGAGGGGTGCAATGTGTAATATTAGTAAAGACAGAGAATTTACAGAGGCACGGGGTAAATAATTTGTAAATTAACAGGAAAGTAGAAGGACTATATTTCTTACCTTATTTTTTTCATTTCCTTCTTGTTTCTTCAGCTGATGCTGATGTTGTAATGCCTGCAATTCGTCTGAATAGTTGGAGCAAAATATCCCAGTAAGTGTGTACGTAGATTAAGGTATGCGATCTGCTCAGACCTTAATCTGTGTCGGACGATTCCAGTAGGTTGATGATTGCTCTCGGTTGCATAAAATTCAGTTCATCCTTTCTCCAATAGTCCTCTTCCTCTTTCAACACATGGTCCTCACATTTTTTCCAGTAACTTTTATCAATATTTAATAGCGCGGACAGACAGACAGACAGACAGACAGACAGACAGACAGACAGACAGACAGACAGAAAGGTAGGTAGGCAGAAAGGTAGGTAGGTAGGTAGGTAGGTAGGCAGAAAGGTAGGTGGGTGGGTGGGTCGGTCGGTGGGTGGGTCGGTCGGTCGGCAGGCAGGCAGGTAGGCAGGAGATAGATAGGTAGGTAGGTAGGTAGCCAGCCAGCCAGCGAGACAGCCAGCCAGCCAGATAGATAGATATCTAGATAGATAGATAGATAGATAGATAGACAGATAGATAGATAGATAAATGGATGGATGGATGGATGGATAGATAGATAGATAGATAGATAGATAGATAGATAGATAGATAGATAGATAGATAGATAGATAGATAGACAGACAGACAAACAGGCAGGCAGGCAGGCAGACAGACAGACAGACAGACAGACAGACAGACAGACAGACAGACAGACAGACAGACAGACAGATAGATCCCGCCAGAAGCCGGGCCTTGTCAGATAGTTTATTTATATAATCACGTTTCATGGAAGAACCCCCATTTGGAGACACCTCTGTTTAACTTCGCGCTGTTTGTTTCAAAACGGAAATCACGTGAAAATTTTAAAAAATGCGGGGACGTGTCTTGGTGAAGCTGTAATACTGTTAAAATGATGGACGTAATCTCTAAGTCGTAATTTATATACCGCATATAAACAAACTTTGAAATCTGCTGTAAAATCTCCAGAACAAAATTTTTTTTGTTGGGTGGACATAATGATAAGGTTATATACTACATCTCATCATTTTTCCTCAGTTGGTTACTTAGATATTGAATTTTATATTGAGGCAACAAACAAAAAAACACATTTTTTTTTTTATAGAAGCAGTATTGCTGGTGGTAGTGGTAGTTGTAGTAGTGTTAGTAGTAGTAGTTGCAGTAGTAGTAGTAGTAGTAGTAGTAGTAGTAGTAGTAGTAGTAGTAGTAGTAGTAGTAGTAGTAGTAGTAGTAGTAGTAGTAGTAGTAGTAGTAGTTGAAGTAGTAGTAGTAGTAGTAGAAGTAGTGGTGGTAGGGGTAGTAGTGGTAATAGTAGTAGTAGTAGTAGTAGTAGTAGTAGTAGTAGTAGTAGTAGTAGTAGTAGTAGTAGTAGTAGTAGTAGTAGTAGTAGTAGTAGTTGAAGTAGTAGTAGTAGTAGAAGTAGTAGTGGTGGTAGGGGTAGTAGTGGTAATAGTAGTAGTAGTATCATTAGTAGTAGTAGTAGTAGTAGTAGTAGTAGTAGTAGTAGTAGTAGTAGTAGTAGTAGTAGTAGTAGTAGTTGTAGTAGTTGAAGTAGTTGCAGTAGTAGTAGTAGTAGTAGTAGTAGTAGTAGTAGTAGTAGTAGTAGTAGTAGTAGTAGTAGTAGTAGTAGTAGTAGTAGTAGTAGTAGTAGTAGTAGTAGTAGTAGTAGTAATAGTAGTAGCAGTAGTAGTAGCAGTAGTAGTTGTAGTAACTTCAGCGGAAGTAAGGTAAATAGCAATATTAATAGTATATAAAGTCGATAATATTAATAACAATAATAAACATAATAATAGTAATAATAATAATAGTTATAATTATTATTACTACTATATTCAAGCGGCCATAAGGATTGAAAATAAAATAGATCAACGTCGGCCTATTACGAGAGGTGTAAGATAGGGATGTGTAATGTCGCCGGATCTTTTTTTTTCCATTGTGCATTGAAAATATTTTCAGAAATGCAGAAGATATGAAAGGTATAGTCATTGGGAGACGTAACATCAATAACATTAGATATGCGGATTATACTGTCTTGATTGCAGACAATAAACGGGATCTGCAACATTTAGTATATGCGGTTGATGCACACAGTGCATAACTAGGGTTATAATTAAATTGTAAGAGGATACAGATTATGGTCGTCACTAGGAAGAGGGAAATAACACAATGTAATATAAAAGTAAATGGGAATATTCATAAATAATTAAATCGGTGTAATTATCTTGGAACAGTTATAACATCTGATGGGAGATGCCTTAACGCTGTGATTCTCAACCGGTGCGGAATCCCCCACCCCCACCCCAGGGGGGAATTTTAGGGTTTCCAGTGGAGGAATAAAGATTATTTCAAGATCGCATTAATACAAGAATCAGTTACTTGATATTGTTTTTCTCTCTAAATTTTACGGTTCTGTACTTCTCGCCCTAAGGAAATTCGTTTTATAACGCAAGTAGACCCGCAAATCACGTTTTATGTAGACGTCTAGACTTGTTCTAGTATGTGTTATTAAATTTAGCTTCCATTTTTATGTATACTGTTAGAGGGTGGGGGTGGGGGGTGGGGGAATTTATCGGGAGGAAATTCGGAAAGGGGGAGGGGGAATGACGTTCTGAACATAAGATAAAGTGGGGGGGGGGGGGGCATGGGCAAAAAAAGGTAAAAACCACTGCCTTAATGCGATTAGAACAAGAATCGCCATGGCGAAGATAGCCTTTCAAGATGAAGAACATGCTGAGAACAACGAGAAAAAGATTATTGAGGTGCTACGTAGAACCTGTACTTTTGTATGGATGTGAAGCGCGGACAATGAGTAGACAAGCTGAGAAACATCAGATGGCTTTGGAAATATGGTTTCTGAGGAAAATGCAAAGAATGCCATGGAAAGACAGAAAATTCAATGACCAAGTCTTACCAAGAAAAAAAAAAAATTAAAATCGTATACTGATTAGAGAACGTAGACTTACAGTTCAAATTCTTTGGTCACGTTATGAGAAGAAATAAATTGGATAATTTCGTGACAACTGGCAATATCGAGGGGAAGAGAACAGGGGAAAGGCAGAGAAGTAAATACGTTGATGGCTTGGCCACGCGGTATGGTCGAGACAAGAACACAGAGCTGATCCACGACTCTGGAGAGATGGTGAAAATGACCGCCCACGCTTATCGGTACGGCACATGATGATTGAATTATAAAATAAGTAAGTGACTTAAAATAAGTGCACTAACGGCGGTCGAGCTAGCGAAGTTGATAGCGAACTGCTATGGTAGTGTGATGAGCACTGTCGGGGGCAGGTTCGACCCCCGTGTGTCATAGTGAGGAAAAGACTGACCAACTAACCTCCCTGCTCTCAGGTCTACAAAATGTAATAGGGATATCGCCTCAAAGATTCATAGCAGGAAACTGCTCCGGGAGATAATTTCTTAATTGATTTAGTGCCGAAGGATACTATGTCGCCTAATGTGACTTCCCATTTGGACAGAAGGACGATATTTCGCCATACCAGTGTCATCGAGTTAGTTTTTATTTTTTTTCGTGGTATCTTCCCCGATTTCAATACTCAATTAATGGAAATGTACATTAAAATACTTTTTTCATTTCATTGTTTTGTTTGTTTGTTTGCCGCCGAATCATTTAAAACAACATGAATAATAATTCAGAAAGAACAGACCCAAAATACCAAGAATCAAGATATAAAGACACACATAAATGAATCAGAAAGCAAAGGCAAACTACTGAATGTAAACTTGCTAAGAGACCACAAACAGCCATAAAATGCTTGGTTTGACTGCTACGTCCTGTAAAGGATATGCAACTAGCTTTCCCTTTTAATAATAATAATAATAACAATAATAATAATAATAATAATAATAATAATCAGCGTTATTACTTTTAAAAATCAAAAAGTGGAAATTATGTAGGAAGTAAAGCTTTTTTTAAGGATTAAACAGAAAGAAGTTGGAAATCTCAGAAGTACATATATGAAAGACTACATCTAACGAGACGTCACTTTGATAAAGAGATTAAAGGCAGACAAATGTTGGTAATTCCAAGTCCGTAGGCCTGGATATTAAATTAACAGGTATGTATTCCAAAGTCTACAGACAGAAAAATGCCATACATATGTAGTACACGTGACACGGTGGCTCTCACACTGCATTGGAATCGGGTTTAGGTTATATATGCACTAATCCTTCCTTCCTTCCTTCCTTCCTTCCTTCCTTCCTTCCTTCCTTCCTTCCCTTCCTGCCTGCCTGCCTGCCTTCATTCCTTCCTTCCTTCTTTCCTTCCTCCCATGCAGCATGATCCCTCTCTCAGCCTGTCTAGTTCATTCCAGAAGAAAGATTACAGCAATACATCTGGAACAAGACAAGCTGCAGAAGCTGCCGGATTAGCAAAGCAATGCCCTAACTGTCTGACTGTCGGAGCTTCGATCCTAGACCAGCTGCCAACCAAGGCCTAGGGCCTGGTCTGCCCTGCCATGACATTTTGTCTTTAGGCTGCATTTCCTTGCACCAGGATAAGGCTTTTACCCTCCCAATTTCGCTCTTCCGTCCGAAGCTGTTGGTACATTGTGGGGTGCCGGGTTTGGTAAGCGCCGCCCAACGTTCGGCGCTGACAGAAAGCAGGTAGTACCGTTTACTGCCTTTACTGTAGCTCAGTCATATCTGACTAAGACCTGACACTAATTGAAATAATATATAAAGTAATAAAACCAACACACTCCTTCAATGTAACCTAGTCATAAATGTCAGTTGAAAGAAGTGATCTCTGGCCTCATACGGTATTCTGTTTGGGAACCTCTGTACCAAGTTATTAAAACATCCAGACATGAAAGCCATATCTGTTCCTGAGTTATCTAAATATGTGAAAATGTTCAGCTTGTGGTGGTGTCTTTAGCATACCGATCCTTGATATTTAGATAAGTAGGTTTGTTACCTTCTGTATGGCACACATTCATATTTATCGGAAGCTGTGAAATCATAGCTCTTGATTGTATACAGCGATGCGACCCGCAGAACAAGTGGTCAGTCTCAAACAGCATATATTGTGTGATCGACTCTTTTCTATGAATACGAATCACTTTGCCATGTACATGAACACAGTCTCACAAACACAACTGAAAACAGTAAACTGATTAGAGAAATGAGACGAAGACAGTCACAATCTTTTGGACACGTTATGAGAAGAAATACATTTAAGAACTTGGTGATAAATGGCAAGATTGGGGGTGGGGGGGGGGAGCAAGGGGAATATAGAGAAGTAAATACCAGGATGGCTTGGCCACCTGGTATGGTCGAGACAAGAACTCTGAGCTAATCCACTACTGCGTTGATAGCATGAATTGACAAAACATGACAGTCCACGCATATCGGCATGGCACATGATGGTGATGATGATGAATTGTTGGTAAGTTTACTTTCAGTAGTTTGTTATTGCTTTATGAACTGCCGACACTCATACCAGTGTATGAAATCCAACAAGAGGCGGTATGCTGCCAAATCGCCCACAGCTGTGTTTCGAACGCGGTATGCGGTATGACGAAGAGCGTCAATACACCATCGCCACAGAGTCGGTTCTGTTGGACGTACAGTAACTTGCGTAACCTAGTTTCTAACTGAAAGCCTGAATTGTCTGTTCATGTACAAACGTCGCTGCAAATGAGGGTTGTCATCAATGCCATATACGCGGACTGAAAGCATGCTTTTCATCTACACAGCGTACCAGGGAGGGAGTCGGGAAATGATGTGACATTTGAGAGAAGATAAAGACTTCTTGTCCGACTGAACTCGTTAAGTAACATACCACTCTGGACAGAAGTGGCAGATGCGTATTATATTTATATGATGACAGTAGTTTTAGAACACTTGTTTATCTATGGGAATGCTTGAGAGAGAGTGAGAGAGAGAGTGAGTGAGACACAGAGAGAGAGAGAGAGAGAGAGAGAGAGAGTGAGAGAGAGTGAGAGAGAGAGTGAGTGAGGACACAGAGAGAGAGAGAGAGAGTGAGAGAGAGAGTGAGTGAGACACACACAGAGAGAGTGAGAGAGAGAGTGAGTGAGACACACAGAGAGAGAGAGAGAGAGTGAGTGAGACACACACAGAGAGAGAGAGAGAGAGAGAGAGTGAGACACAGAGAGAGAGAGTGAGAGAGTGAGTGAGACACAGAGAGAGAGAGAGAGTGAGAGAGAGAGTGAGTGAGACAGAGAGAGAGAGAGAGAGAGAGAGAGAGTGAGACACAGAGAGAGAGAGAGTGAGTGAGACACAGAGAGAGAGAGAGAGAGAGTGAGTGAGTGAGACACAGAGAGAGAGAGAGAGAGTGAGTGAGACACAGAGAGAGAGAGAGAGAGAGAGAGTGAGTGAGACACAGAGAGAGAGAGAGAGTGAGTGAGACACAGAGAGAGAGAGAGAGAGTGAGTGAGACACACACAGAGAGAGAGAGAGAGAGAGAGTGAGTGAGACACAGAGAGAGAGAGAGAGAGTGAGTGAGACACAGAGAGAGAGAGAGTGAGTGAGACAGAGAGAGAGAGAGAGAGAGTGAGTGAGACACAGAGAGAGAGAGAGAGAGAGAGTGAGTGAGACACAGAGAGAGAGAGAGAGAGAGAGTGAGTGAGTGAGACACAGAGAGAGAGAGAGAGAGTGAGTGAGACACAGAGAGAGAGAGAGAGAGAGAGAGAGAGAGTGAGTGAGACACAGAGAGAGAGAGAGAGAGTGAGTGAGACACAGAGAGAGAGAGAGAGAGAGAGAGAGAGTGAGTGAGACACAGAGAGAGAGAGAGAGAGAGAGAGAGAGAGAGTGAGTGAGTGAGACACACAGAGAGAGAGAGAGAGAGTGAGTGAGACACACAGAGAGAGAGAGAGAGAGAGAGTGAGTGAGACACAGAGAGAGAGAGAGAGAGAGTGAGTGAGACACAGAGAGAGAGAGAGAGAGAGAGAGAGAGAGAGAGAGAGAGAGAGAGAGTGAGAGAGAGAGAGTGAGTGAGACAGAGAGAGAGAGAGAGAGAGAGAGAGAGAGAGAGGCATAGTCACGTCAACATCGTGTACGTGTGTGTATGTATATATATATATATATATATATATATATATATATATATATATATATATATTCATATCCTTTTACAGGACATCGCTGTCAACACCAGCATTTTACTGCTGTTGTTGATATCTTGGCAAGTTTACGTTCAGTAGTATGCCATTGCTTTCTGAACGACCGTCTCCCATATAAACTCATTAAAACCCAGGGCAAAGCGGTCTGCTACCAAATCGGTCGCAGATGTGTTTCGAACGCGGGTAAACGGGCTTAAGAATCGCGTCCGTAAGGCCTTAGCCACGGAGACCGGCAAATATATGTTTTGTTTACAGTGAAACCTCAGTTTTCGTTTCTTTCGGTTTACGTGGATTTTTTCTCCGCGCAACATTTGTCTCTGTTTTCGTCGGTTGCCTCGGAATTCGTCGGCGTTTTTACAGGACCTCGCTGGTCATTTTGCCAAAGCAAAGGAACGCACGCGTTCTTATGCTTAGTTAGGTGTTGTTTCTTATTGTGTGAGCATAACTTGCTAATAGTATAACCTTTTCCTGTTAGCTCTATCATGGAACCAAAGAAAGTTTCCAGAGCAACAACCCTTCAAAGAAGAAGCTCATGAAACAATTGAATAAGGTTGCTGAAATTGGCCGCATGTACGAAAAGTCGCCATCCACAAAAGGTTCCAATGTGACGAAAAATCAGCAATACAGGTGGTTAATATAACGAAAGGCGTTAATGTGCTAACGAAATAGAGATTGCAAACAATTGAAGATGTAGAACAGTTATTATTAATTTAGATAAATCAAAACCAGTTAGATGGTGATTCTGTTTTGGTGGCAATCGTATGTGAAAAGGCCAGACAGTTGTATGCCGATCTCATCAAGAAAATGACTGAGACGAGTACTAGTGTATCTAGTGATTTAAAGGCCACAAGAGAATGGTTTTAAAAATTCAAGAGGCGCACTGGCATACGCAGTGTCACTAGGCACGTCGAAGGTGCGAGTTCGGACAAGTCTGGGATCGAAAAATTGTATAAAACACTATATTTATTCCCGGTAAAATGTGTTTTTGTTATTTATTTTAGAGTGTCTAAAACGAATTAATTTGATTTACAATGATTCATATGGAAATATTGCCTCGGTTTTCGTCGGTTTCTGATTTCGTCGACAGTTTTCGGACGGATTATCGATGAAAACCGAGATGTAACTATATATATATATATATATATATATATATATATATATATATATATATATATATATATATATATATATATATATATATATATATATATATATATATATATATATATCCCTGCTATCGAAATTGTTCTGGGTGCCGAAACCATCAGAAAGAACAACGGAAGCTATTCAAAACAATGTTTTCCTTTAGTGAATTTAAATCCGGACGCGATGCAGCTAAACATTCCAGTCAAAAAGGGGAAGATGGGATACACATATGAACTGAACAGAACACTTGTGTGCCAACGATCTGTTGGTGGCTCGATGTCTTGGACTCATTGACAGATTCAACAGGAACATCAACTCACGATGAATACAGAACTGAAGTACAGAACTGTAAAGTATGGAGGGAAAAACAATGTCAAGTAATCGGTTCTTGTATTAACGCAATCTTGAAAAAATCTTAATTCACACCCCCGCCCCCACCCCAGGAAACCATAAAATTCCCCCTCCCCACCGGTTGAGAACCACTGGTCTAGACACGACGCTACTCCGGCTTTCCATCTGCCTGTACTAAACGCAACTCTACCGAGCCTCCCTGTCTGCCTTTAATAGACAGAAAATACTTGAGATCCTTTGCAGAGTATCCTGACTGTGAAGACAGGACGTTATCAGGTTCTAACAAAGGTTAAAGAGAGACAGTACAGTCGTCCGAATGTTTATTAATCGTGTTATACCTAGTACAATTTCTTTCATTGAATGAACGGTTGTCCTCATTGGGATGTGAGATGGAGTCTTTTAAATGCTACGTGAAAGAAAACAGACAATATTAACTGTTGAAAGAACACACATACATTTAATTTTGTAAAGAAATAAGATAGTATTAAGTGTTGAAAGAACACAGATACTTTTAACTGTTGAAATAAAAGATTGTATTAACTGTTGAAAGAATATAGACAGTATTAATTGTTGAAAGAACACAGATAGTTTTAATTATTGAAAGAGCACAGACGGTATTACTTGCGGACAGAACAAAGATATTATTCATTGTTGAAAGAACACAGGCAGTATTAACTGTTGAAAGAACACGAACAGTATTCATTTTTGAAAGAGCACAGACGGTATTACTTGTTGACTTGTTACACAGGCGGTAATCATTGTTGAAAGAACACAGATAGTATTCATTGTTGAAAGAACACAGACAATATTACTTGTTGAAACACACATACGGTAATTATTGTTGAAAGAACACAGACAGTATTACTTGAGGACAGAACAAAGATATTATTAATTATTGAAAGAACACAGATAATATTCATTGTTGAAAGAACACAGACAGTATTACTTGTTGAAACGCACAGACGGTAATCATTGTTGAAAGAACACAGACAATATTAACTGTTGAAAGAACACGAACAGTATTCATTGTTGAAAGAACACAGTATGTATTCATTGTTGAAAGAACACAGACAGTATTAACTGTTGAAAGAACACAGACAGTATTACTTGTTGAAAGAACACAGACAGTATTCATTGTTGAAAGAACACAGACAGTAGTAACTGTTGAAAGAACACGACCAGTATTCATTGTTGAAAGAACACAGCATGTATTCATTGTTGAAAGAACACAGACAGTATTAACTGTTGAAAGAACACAGACAGTATTCATTGTTGAAAGAACACAGACAATATTCTTTGTTGAAAGAACACAGACAGTATTCATTGTTGAAAGAACACCGTCAGTATTCAGTGTTGAAAGAACACAGACATTATTAATTATGAAAGAACACAGACTGTATTAATTGTTGAAAGAACACAGACAGTATTAATTGTTGAAAGAACACAGACATTATTAATTATTGAAAGAACACCGTCAGTATTAATTGTTGAAAGAACACAAACAGTATTAATTGTTGAAAGAGCACAGACAGTATTAATTGTTGAAAGAACACAGACATTATTCATTGTTGAAAGAACACAGACATTATTAATTGTTGAAAGAACACAGACAGTATTAATTGTTGAAAGAACACAGACAGTATTAACTGTTGAAAGAACACATACAGTATTCATTGTTGAAAGAACACAGACGGCATTCATTGTAAACCAGTTTGACAGCTCCCCAAGACAGAAAAACAGATCTAGTGGGATATGAGTACTGCTTATTCTAACGATGTAACCGGAAAATAGCTACTACCATGAATGTGTAAGTCCAAAGCAAGCAAACATAAACAAAACGCCACTATCATGACGAGAAGTCAATTGTTTAGTCCAACCGACTAGTGTAAGGGTTGAACCCGCTACCTCGGTATGAGCACACCGAAAGTTTACGAGCCAGCTATCTTATCCATTCGGCCATGCTAACCTTTACATCATAGTTATGATAGACATATGTATGTATACATTTAGAAAATAAGAAACTCAAGAAGAATAAAATCCCCAAGCTGTAAATTAAACTGCAATACAGAACTGCGCTGGAATTAAATATTGTATTATAAAAGAAAAGCAATTGAGTAATAGAGAGCGAGAGAGAGAGAGAGAGAGAGAGAGAGAGAGAGAGAGAGAGAGAGAGAGAGAGAGAGAGAGAGAGAGAGAGAGAGAGAGAGAGAAAGATCATGCCTCCAGCTAAGAGCGCAGCAGCATTGGAAAACTGAGAAAAAATGAACAGGATCACCAAGAAAGTTGTCAATGACATGTTAAGTGCTAATGGGCGAAATAAATTGTATGCGGGAGTACTATTTTAAATGATGTTATGTGACAGAGATGAACAAATAAGAATTATTTGAAACGATGTTATACAGAGACAAGATGAAAACACAGCAATGCAATCATGAGTGAGAGAAGATATAGGAAAATAAAATATGCGAGTAAGTTTGCTTTCTCACATATGATTTAGGAGTGTTCTTTCTATCGCTGATTCTCTGTATGTTTCTTTTTCCTTCTCTTTTTCACCTTCCTCACTTCTTGTCTATCTCATCGCTTTCTCTCTCTCTCGCTCTCTCTTTCTCTCTCTCTCTCTCTCTCTCTCTCTCTCTCTCTCTCTTTCTATTTCTCTCTATGTCTCTCTCACCTCTACTCTGCTTCAAGCACTCTTCCTCACCCTCTGTCTCCAGTTATCCTCCTCTGCCCAACTTCTTTCTTTCTGCTTCTCTCTCTCATTCTCTTACTCAGTCTGTTTGTTTCTTTGACTCTCTGTTTCTCTCAAATTCTCTCATTCTTTATATCTCTCTTTCTGTCTGTAAGTCTCTCTTTCTGTCTTTCCAAAACCCATCGCTTTCTCTTTCTCTATCCTTGCTCGTTTCTTCTCTCTGTCTCTCACTCACTCTCACTCATGTCTCACTGCCTGCCTGCCTGCCTGCCTGCCTGCCTGCCTGCCTGCCTGCCTGCCTGCCTGCCTGCCTGCCTGCCTGTCTGTCTGTCTGTCTGTCTGTCTGTCTGTCTGTCTGTCTGTCTGTCTGTCTGTTTCGGAGTTTTCTCACACTATTAACATTTAAAAAGCCATTATTGGCGTAACAAAACAATAATGATACCATATATGTATGAGAGGATTACGAAAAAAATAAAAACAGGTCTACGGAAACAAAACATCTCGTAAACTTTTCTCATCATTATCATGATGAGCCAAATCCTCTCGGCATATTTGGAGTAGATATATAAACACACTCAAACACCAGGATTCGTCTCTTAAAAATAGTGACATGCGTCTAATATGCTAATTTCAACCCAATGCAACTGAACCGGGTACGATTTAATGTTTCAAAATAAATATGAATATGACTATAAATATACATTTAAAAATAAGCTCAAGTTTTGTGTTATTTTAATGTTATTTTACGAATCAAACCCTTAGAACATCAAAACAACTTCTCTAATAACTTACCAAACGATTTATATTCGCCTCATGTCTTAAACCACAGGTGCCTATCTGCGAACACGACCTTTCTCCGGACGTTCACAGCTGAATACAGGTTTTTGGCGCGGACTCGGTGCAGACGGGAGTAGATGAGTACTGATGAAGCACGCGCGAGACACCACTCGCCGTCTGTTAAACCTCGCCTTGCCGTCGGAGTGATGGACGGAAATGGTGGACAAGTGGTCAGTGGTCGCTGAATAACTTTACCTTCAAAGTCGGGTCGGTAGATGCGCTGATAATGATATATTTCACCCGTGATCAGAAATGTATTGCCGGCTGATGTAATTCCCTTGTCGCTGATTCCTGTAGGAAGTTGAACGGAAAGGGTGCCTATGGGCCATAGACTGGATGTTAATATTGTATTCTCGTATATGTCATGTCGTTTTCCCATTGTCTCTATCCGGTTCAACCTCAGAAGAGAAGATATAATTAGGGTCCAACTAGTCCACAGATTAATAATCAAGCTACTGAATCAGAAACATTTGCACGATCTGCAACATTTAGTAGATACGGCTTTGTAAGAAGACAGATTATGGTCTTTATTAGGAACCACAACGTAATATACAAGTAAATGGGAATATTCTTAAATAAGTGAATCGGTACAATTATCTTTGAACAGTCATAACATCTGATGGCAGGTACCTTGAAGAGATTAGAACAAGAATCACCATGGCGAAGGTAGCCTTTTGCAAGATGGAAAACATCCTGGTTAATAAAAAGATGTTAATTGCAACGCGAATAAGAGTGTTGAAGTGCAACATAGAACATGTACTTTTGTATGGATGTGAAACGTGGACAATGAGCAGACAAGCTGACAAACATCTAATGGCTGTGGAAATTTGGTTTCTTAGGAAAATGCAAAGAATACCATGGACAGACAGAAAACCCAATGACCAAGTCTACCAGAAACAAATGAAAACAATAAACTGATTTAAAGAATTAGACGTATACATCACAATCATTTAGACATCATTTGAGAAGAAATAAATTGAAGAACTTGATGATAACTGGCAAGATTGAGGGGAAATGAACAAGGGAAAAGCAGAGAAGTAAATACCTGGATGGCTTGGCCACGTGGTATTGTTGACACAAGAACAAATAACTGATCCATGACTCTGGTGATCGTGTGAGATGGCGAAACAAGACCGCCCACGCTTATCGGCATGGCACATGATGATTATGACTGAATCGGCCACATGTAGGATATCACTTTGAAAGGGAATGTTGCCCAGATGAGGTAATGACATTTGATTTAGTTAGTTAATATAGTAACTCTCTGTGACAGAATCCTGCTCCGCGGCGAAGGAGTTACGGATGCAGATCGTAATCCCACACAAAGCGTTCGAAAGACGGCTGCGGACGATTTGGCAGCAGACTGCCTTGTATTGGTTTTCGTGAAATGGTTTGGGTACCGGTAGTTCAGAAAGCAATGGCAAGCTACTGAACGTAAACTTGTCAAGAGATCACAAACAGCACCCACCCCCCCCCCCCCCCAAAAAAAAAAAATGCTAGGATTGACTGCGATGTCCTGTAAAGGATATGCGACTAACTTTTTGAGACAGAAAGTGCTGGTATTACCAATTAGATCTTTCTCTTCTGCCCTTTCATCCCCAATTGGGGCATAGAACAAGAAATAAGAAAACTCTCAACAAGCAGTTCTATTTATTTGCTAGCTTCGGCAGCTCTTGGTGGGGTGGGGGTGGGGGTGGGGGGGGGAGAGAGAATTAGCGAAGTGGATAGCGAACTACGCTGTGAATGATATGAACACGGGTGGACATGGGTTCCACGCGTGGGCTCGTCGCTTGTGAAAGTGAGGGAAGGACTGGTCACCTATTCCTCCTTGTTGCCAGCCTACAGAATGAGATGTTTTATATTTTACTATATTCAGTGTCTCTGAGAGAATAGTAAGAGTATTAACAATGTTTTAGTAATTTACTATAATGACTATCTTTAATAGAAAAGTTACAGTATTAAATAACAATGATTTAGTAATTTACTATAATGACTGTCTCACACAGATATGTTACGGTATTAACTAACAATTATTTAGTAATTTACTATAATCACTGTCCCTGACAGAAAAATTAAAGATTATTTAGTAATTTACAATAATCTCTCCCCCCCCCCTTTCTCTCTCTCTCTCTCTCTCTCTCTCTCTCTCTCTCCTCTCTCTCTCTCTCTTTCTCTCTCTCTCTCTCTCTCTCTCTGACAGAACAGTTACAGATTGTTTTGTAATTTACTATACTCACTGTTTTATAGAAAAGTTACAGTATTCACTAATAATGATTGAGTAATTTACTATAATCACTGTCTCTGGTGGAACAATTACAAATTGTTTACTAATTTACTACAATCACTGTCTCTGACAGAAACGTTACTGATAGTTTAGTAATTTACTATAATCACTGTCTCTGACAGAAAAATTACAGATGGTTTAGTAATGCACTATAATTAATGTCTCTGACAGAAAAAGTTAAAATTTAGCAACGGTTCAGCTATGGGCAATTTGGAAGAAGACAGACTAGTGCTGCGTTGGTTTTCATGCAATGGTATGAGTGCGGGTGGTTCACAAAGCAATGGCAAACTACTGAACGTAAACTTGCCAAGTAATCACAAACAGTCAAAAACAAGGCGTGGATTGACTATAACGTCATGTAAAGGTTATGCAACTGTCGGTTGTATGGTTGTTGTGTCAACCCCAAAGAGATAAAGGATACTAAGTTCAGATTTCTCAATGTGATCCTGCCCGTTATAATTAATGTAACTGTTACTGGCTCAGTAGCTTGAGACCATAAATAGAGTTTCATAGAACCAAGGAATACCTCCAGAAAACAAATGAAAAGTTTTCTCTGAATACCCAAAATATCCTTTTGGTGGTTCCTTGCCTCTCCTCTCTCAACTAAATAATTATTAATCTAGGGTTGTTAATTAAAACAATTTTACTACGACAAGAGAACTCACAAAAGAGAAAATGGCCCTTATTTTTCATAATTTATTACACATAAATGGTGCTATTGTTCATTAATGTCATAAACATACATCAATCAATCCATAAAAAAAAACAAGATCATGTACATGTATTTCTCTAACTATACATATCTCCTGGCTGTACCCAATATTATCCACCCCACCAGCGATGTATCAGTCTTCTATTATCTTTATTGGGCCGCTTCTTCTGGCCTATGTATAATCTGGGTAGAAAAAAAAAAACTGTATACACTCTGATTAGTCACCCATCACGAGTGTTCTTTTAGTTCCAGGATACGATTGTTGGCTCAATGGTTTCTCCACCTAGATAAATATAGACTAATTTATCTAGGATACCTGTCCTATATTGGTAGAGAAATCTGCAGGAAGCTGCTTTAGTCTAGTATCACTATATCAGCTGTCTCACTCAGTCAAGCTACTACATTCACAAAGTCAGGTATGGATCTAGATGGATCTAGCCACTCCTGAAATTTCAGCATCAGTCATAAATCTAATGATATCATCACTATGAACATCAGAAATGAAACAATGTACACTTTCATGAAAACCACAAAGAAAAATGCATAGAAGAATTGTGATCCTAGGAAAATAAACAGTGGAAGGAACAGAGTCTTGGTGCTCTCAAAAAGTTATCCACAACATAATTGGTAGTTCTCCATCAAATCCGTCATTATATGGCACTCAAGGTTTAGACTAGCAGATACGCAGTGTCCTCTTCTCCCATGCTTGTCCTCCATGGTCTATATGTTGAGTAATACCTTGATTGATTTGGAATTTGACAATATATTCTCCCTTATCTTCTCTACATAATTAGTTTCTATAGATCTCCTTCACTTACAAGAAAAAGGTCTTATACATTACGGGTTTTAAAATCATTCCCCATTGCCATGAGTGTTTGGTTATAAACAATGTAAGTACATTATGGTAACATCTCTTGTATAATCTTCAGGTGAATTCTTTTTAATCAAAAGTTTCAAGGCGAGTAAATTCCACCCTTTTCACCATGTATGTAATATGCCTTTACCTCATTTATCATCATCATCATCGTCATCGACATCGTCGTCGTCGTCGTCGTCGTCGCCGCCGCCTCCGCCGCCGCCGTCATCATCATCATCATCATCATCATCATCATCATCATCATCATCATCATCATCATCATCATCATCATCATCATCATCATCATCATCATCATCATCATCATCATCATCATCATCATCATCATCATCATCATCATCATCATCATCATTCAGGACACAAAACTATATGATTGTAACCTGAGTTATATGTAATACAGAGTGGTGTCATTCAGGACACAAAACCATATGATTGTAACATGAGTTGTATGGAATACAGAGAGGTGTCATGCGTCGTAGTGCACTAAATTATTAATTAGTGTATCGGTTATCATTAACATGTTCTCTTCTGATAGACAGGATATTATACATCAAAGTGCCTTCTATCCTAAGATTGATTTATTGTTTATACTTCTTCTCAGCATGTCTCTTCATCTCACTTATTCTCATCACACATCAGACATAATATTCATATGTGCATGGGTGATAAGTAGCATACTGATGTGATTTTACAAATGATAAATTGACAGATTTGATATCAATGAAATTACAATGAAATCTCACTCATTCCACCATCATTCATTAGACATAATAATTGTATGGATGATAATTAGGCATAACTATGAGATTCACGAATGATGATTCCTCATGTTTAACAATAATTAATTTACATATGAATCACCACATGCCTGCTCTCATCAAATACATAGAATTATGTGATACACCCAATCAACATTCATTCATCATGAATCATAACCACACTTACAGGGGTGATGGTTATGTATTATTATGTGCCTCACAAATGATAAATCCGCTTGTTTAACAACAATGAAAATACACATGACTCACCACATGGGTGCTTACTCCCAACACACAAAATTAGGATCCATATAGAAATCTATTTACATCTCATGTGCTCATGTATTTTTCTGTGACACATTACACTAATTTCTCTTACCAGTATTGGCACGTGTAAAATAGTTTCTTCTTATTGAACTAAGTATTCTTAGCTTTCTAAATCTTAATTTAATCACAACTTCTAATGACTGCTGATTTAGTTTCACTCCTTAAAATATAAATTATACAACCTAGGTCTAATGCTTACACATTAAATAAGTTGTTTAACTTGAAGAAGCCTTCCTCATGGTTTAACCTAGTGTACCATTTAATCATGAACTACGACATCTGAATAAAGTACTTTGTCTCTCCTAATTAATTTCTTACGGCTTAACCATCTGGTGACAATACATTCACTTACCAATTTCTTCTTGAGAAAGGATCACTTACTAACGTAATATAAAATATAGCATTCTGCTTACCTTCATGTTAATTGAATGGCTTCAAACACTCCGGTGACAGGTTTCAGGATCTTACTTGGATTCAGTTTTATAAATACGATGTCTGCTTGTTGGCTGATGCTTTCCTCATCTCAAGAATAAGTTACTTGTTTTAGCTGATTTGGAAGATGTTACCACTTCCTCAGATTCATCGGATTTTCTCCTGTCCTATGTTTGGGTCGGTGTAAAAAAATACCGTTTTCAGCCTTGTCTGCTATATTTATCATCATTTCGTACAGCTTATGTTGTGACGTCACAGCCAATCCAAAGTCTTCTTTCATCCTCTCTTCGGCCCAATGTCGCTGTCGGATGGTATTGTCGTAAAATGGGGTTGTAGTGGAGGAAATATTAATCGTGCTATTGACGGTTGTGAGAATTATATCACAGGAACTAACTTTTATTTAGTCGTTTACTATATTCACCATGTTTGGCAAAAAGTTACAGTATTAACTAACAACGATTTTGTAATTTACTATAATCACTGTCACTGAATGAAAAGTTACAGTATTAACAATGTCTTAATAATTTACTATTATAATTGTCTAGAACAGAACAGCCACAATATTAAAAATTACAAGAATGCCAGAAGCAATTATATGTGGCGGATTCAAATGAAAACCTTGAATGCGTGATTGAAAGTTCAATAAACATGCCTGTGTCTTATAACCTGTCAATATTCTTGTTATGGATGTCAAGAGTTACCACAGCATCGGCACATCGTAAGTTAAGTGCGATAGTATTTTTCCATTCTGCCATGCTGGACTCCTTCAGCGCTAATGATCTTAAAGACAATTCTAATAAATGCACTGTATGCCGAAAATTTAGAATCATACACGCTGCTATAGATTGAAAACAAATAGATAGATTAATTGAATGTTGTTGCAATTATTGACAGATTCACACAATCATCTAGTGAATTCAAACGAGTGCTCTTAATATAGTGGACTGCCAGTGGACTTCAAATTAAAACTTTAAAAGATTATTTTAGTTGTATTTATAAATAACAGACCGGAAGAACAGCATTATGTGTTCTGTGTCGAGTAAGACCATAGTCTACTCTTGCAAATGATAGGTGATGAAGACGGAGGCAGCCAGCCAGGAGGCGCACCACAGAAATCAGACTGCCACGCTATAACGCCGTGAATTATGTCGACATCTGCTACATGTTATGGTGCTCGCCCTGCTCTGGACCCCCAGGCAGGTGTAGTGCCGGGCCTTATGCCTCGTAAGGGTCTAACCAAAACTAATGGAGGTCCTTCTCAGATGTCCTGCGGAGCCAGAGGGCCTGACAATAGAACGTCTGGCCGTACCAAACAAAGACTTAAAATAATGCACTGGAATGCAGAGGGTATCAACCAAAAAAAAAATAGAACTAGAAAACATCTTGGCCAAAGAAAATGTAAGTGTATGTTGCTTCCAAGAAACTCATCTGAACGAAAATATAGCCTTCAAAATCAGAGGCTACCAGTGTTACCGATCTGACCGAAAGGACAAGTGAAAGGGTGGGATACTGACTCTTATCAAAAACAACATTCCTGCTTCCCAAATTGAAGTTTACATGGAAAGAGCTGAGTATCAGGCACTTAAACTTGAGACAGACAATACAGACTTTCACCTCGGTAACAGGCACTGGACACACTACCATTAAAAGGAAAAATGATTGAGTGTGGCGCCTTCAACAGCCACTCGCAGAGCTGGGGCTATGATCTCATGGACCAGAGAGGAGAGAGACTGGAAGACTGGCAGAATGAGAATAGATTCATCCTGATTAACAAGCCATCTGACCCACATACCTTCTACTCGAGATCATGGCACACTATAACTACACCTGACCTGGCGTTTCATTCACCAGACCTGGAGTGGAACATTACACGAATTGTTGGGAAACAACTAGGTGGCAGTGACCATCGGCCAGTCTTTCTAACTGTAGAAAATGAGCTTGTAAGTGAAAGCAGCACCCTCTCGATGTAGAACTTGTCATGAACTGGCTGGCAGGTGTCGCTCCTAATGGATTAAACGACAGAAACAGTTGTGGTGAGAAGTTGACGCTCCTGTAATTTTCAAAGGACAGCGATTGTTACTTTAATCACTAGCCGTACTTATTGGAGACGGAAGCGAAGTCCCGTGGGGAACGGAAGATTGTCTACCGGAAAAAAATCAAAGACCAGAGTTCGTATTTGTAGTAACGGAGAAGTAGTTCGCATGACCACGGGAACACTCGTCGAGATGAACGGAGAATCACCGATGCCCAGAAAGATCGTTTATCTCCAGTAAGTTCGGAGCATGATCAAACAGTTGGATCGTGTTGAAATACTGTGAACGGAGTCCTTTGAACAACGGAAAAGCAACGATATACCGGGAGATCGTCTTTGTCAAAGAAGGTGGTCAGTACGGTTGTACGGAGATCAAACGACCAGGAAAAAAGAACAGAGGCTGATGGGTTAAGAGCAAAACAAGTGACGTAGTTCAATCAAATAACTGTGGACTGAAATTACCGTTTTAAAATCAGTTGAAGATTGCATTTAAGGCCGGCGGGGTGTGGATTTAATTCAGAGCCGTAATAGAAAATATATCACAGAGTCTAGGTTGTGTAAAGACAACCAGCCCTGTCCCTTCATGGGAATTAAATGATTTACTTCTAGGCCTGAAAACAATTAAATAAAGTGATAATAGATGGAGGTAGATTAGAACTCTAGCATAGTGAAGTGTGTCACCGTAGTATAGAGTGTCGACCGCATAAGGCTGAATAGTGATTTAAGCTGCAGTGAGTGATTTGTAAGTGGCCTCAGAAGGATAAGTCTACAATAGGATTTATGTGTTTTCTTTAGGGTTTCTTTCTTTTACTTTGTATAGTGTAGAGTGCTGAACTACTCTGTCTGATACAAGAGTATAGCTCTAGGATATATAGAGGTTACTTACTGAATATAGCCAATTACCTACAATCACGTATCATAGGTCGGAGTTCAGTTTCTCTCACCGGCTGTTGTTTTTACTCAACAGGTTCCCCGCACTTGAAATGGAAAGTTGTTACAAATCTGAACAGAGGAAATTGGACATACTCTCGTGAAGTAATAAAGGATGTCAAGTTGTAAAACCTGTTTAACAAGACGGTCAGACAAGTGTGGAGTTAAAAGGAACACTAACTGCATCACTCTATGTGAGATGCTCAATGAAGGTATTCAATACCAATAGCAAATGACGAACAGAAATATTTACGATAAACCATACAGAAAGGAAAAACGTGCATTAACATTTTTCCATGAGTGACAAACTGCAGTGTATAGGCTATATGTGTTTGGATCGGTGTTTATCTTCTTTAATACCATGAATATATTACCGACCGTTATATCGTGTGTGAAGAACTAAAGGACCATAAGTAAGTGAAGCAAACATTGATGATCAGATATTCTTGGAACTATAATAATTTCCCATTGAACGGATTTATACATGTGATGTGAATGACAAAAACTACCAAAAATAACTCCGTGGATACTATATTATTTACGAGTTTCCAGAACAGAGTGGGAAGAAAATCAGCATCAGGCAGAAAGACAACCCTGGGTGAGCTATTTCCTGTTATGTGAATGGTGACGTCGAATGGCTGTATAATGAGGACAAACTCTGATGCTGATCCTAGACTATATTCTGACACACATTCACATAGATCACATCACGTATATTCACACCCATACATCGCACACACAACTGACACTTTTCTGCAATAAATGTTTTATCATTTTGTTCGAAACCTGTGTTAGTGGGAGTATGTGCTGAAGGAACGTGAAGAGGGGTATTGTCTGTTGAGAGAGAGAGAGAGAGAGAGAGAGAGAGAGAGAGAGAGAGAGAGAGAGAGAGAGTGATAAAAAGACTTTAAATAACAAGGGGGGTGTAGACAAAGGTCCACCAGCAGAGGAAAACTTAGAAAAGGATAATTAACAGGTGTGCTTGTTGATTCCACTCCTCCCCCCCCCCCCCCCCCCAGGGACGACAAGCGACAGAACTACAAGAAAGCAGACTGGACAATGTAAAAGCATCGCACCAGCATACTGGGTAGTAGTTGATGAATTTTGGAAATGCATACGACAGTCAGCACGAGAAACAATACCAAGAGGAGCCCGTAAACATTATAAACTCTATTGGAGTTGTGAACTGGAACAGTTGCATAATGATGTGGATGTATGTAGAAAGCAATCAGAGGCCAATCACAGCCAAGAGCACCACAATAATTATCAGCACGAAAAAGCCAAATTTCAAAGGGCCCAGCTGCAGGCTAGACGGAAAAGCTGGCAGGAGAAAACAGAGTCACTGAACTTTGAAAGAGACACAAGGAAGTTATGGAGGCTAATAAAACAGCTTAACGATGAGGAAACAGGGAGAAACTCAAAAATTGCACTACATAAAGACGGAAACATCTTAACAGGAAAGCAAGCAGCTGACCATTTTGCGGACTCATTCGCACAAGATAACAATATCGAAATTAGTCCAGAGAAACAACAAGAGATTTGAGAGAAATTGCAACATACAGGACAGGAGGAAATTGTACATGAGGTTATGGAGACGCCTATCACATTCAGTGAACTGGAGCTAGCCATATCAAAACTTAAAATGAGAAAGTCACCAGGAGCTGATTGTATCTCCAATGAAATGATCAGGAACCTAGGAACAGAGGCCAAAGAAAAGCTGCTAGAGATCTTTAATAACACATGGACCTTAGTCAGTGTTCCACAAGCCTGGAGAGAAGCAATCATGATACCCCTCCTAAAATCTGGGAAAGACAGCTCCATTGCCTCCAGCTACAGATCCATTAGCCTCATCAGCTATCTCTGCAAAACAATGGAACGCGTCATCAATCACAGACTACAGTGGTACATTGAAAGTGAAAACATCCTTGTGCCACAACAGGCTGCTTTTAGGCAGTGCTACTCTACGGAAGATCAGACAACCTACCTCTCTCAAGAAGTTGAGGATGCATTCCAAGAGAAGAAGCTGGTGCTTGCGGCTTGGATAGATCTGAAGAAAGCCTTTGAAAAAGTCTGGAAAGAAGGTCTGATGAAGAAACTGAGAAACTGTATAGTCAATGGAAGAATGTACAAATGGGTGAAAGCATACTTGCACAATAGAAGAGCCCAAGTACAGATAGACGGTCTCAAGAGCAAGAAAGTACTATTGCGTCACGGTGTTCCCCAGGGTGGAGTCTTGTCCCCAACACTTTTTCTAATCTTCATCAATGATCTTGTTGCTAATCTACCGCATGGAATTAAAGCGACAATGTACGCTGATGACCTGGTTCTATAGAGCACAAATGAACATGGATCAGTGGCCACCAGATCGCTACAAAGAGCTGTAGATACATTTGTTGTATGGGCGGATAGATGGTGTGTCAGCATAAACAATGACAAGTGCAGCACCACTCTATTTACCCTTTCTGCGAAACAAAAGGCAGGGATCATTCAGATAAATGGAACACCCCTAAGAGAAGATAAAGAACCAACAAACCTTCGTGTAACATTCGAAGACAGGCTGACACGGAGAAAACACATCAAAAAAGCAGTAGCAAAAGCCAGAATGAAAATAGCCATCCTGAGAAAGCTAAGCGGAACCACTTGGGGAGCCAGTGGGAAAATACTTAGCAAAGTTTGTCAATAGAGCATACGACCACACTTGGAATACGCGTCAACTGCGTGGTGTCCAGCATCAAAAACCACATTACAGGAGCTTGACAAGGTGCAAAATCAAGCTCTTAGAGTCATCACATGAGGGATGAGATCAACCCCTATAGTAGCAATGGAGAAAATGGGGAGGACACAAGCTCTAAGAGAACGCAGAGATACAAAAACACTGATACAAGCAGAACAGTTCCTCAGCTTGCCAGGCCACCCTATGAAGAACCGATTTTAAAACTTAGCTATGGGGCGGTTGAAAAGAAGTAGTTTCATCCACCAAGCCAAACAACGCTGCAGAGAAGCCATCCATCTTCCCACAGTTGGTATCCCCCTGACAACTATTCCAGAGCGAGCCCCGTGGAAAGATGAACATAGACTATCGCTACAAATCCAGACAAAAGTGAGAGGAATATTTGACAAGGAAGAACAGAACAGTGTACAGCGCAGAACAGTCACTCTCAGCTTCCTTGATGACGAATACCCACAGATCTCTGGATCCGAGTCTACACAGATGGGTCCGCACAAAATGCTCTTCGAAATGGAGAAGCGGGAGTTTACATAGAATACCCATATAATACTAGAGACACGTCCAGAGTTCCAACAGGAAAGTACTGCCATAACTGTGATGCTGAAATTGAGGCAATCAAGATAGCCACAGAGAAATTACAAAATACCAGCCATGGTACACAACCTGTAGTGATATTTACAGATGCAAAATCCGTAATAGATGCGCTCCTGTCTGGGAAATCGCCAGTTCTGAGAACACTACTTTCTGAACTTAGCAGTCAGCGTAAGGTCACCATACAATGGATACCATCCCACTGTGAAGTCCCCGGAAACGACAGAGCTGATAGATTGGCTAAGGAAGGAGCAAAAGAAGAACAACATGATGTGCCCATTACATACCACCAAAAGAAAAGAATGATCAAATCAGTCAGAAGGCCACCAAACCCCACTCAAGACGACTACCACGATATGGATAGACCAGAACAGGTCATTCTTCTGCGCCTCAAACAGGACACAATAGATTACGCAACCACATGTATACAAAATTCAAGATTGGTGACTCAGCCATGTGTACATGTGGTTTGGCGTCGCAGACAGCAGAGCACATACTCCAGGATTGCCCAAACTACAACATATCCAGGCGAACCTTCTGGCCTAGAGAGACAACAGTGGAAGATAAACTCTATGGACCGCTGAGTGAACTAAAAAAGACTGTTAGATTCAAACAAGAGACAACATTGCAGTTATAAACATATTTCAGGCGAACGAGAGAAGAAGAAGAAGAAACTTTAAAAGTGTGAAAGAGATTACAATAGCCATGTCAGTGTCTTCTAACCTGTCAATATTGTAGGTAAGTATGTCAAAAGTGTTAAGCACATGACATCACTATACAGACGAACACAGTGACGTCATAAAAAGGTTTAAAGATGGCTGCCCCACTTTTGATATGCGCCAAAGAGTAGCAGAACTGTACATCTGGGTTCAGAGACCGGGGAAAGAACATAGGCAATGAATTACCTGGGGATACGATTTGATCGAAGCCTAGCTTATACTGAGCATGTAGACCAAGTGGTAACAAAGACCAAGCGGGGTTTGGCTGCGATGCGGGTGATGGCGGAGGCAAACTGTGAGCAGCGCCATCTATGTCTTCTTTACGAGGTTCTGGTCCTTTCTGGTTTGGAATGGCGATCCTTACTCTTAGCCATAAGCAGATAGAAAGGATGGAAAGGTTACAGAACGAAGCTATGCGCATTGTTCTTGGATGTACAAGAGATACAGCATGCAGCGCGATGCGCTACCTTCTTGATTGTCCAACCATAAGGGAGAGAATACAATTTTGAAAAGCACGTTCCTATCTCAGAGTCTACGCAAACACACAGCATCTACTGCATAGCCAGTTTAAGAAGGTAAAGGTCAGCAGGTTAAAAAAAAGGAAAGTCGTGGATGGGTCAAACCGAAGACATTCTTCAGCAGGTATGTTCACTTGAGGACTTGGAACCTGGCGAGGAGTGGGTACAAGTGCCAACAGAGTTCTGTACATCCTTTTCAGTGTGCATCCAACTAGACAGGAAATGCAGACAAGAAAGTCCAGCTGCTGTGGAGGCGGAAGTACAGGCTCTGATATTCGAGAATTCGTTAGAGGATGATGTCATTTACACGGATGGGTCGGTCGTCCGATGAGTGAGAAACTCATGGGCCTTTACGGCTCAAGCCGGAGGAAAAAGTGTGAAGGAAGAGTCTGGCGCTTTTGCTTTGACCACAAGCAGCCTGACTATGGAAGTCATAGCAGTAAGTAAAGCAATAACATGGCTTGAGACACAGACATCCAATCAGACATGTATCCTTAGTGACTCAATGAGTATGCTCAGGATGATATAGATCTGGGTGGGTCTGAAGAGAGTGATTGCTGTCTCTGGAGCAATCTCGGCTGGCAAAGATTAGTTTCATCTTCGTGCCAGAACATGCGTGTGTACATGGGAATGAGCAGGCTGAGAGGCTTGCAGGTAGGGCTACTGTGGAAGGCGGACGAGCCATGGACCAGGCAGACATTCTTAATGCTCTACGAGAACTTAGTCGATGACTGGGAATCTACAACCATGGCCAGGCTGCAAGAACAGTAAGTTAAAAGAGGCGTGGCCAAAAAAGAACACTACGCAGGGAGCCAAAGAAAAATAATAAACCAAAAGAGAACTGGTGTTGTGAGACGCTACACGCTGCGGGATTTACTAAGGAGGGGATCTACGCACTTTTGGACTGAATGGTTCGATGTGCAATGAGGATGATCTGTCGACTAACTAACTAACTAACTAACTAACTAACTAACTAACTAACTAACCAACCAACCAACCAACCAACCAACCAACCAACCAACTAACTAACTAACTAACTAGCTAGCTAACTAACTAACTAACTAACTACCTACCTAACTAACCAACTAAGTTAGTTAGTTAGTCGACAGATCATCCTCGTTGCACATCGGACCATTCAGTCCATAAGTGCTCGGATCCCCTCCTCAGCAAATCCCGCAGCGTGTAGCGGCTAACGACGCCAGTTCTGTGTTGGTTTATCAATCTTCTTTGGCTTCCTGCGTAGTGTTCTTGTTTGGCCACCCCTCTTTTAATTTGCTGCTCTCGCAATCTGGCCATTGTTGTAGATTCACAGTCATCACTTGGTTCTTGCAAAAGTCTCACTTATCGTACAGCATTCAGAATGTCAGCCTGGTCCATGGCGCGTCCGCCCTCCACAGTAGCCTCACCTGCGAGCTTGTCAGCCCGCTCATTTCCTTGTACTCCCGCATGCCCTGGCACGAAGATGAAACTAATCTTTGCCAGCCGAGACCGCTCCAGAGGCAGCAACCATTCTCTTCGGATCGACCCCTCCTCTATCCTCTTGATCATGTTCATTGAGTCGCTAAGGAAACAAGCCCTAGTGAATGTCTGTGTCTCGAGCCATGTTATTGCTTTACTTACTGCCATGACTTCCATGGTCAGGCTACTTGTGGTTTCAGTGAAAGCACCAGAGTCCTCCTTCACAATTCTCCCTCCGGCCCGAGCTGTAAAGGCCCATGAGCTTCTCACATGTCGGACGACCGACCCATCTGTGTAGATGACCGCGTCACTGTCTAGCGAATTCTCGAAAATCAACGCTTGTACTTCAGCCTCCACAGCAGCCGGATTTTCTTGTCTGCATTTTCTATCTAGTTGGATGCAAACTGAAAAGGATGTGCAGAAGTCTGTTGGCACTTGCACCCACTCCTCACCGGGTTCTAAGTCCTCAAGTGAACACACCTGTTGAAGAATGTCTTCGGCTTGACCCATCCACGACCGTCCTCTTTTTAACCTGCTGCCCTTCACCTTCCTAATTTCACTATGCAGTGGATGCTGTGTGTTTGCGTTAATTCTGAGGTAGGCGCGTGCCCTGCAAACTTGCATTCTCTCTTCAATGGTTGGAAAATCAAGAAGGTAGCGCATCGCCCTGCATGCTGTATCTCTTGTACATCCAAGAATAATGCGCATAGCTTCATTCTGTATCCTTTCCATCCTTTCTATCTGCTTATGGCTGACAGTCAGGATTGCCATTGCATACTCCAAAACAGACATGACCAGCCCCTCGTACAGAAGACATAGATGGCGCTGCTCACAGTTTGCTGCCGCCATCACCCGCATCGCTGCCAAACCCCGCTTGGCCTTTGCTATCACCCGGTCTATGTGCACATTATAAGCAAGGCTTCGATCAAACCGTATCCCCAGGTAATTCATTGCCTGCGTTCTTTCCACCGTCTCTGAACACAGCATTACAGTTGGTGTTGGATTGTTGACAATATGATTATTCAACGAGAACCAAGTCACTGTTGCCTTTGTTGGGTTGACCATTGCCCCAGCTTCATCACACCAAGTACTTATGCGATTGAGTTCGGTTTGTAGTTCCACAGCAACCTCCTCTCTATCCTTACCCTGACGATACACTAAAACATCATCGGCATATGACAATGTCCTGCCAGGTCCAGTGATCTGCCCCACTGGTGATTCTCACTGTGTAGGCGTTGAACAGTACCGGAGATAATGGTGATCCCTGTGGTAGGCCAGGATATATTGTTGTTGGTTCCGAAGTCCAACTGCCACATCTAAAAACTACTTTCCGTTGGAAGAGTGCTGCAGCGATCCAACTAAGGAGGAATGGACTTACGTTTAGTTCAAGAAGCTGAAACATTAAAAAATCCAGTGGTACTCTGTTGTATGCGTCCTCAAGATCAATCGCTGCAGCAACGGTTTCAGTGCCTGAGTGGAAACCTTCATAGACATCGTGGGCAAAGACTGCTGCATTGGTCCAGGTTTCTCTTTTTGGACGGTACCCACCCAGGGTAGGTGGGAAAACACCTTGCCTCTCTAGTTGGCTTGATATTTTCCTGGCAATTACCTTCTCCAGCAGCTTGCCTATTGTATTCTGCATGGTTATAATTCGATATCCCTGAATTTTTTTGTGGTCTTTGTCAGGTTTCGGCAAGGGAATCAGATAGCTGTGTAACCATTCCTCCTTGATGCTAGCACTCCCTATACTGTTGTTGTACATGTCTGCTAGTTTCTCTAGCTCATTGTCGGTACACCTATTTATGTCGTCGTATCTTATGCCATCAGGACCTGGAGCACTGTTTTTTGATCGTCGAAGCACAGCCTTGATTTCTTTCACTGTCACTGTGTCTTCATCCGAAGTGTTCTGGGCCTTGCATCTGTCTGAGGTGACTTCCTTGGCCAGATTCAGGCCTCCCATGTCTGTCTGGTTGCTCTGCTCAAGGTAGCGTTCAAAGAGGGCTTTGCCCTTGTCCTCGTCAGTCCTCTGCCAGATGAGGTCAGCACCTTGGAAGTCAGAAATGCTCTTATTCTTGACTACACCACTCATGCTTTTATGTAGTCGCCAGAACAATTTCAGTGACTTGTCTGTGCTTACTCTTTGACACACTTCTGCCCATTTTTCGCTTTTAACCACCTTGACCAGTTTTTTTAAATAGCTTACTTTTGTGTGCATCTCTCTTACTAAGTGCAAGCAGGGACTAGGATGCCCAGCTCTGTTCCTCTTGGCATTTTGCCATCTCCTTACAGCACTACGCTTATCCACCCAAGCCTTCTCCACCTCGAAACTCCACCACGGTGGCTGCTCCCACCTTTTTTTCCTGCCCTGAAACGTTCTGCGCTTGTCACGTCTTATTTTACTCACCACATCTTGCCCTTTACTGTCATACTGGAACGTCTTTACCTTTAGCTTGTGCTGTCTGGTTCTGCCTTTCTCCACCAATATGCTGCATGGGTGGTGGTCGCTGCCATGGTGTCCTAGGACACCCCATCTACACACTGTAGTGAGTGAAGGTGAAACTAGCGCCAGATCAATAGCACTGTCCTCATCGCCTGGGCGGCTTGCTGTCCTGGTGACACAGCCGCTGTTGATACAAACCAGGTCGATGGTTTCCAGTGCAGTCTCGAGCTCCTCCCCTTGTGTATTGGAGGAAGTGTTTCCCCATGATATGCCTTTAGCGTTGAAGTCACCACAGAAAATAACATTTCTCTCGTGGCCTAATATGCCACTTAAGCACTGCCACTTCTGGGCGTCCACACTCGCATTGCGGGCATAAACATTAACCAACACGAATGGTATACTCATACTGGAATGAACTCTCAACGCCTGTATTTGTATATCGTCACTGTTCCAACTGGACATGTCTAGCTCTGACGCCACCATGCTGTCGCGAACGAGAATCGCCGTTCCCAGATGTCGTCTGTTGTAGAAACATTTGAAGCCGGCAATTCGGAGTAGCTGATCGCCCAGTCTCGTCTCCTGGAGTGCTACAATGTCGTTCCTGTAAACTAGGGTTTCTAAAATAGAGCCCCGTTGTTTTACACTGGCACAGTTCCAATATAGAATACGGATGTTCCTGAGTCCTAGACGGTGACACTTGAGTCTAAAACGTCTCAAGCCACCGCGTTTACCTGGCTTCTTTTTCCCTGCGCGGCTACCACGCCGCTTCGGTATGTTGACTGCTGATCGCTCGGAAAACACACGTTGTTCCGCCATGTTGAAAAAACGTAAACACAGACTTTTGAGAACCACACACGCTGCTGAAAATTCACTCAAGGATGGCTTCGCTCGATGCACGAACTCCGTAGCACCCGCGCAGATCTTGAGTAGAAACTCCTGGTTTTACATCCTGGCACACCAATTACACGCAAGAAATGAATAAATCCATCCCCTACGCGAAAAAGTTAACGAACACAAAACAACACGACCGTCCGTCGCCATCTTGAAACCGGAACCAACTAAAACCAACTCTTCTCTTATCCCTTTTTTAAATAATCAGTGAAAGGATGCAACCTATGAAGATTCATCGGCGAATGAAGGTCCATTATGATGAGGCATGCCTGTCAGTCCAGCAGGTGTATGAGTGGAGTAGAAAGTATACCCCCGCTATCAAATCCAAACAACGTAAACTTCTGAGTAAAGGTGACCTGGCTAATGAAGACACTTTTTGGAGTGTCTAGTTGGTCATGCGTCGAAGTACACTTGTTCCTGCAGCGAGGCGCCGTCCTCATTTGGAGGTGACAGGTTCGAATCCCGGTCGGTAACTATAGCTTTCAAATTTTATGTTGTCTAGAGCGTCCTCTAATCTCTATTTCCTTCTTCTCCTTCTACGAGCGCCAAACACAATACTATGTGTGTGTTTTTTTTTATGAAACTTCTTAGTGGCCTCAAAGGTTTCCCCAACTGATTTCCTGTGAAAGTGTACTAAACTGAACCGACCAATCATTTCTTTGCTTACTTGCTTGTGTTCGCTGGCTGTGAACTCCAGCGTGAAGTTCTATATGTCGGATGGTGGCACCCTGTTGTCCAACATCAGTGTGATGTCATACGGGACCTGAGGTTTGCGTGAGTATCCGTTGTCCCATGTCTGGCTTATTGGTGTGCAGACTGGTGGTTCCTCGCCGTGCAGGCAGATACTTTCCGACTTGGAGGAAATATCTTTTCTTTAAATGTTTGTGAATATACTGACAACGTATTACGATCCGACGTGTTTGTGTGCTTGTTATTTGACCTATGTTGGTTTAATATAAAATTATGAGACCTATGGTGATATCTCAATGGTTTGATACGAATTATGTCTGTATTCCATAGTTGTATGTTCATATGTATGATAGACCTGGCTAATGAAGACACATTTTGGAGTGTCTTGTTGGTCATGCGTCGAAGTACACTTGTTCCTGCAGCTAGGCACCGTTGTCATTTGGAGCTGACAGGTTTGAATCCCGGTCGGTAACTATAGCTTTCAAATTTTATGTTGTCTAGTGCGTCCTCTAACCTCTACTTCCTTCTTCTCATTCTATGAGCGCGAAAACAATGTTATGTATGTTTATTTGTGAACTGTCTTAGTGTCTTCAAAAGTTTCCCCAATTGATGTCCCTTTGCAACATGACAATACTCGACCCCATACATCCTGTGCAACTGTTGAAACCACTGAAGACTGCCACCGTCAGTGGGTACCACATCTCCCGTACTCGCCAGACCTAGCCTCACGTAATTTCCACCCGTTTATACAATTCAAAGAGACATTATGAGGTTTGCCGGCCTCCCTGGGTAAGGGATTAACGAATTTCTACGTTATCCCGTATATCAACGTAGGGTAACGCAGCCGCGCGAGATTCCATATCGGATCGCTTCGCGTTGGTTACTTAAGGGGGTATTGAGCCAGTCACTCAGAAAGCAATGGCAAACTAATGAGCGTAATCTTGCCAAGACATCAACAACAGCGATAAAATGCTGGTGGTGACAGCGTGTCCTGTAAAAAGGATATGCGAAAAACAAATTGTGAGGTTTAACATTTTTATTTGAAGCCACCCGAAATTCCAACAGCCTATTAATAATTAGAATGTTCAGTACAAGCAATCTTACTAACATATCCATAATTTATTGAACTCTAAATAGAATATAATTTACTATTTCAAACATAGGTCTAAATGCTGTCAGCATTGTGTGTAATTTTTGTGCACTATAATCATCTCCGCTTACGGACCCCCCCCCCCCCCCCCTCCGACCCCCCCCCCCCCCCGTTTCAAAATTTTTTTTTTAATTCGCTTTAGTTTAATTTTATCCGTTCCCAATTTATATATAGTTTTAAAAATGTTATTTATTTCTAATAAAATTTCATCGCCAGTCTTACAGTTAATTATGGGCCCATGTGTCTCCTACTAAACAAAATATGTGAGGACCGAGCTCCTCCACCCCCCCCCCCCCGCTCCTTCCATCACCGGAGTCAGATCATGTGTTTGTTTAGATGAATGAGTATGGAGCGACATGAGTACGCAGTCAGCAATCAACATCATTGCCCTCTTTCCGCTCCTTTCTAAACCAATCAGGTGCCGTCTCCACAGTGAAGGTTGGCCTCAATGAATCTCCAACACTGTCTGTCTCTCGTCCTGACCGTACATTCCATCAGATTGCTGTTCGCTCCCTTCTACAAAAGCTAAAGAGCCTTGTTTTCATGATGATAGTACCAGTGCGAGAAGCGTCTGGCTGAGTGGCTAAAACGCCCATTCTCTTTCAAGAAACCCGGGTTCGAATTCTCGTTAAGATGTGGATTATTTGTTTTGTTTTTTCTGTCGGGGCCAATAGAAAACCCTAACCTTCACAGTTCGTGCTGACTTGACTATCCATAGAGCCTTAATTCTGCAGGCTCAAAACCTCCATGTCCTTCACCGCAAGGTAGTAAAGGCAGTAGATGACAGTTTTTTGACAGTACCAGTGATTCCCTGTTAAAAGAAACTCTTATAAAAACCATACTGTAGGATAAGGTCTTGAGAGAAAGAGGTAGACAACGATACAAGTGGGAAGATAACATCACGAGATTAACATAATGTAGTCAGGACGAGAGATACAGATGGAGATCTACTGCAGTCAACCTTCATTGCGAAAACAGCAAATAATTGACTGATTGACTATACACACGACAACATCGAACACACATGACTCATTCTGCAGCTCTGGAGACTCTCTGAGATCGAGTGAAAAGTTAAGATAAAACAAAGTACCCACGCCTTCAGAGAGTGGTTCCGCGAAGACTGAGCAGGGGGTTACGACGACACACAAGGCATAGAGGACAATGCAGGTCAATCTGGTTTTTCTAGCAGTCGAAGGTCGATCAGGAGCATTTTCTTGGCCATTACAAATCCACAACGCTTTTCACGACATTTAAAATGGAGCCGAGTAAAGCGCCAATGAAACCACCTTGTTGCAGCATCTGTTTCCTTTTCTTTAGCGACAGTTTCTTACCCGTGAGCGTTCTCAGACTGTTTTGTGCCACTACAGCCGGCGCTTCTGACTCCGTGTCAGGGGAACATTCCCTTTTAAGACATTGTGACAGCATTCACATATTGATTGGGCGAGATCCGGGGATGCCGTTTTAATTACGACTATTACGGCAGCTAGCTTCGCCTCGCCTAGAAAGCGCAACATGTCCCGTGACGCTTCACTAGGTTGTACAATTATTTGGGAACGTACAAACCTTTGAGAACAAAATTTTAAGACGCATCTTTGGACCCATTAGGGATACACAAAGTGGAGAGTGGAAAAGAAGAAGTAACAAAGACATTTATGATCTGTTTAAGTCCCCGCTAATCACTGGTATCATGAAGGCTAATAGACTACAATGGCTGGGGCATATAGAAAGAATTGAAGATAATAGGGAAACAAAACTCGCTTACACTCAGGAAATAAATGACCGTAGACCCCGAGGTAGACCAAGAAGGCGGTGGAGAGATAATACATGTACAGACCTACAAGCACTTGGAATCAACGACTGGCAAGAGAAGGTCCACCAGAGAGACGAATGGAGACGGATTGTATTTGCAGCAAAGAACCTCAATGGCTCGGAACGCTGAAGAAGAAGAAGAAGACAACTTGGTGCTGGCCAGGAAATATACGACTGCATAAACGGAGCTGATACGGTATTTCATGTCGAAGGTCGAATAACAAATACCCGTGTGGCGTCAATGTCGCTGTCGCGTCTTTAAAACTTTCTTGGGCATATGACACGCGCCCTGGGTACATCTGTTTGGCCAGATCCGTAATCTGTGTCCCGTCTCTAGGATTCTTAAACAATACTAGGTAATGATAATTCAGTTCTTTATTAGTTTAGCTTTGATAGTACTTGGTTCTTTGTTCTTGCCAAAGAGGTTCTGGACTAACTACATGACACTGAGGTTACAATGATGACTACCTTTAGTGAATAGTTTGGTTACCCTATCATCTGTCTCGGACATTAGGTCATCTCTGAATACTAGCCGCCTATTCCCTGACCATTATTCCACGTCGGGCAGTCCCTCATTAAATTGAACACCCTTCATAGTCTCGTACATGGGTTGCCATTCTCCGTAGCACCATATAACCTCCTCTGGAATCGAGACGACCATGTCTAGGAGATGGGCCAGGAACATGCTGGACAAAGACGGATTTACCACAACCTGTTGGTCCCGCAATCAACGAGGTAAACGGATGTTTCCATCTAGGATACATGGCTACAAATGACCACCTACTTACCCATGTCACATATTTTATTAGGATCAAACCCGCCCGCCCGACCCGGCTGGCCGCCCCGCAACCGCCCCGCGCTCGCTGCCCGCGACCACCGTGCCCGCATTATGACGAATAATATTAATAAACCGACTCATTCATAACGGTAAAGATAACCCCCGGCAATATTGAATTTTTTGTCACAGGTGTTGTATGCCCAACACCAACCTTAACAAAGATCCGAAACATGCGACACAATCGATTATTCATAAATTATACCCCATTCATCTCTTAGTAGAACAGACTGTTCCCCGACAAGACAGCCCCTCTTAACATGCCAAACACACACACACACACACGCGCACTCGCACACACACACACACACACACACACACACACACACACATACACATGCTCATCCCACCCCCTGAGTAGACTTTTATACATTTTCCCCCCAAAACATCGATCTTAACAAGATAAATATACAACTACGAGGTCCCCTTCACGCCACTACACACACCGCGCTCACCATAGCCGACCACACCAACATCTGCTCCCCACTACGTCCTAGCCCACCACACTAACACGTGTTGTACACCACAACCACCACGTGGTGGCTACCACATCCCACCACTGATTTTCGACTCGTAGAACTCCTCCCCTACTACTTACTCCCTTACTAACGGGGCCGAAATATTTCACTTGCCACTTGTTTATTTCTTTCATCAACTCTCTTTTCATTCCCAGGTTTTCTAGAGTCTCTGCATTCGATTGTTTTTGTTTCCATGAAATACGACATATTATTCTGTATATCAACATTAACAGGGCCTATATTCGACTTTCTACCTGCTTCTGATCATAGTGCACCCAACAGGCGAACCGTTAGAACATTGGTTTGCTGATCAGGCAGCTTCTGCAGCTTGTCTTGTTCCAAACGTATTGGTGTTACCTTTCCTCTGGAGTATCCTAGGCAGGCCGAGAGAGGGACCGAGAGGGGGACCACACATGATCTCCAAACTGAGCCCAGGCTTTGTGTTATATAGACGTATAACTCCAATTTACAAACTATCGTCTGTCAAAACGGCAAGGTGCCAATCAGTATAGTGCATAATAACAGATGGATCATCACAGTCTGCAGAGAATGATGATGCAGTGAGTGACCAGAGGTTCTGGCCGGCACTCAGGACTTTGAGGAAAGACCAGACAGACACATAATTAGACTGCTACAGCTACCTTTAGTATTGGGACTCTTCGCTGTATCTTGAAGATAAAAACGGAGCAAGTATAAGAATGTACAGATTTCTGTCATGTCAGTTCTTAACTCACCTCAACTCCTACAGAGTTAGTTGCAAATCCTGTCCAGGACGTCGCAGTCAACCCCAGCATGTTTTGGCTGTTTGTGATTATTTGGCATGTTTAGATTCAGTAGTTTGCCATTTATTTCTGAACGACGGGCACTCATTACTTTGTATAAAAACAAGTGCAAGGTTTCTGCTCCCAAATCGCTAGCAGTTCTGTTTCTAACGCGGTATGCGGGATTACGAATTGCATCCGTAAAACCCTCGCCACAGAGCCAGATTCTAAAGTATATACTACTAAATACGTAAAGACTTAACACACATAAGCCTTGTCATAACCTGTTGAGCCGAACTAATTGTATATTAATGTCTAATATAGGCACTGCCAGAGATATAACCGTACTATTTTCTTCTTGAAATGAAATTGAACCTTAGAAACCACGTGGGTTAATTTATAGTTTGTCCTTGAAGTCACAGTCGCTTCTTAATTATGCATGCGTTTGTAGTTACTTCCCCTACTTGACTCCCAGTCCAAGTTACAGTAGTCCGGATTGTCGTAAATATTGATCTAACAAGGACAGTTGTGTCCTGTTCTCAGCGCCTCTAATTTTCTCTTTCACGTTTTCATCAGGCCGGATCAAGATGTTAAAGCCCTTTAAATTCTCATAACGATTTCATTAGTTTGTATCAGTTGTAACTTTTTTCTTATGTACCTTGTATTCGTGTTCTTTCTCTTGCCTCACAAATAGGAATTTCCGGTCATGTTTTATCGAAAAAGCCGGCGTCTGTTCTTTAGGGGTTAATGAAACGCAGTTTTCTCAGTCGTTCGAAGGTTCGAAATAAGCTGCGGATTACGTAGAAGCAGGAGGATTTGAATTTTCTTTTTTTTAAAAATTTTGTTAATGTTTTTGTTTGCACTCGCTCGCTTTGAACTCAAGCGTAGTCCATACACACTAATTCTAGTAGTGCTGGACTGAATTTTGCGTTTGGATTAGCTTTCCCTATTAACAGTATCCCTCGCCATCCCGCGAACCCACTCCGACTTCAGAGTTGCTTGTAATTTACTTCCCCAAGTCAAGGACGACATGCCAACATTTTAGTCCAAATGTCCGGTGTAGTGATTGAACCCCTTACCTCGGCATTAGCAAACCAGATGTTTAAGAACACGCGTTCTTATCCATTCGGCCATGCTGACCTACAGATTTGAGTTGATGTCAATAATATGAGGTTCAGCCGTTTAAAAAGCAGTGGAAGACTACTTAACAGATTATGCTAGGTAAATCGCATACAGCCAATAAAAGCTGGGGTTGATTATAACGTCATGTACAGGACATGCAACTAACTTTCATTAGATGGTTATGAGAGAGTATACCATTGTATGAAAACCAACGCAAGGTGATCTGCTTCCAAATTCCGGGGGGGGGGATGTGTTTCGAACGCGGTATGCGAGATTATGAAATTCATTCGTAAGCTGTTCGCCATAGAGCCAGCACAGTATATTCAATATACCAGAGGAAAGCAGGCACGGTCCGAAGAGTGCCCAGGTCAAGCAAGATTCACTCCGCAGGCGTGAGTCACTGGTCAGTCTTTCATTGACGCCTGATAGGCGTGAAGTAGAAGTCAATGGACAGAGCTACGGCGAGAGACGTCTTGAGCCTACATATGGCGACGTACATCGCCGTATAACCTATGTTTACAATTTATTCATTAGCATGTCCTTTGCACAACCTCGCTCCCATAACAACCTTCCGAAAAATTTCTTGATCATAAGCAAGATGTCCTGCGTCTGAGACACCCATCTGGAGATCATCCGCCACATCGTGCACCCATATTCTCTTTGCCTTCCTCTTCCTCTCCTCCCAGGCATATACCACTCCATTATTGTTCTCTCACACAAGGCTGGCAAAACGGGAAGCATTCACTAAATTGGGTTGGACTGCACTACCCCATCCACCCTATAGTCCCGATATGGCACCCTCTGATTTTCATCTATATGGTCCACTTAAAGACACACTCCGTGGGACAAGGTTTGAAGAAGCTGAAGGAGTGAATCATGCAGCGAAGAAATGGCTTCATAATCAAGACAACATCTGATACGGGCAAGGAATGCATGAACTTGTTTTGCGCAGGCATAAAGTCGTACACACTGATGAAGAATCTGTTGAATAATAACCGATGTTTATATGACATATCCATATATATTGTGCATACATTTAATGCTCGTTGAATCGACAGATCCGGAGAAAAACGATGTGGTGCATTAGTTTCTGAACGCCCCTCATCGAAAGAACAGAGTTGTAAGGCATGGTTCCTGAAAGAAGAAACACAAGCTAACACAACATATTGTGGACACAAGCCATTAAAGACACAATGGCCAAAGACCAAGTGTTTTCCCGGCGCCCCGTGGTAAGACCACACTGTTTTTTTTTCCCTCCAGTTCTTTGCCGACTGGCGTGGGCCACCATGCCCATCTACAAATTGCAATCTTCGACTGCATGGATCAGTTCGTGTCTTAACTACCTTCCGTGCCATGATCCAACATTGCAAGAATTTTTTCACTCTGTCTTCCTCTTTCTCTCTTTCTACAAATCTTTCCGGTTGTCGCAACGTGTTCCAGTGTTTGTCTTCTAATAATGGCGTCAGATAATGATGACTGCTTATTTTTTTTGATGTTAGTGATAAGTTGTCTTTGCGTCTTAGCTTCCCTAAAAATGTCCAGACTGCTCATTTTGGATGTTCAATTAATTGTCAACATTCTTCTATAAAACCACATCTCCAAGGCTTCTGGGGATTTGTTCGCCTGTCTTCTGATTGTCCATGATTCGCAGCGGTATGCTAATAATGGTTCTATGTAACATGAATAGACTAGTTTTCTAACTTTCGAGTTTTGTTTGTTTTTTGTTTGTTTATTTTTTTCGCATATGTGGCGAAAGCCTGGCTGCACCCTCTCCTCTTGCTTATTATTCAGTGTATTATAAAGAATAATTAGAAATGTTATATAAATGTTACGATCACATTATATTTACGGTTTATAGAGTAATTTAGTTTGGCCGACTTATCCTGGCCAACTTCAAACCAACTGACAACTGGCCCGGAAACGACCACTTGCGTATCCTAGTTCCATATCCGGTCTCACTCTTCTGCTAGCATTTGCAGACAGCGGTCGGGGCCCATTTGTGGTGTTCAAAAAGCAACGTTTATTTAAATAGTAAATTACTTAAATAAGTAATAAGAAAGAGAAAATTTTATATTGAACAAGGGCCCCGATCCGTAGTGAGAATCTGATTCTGGAACTAGGTAAGATCAACCGATTATTATTCCTATATATATTTTTGATGTTCATAACAGTTTTGCAATGAATGTGAGGTTACGACATGCTGGCCAGCCAATTCCACAAACGGCATGGTTGCCCATAGAATATATATTAGTTAAGAGAATATTCAATTTACAACTGAGTTCAGTTGTACAAACTTGTTCTTAATAGAACGAAACACGTCACGTTCTACAATATTCGTATAAATCCGGCGTCTAAATCTTGGATAAATTCAGACAAAGGAGACACTGCAATGTAGTACAAAACCACGCTAGTTTTAAAGTATACTCGGGTTGAGATACTTTGTTAATATATTAAAATAAGGTTAATATTACTGGTACTGCTAAGACTAGAATATACAGTACTGAATGGAAGGGTTTAAATCAAATAGTAGGTATTTCATCAAAATGGCCTCGCTATATCTAAAACCAGCCCCACGCCATGGCATGACCTAGTTATCATGCCCACGCCGCTTGGGCGCCCATACTGTTCTTTTCTAGATTAGCTCAGTTCTTAAGTACGGATAAGATCTCTTCTCTAGTTAATACCTTCTCAAGAGGAAGACTCTTCTTTATATATAGGTGGATACGTGGACGACTATCACCAACCTAGGCAGTATTCATTGGAGACTATTCTCAGGCCTCTCGGAATGAATATCAGTGGAGAGCATATTCAGACACCGTAGTATCTGGAACAATTTCCTTACTTTACAACACACCCTTGTGTCTCTTGCACACTTAGGAGCATCAGTTGTGATTGTTAGGTTTGTGATCCATGTCTTTTCCTATCACATCATTAGTACTTGTCTTGAATATTTCTTTTCGCTGAAGGGAATTGGATCCATTCACTCATATATATATATATAATTCAGGATCAGACTGTACTCTCCTCATGAATAGAGATAGGCACTGTCACGTACGAGTGTAAATCAATCCTTTCCTTTCTACCTTGTCGGTATGTCCAGTCAGAATAACAGTAGGAATGTCCTAATAATTACAGCTGCCTTTGCCTTATGAGAAGATTATAGCTATAGCAAAATGGTTGAATAAAGATGGAAGAGTGATTCCAGACCATAGCTTACCCGATGTCCTGTTTGACTTTATTTGCAGAGTTGTTGTGGTGCACCCTCGAGCGGCACCCTCATCATCAACCAGCCTCAGCGAGTTCACCCAGAACTATTTGTTGCCTGAGTCAAAGTAATACAGTTCCCTTTGCTGTCATCATCAAGTGAGAACTGATGGACCGGAGAGGAAAGCTGCAGACAACTATCGTGGGAGCAATGGATATGAGCTGAGTCACAAACCATCAATCTGACTTCAACCCACCACCGAATGCTTTGCTGTGCTTCTATGATTTCAGAGCACATGAAACTTTGTTTGCTGTATTAGCTAGAACATTAATCCATTTTACTTTTATCTTCCGAGTGGAGACATTTTTTTTTCTTTTCTTTCATTTATAATTAAACTGTGCGGTCTGATTTGTAGACCATCACACAAAACTTTACCTACTGCCTTTTTCACCTCATAATAATTAATAGTAGTGTAGTGTGTAAGGATAGAAGTTGAGTGAACTAGTTGTGTCTCTCCTGTATGTTATACTTGAGGGCACTGGGGGCTTTTCTTCATCACAGGGTAGCGTGTCACTGCTAACTAAGTCAGCTATCATCTATCGGTGTATAGTGTCCAACTTTACTTGCATTTCCCTGTGCCACTGATAGGAAGGTAGACTCATCTGGGACCAGGATTCATACTATCTAGACCCAATACGAGCCTTTTTGTCTTCTTCTCCTACAGTGGACTGACCTAACCAAGGGTCAGCTTTTCTATCTACATCCTTACCCGTAGGGTTTTCTTATACGGCTGTAGATTACGCGACAGCATATATTTTACAGGACATCGCTGTCAACATCAGCATCTTTCAGCTGATTGTTGATTTCTTGGCAAGATTACGCTCAGTAGATTGCCATTGCTTTAACTTTCGAATACAAGGACTTATTGCACAAAATGTTTTTCATTTTATCTTTAACAATACCCTTATGAATAGTTCCGGACAGATTCAAACAGTGGCTAGGCCTCACAAAAAGCAGTTGGGATAGCTTACATATGCGATTATTCGCTCTATAACTAAAACACAAACATTTAGAAGGCTTGGTGAAATACACTTATTCATTTCATTAATGTCTCATTAAGATAGCCTGGATAATAATAACACACATGAATAAAAATGCTAATGATTGATTGATTGATTGATTGATTGATTGATTGATTTAGGAACCGACATCACAGCATAAATAAATGCTAATGAATTAACAGGAAATTGTGCAACTTTTACAGAGAACAAACGGGGTTGATTTGAACTCAATTGCTTAAAGACAATCGATTGATGAGAAGCACAGCAAGGGTTGCAACTGATTATATCCGTCTTTATAACTGTAGGAATGTGTTTGTTCATTGTGCATTCATAATTTTAGCGATATGTTCAGTATGCTTTGATAATTTTAGCGATATGCTGAATGTGCGATAATAATGTTAACGTAGTTTTCATGTTGTATTGCCAATTTTAACGATATGTTTATTGTCCATGTGTTGAGTGTGCATTGTCAATATTAATGTTGTCTTTAGTGTGCATTTTAACGACATGTTTAGTGTCCATTGATAGTTCTGTCGATAGATTTTTTTAAAATTTATGTGCATTGATAATGTTAGTGATGTGCTTAGTGTAATTTTATAATTTTAGCGATGGTTTCAATGCGTTTTCATAATTTTAACGACGTGAACAGTGTACATTAACCATTTTATCGAATTCTTTGGTATGCATTGGAAATTTTAACAATGCGCGTTTTTATAATTTTAGTGATGTGTTCAGTGCGCTTTCATAATGTTAGCGATGTGATCCGTGTGTATTGATAATTTTAACTGCGTCTTCACTGTGCGTTGAAAATGTTAATGACAATGTCCGTGTGCACTCTTGATTTTTACGCCTTGTTCTGTGTGCAGTGTAATTTTGATGATTTACAAACTGTGCCTCGAAGGTGTTAGCGATTGTTTACATCGTACCTTGACAGTTGTGATAAATCTTCCCTTTATTTTCTGGCAATTATAACGCTATTTTCTTTCCTCCCATATTTTAGCGATCTTTTTAGAGCTCCATGACAGATTTATCAGTTCTTTTTTTTTCACTTCAGTATTGATTGGCATATTTAGTTGACGTGATTACCAATTTACGACAAAATTAACAATCTGTTTTGTGTTGAATGGAAATTTTTGCCAGTTTTTGATTTTTGATATACTTACACGAGGGTAAGTTAATAAGTAAGTCACAAATGGCTGTAGAAAAATAACTGATAACAACTTGAAACACTTTATTTTTATACATACATTGTTCCATTATTTCTAAACATAATTTCCATCAACATTGATGCACTTATCTCATCGTTTTATCAGTCCTCCCAAGGCTGCTACATTGAACTGTATGTTATGTTTTCATTTACCTGCCATCCCACAGAGCTGTGTGACGTACTTATTGACTCGCCCTCGTAACTTTTTCTACCCAACTATGCACCGCTTTACTCGAAATCGCTAGGGGCTAAGTCCACTGACAACCCACCTTGGTGGGAGACATTTCGCGAGTGGTGCCGAAGTTGAATGTGAAGTGAAATCATGAAATCATCTAATCATAGAAACAGAGCACGCAGTTCTATGCAGCCGTTTTGGAGGACTCATAAAACAGTGGGAAAAGTGCATCAATGTTGGTGAAAATTACGTTGAGAAATAAAGGGACAATGTAAGTGTAAAAATAAACTGGTTTCAAGTTGTTATCATATTTAATTATTTTTCTACAGCTATTTGTGACTTACTTATTAACTTACCCTCGTTTTAACATTTCTGAACATCGTTCTATTATACATTTTGAAAGTCTACATAATTTGTAAAACATATAGAATGATTTATCAGTCTCAGTCTCCTCTTCCTCCTCCTCCTCCTCCCCTCCTCCTCCTACTCTACTCCTAATCCTCCTCCACCACCTCCTCCCCTCCTATTCCGACTCCGACTCCTCTTCCGTCTCCTTCTCCTCCGGCTCCAGTTCCGTCTCCGGCTTCTTCTTCTTCTTCTTCTTCTTCTTCTTCTTCTTCTTCTTCTTCTTCTTCTTCTTCTTCTTCTTCTTCTTCTTCTTCTTCTTCTTCTTCTGCTTCTTCTGCTTCTTCTGCTTCTGCTTCTTCTGCTTCTTCTGCTTCTTCTGCTTCTTCTGCTTCTTCTTCTTCTTCTGCTTCTTCTTCTTCTTCTTCTTCTTCTTCTTCTTCTTCTTCTTCTTCTTCTTCTTCTTCTTCTTCTTCTTCTTCTCTTCTTCTTCTTCTTCTTCTTCTTCTTCTTCTTCTTCTGCTTCTTCTTCTTCTTCTTCTTCTTCTTCTTCTTCTTCTTCTGCTTCTTCTGCTTCTTCTGCTTCTTCTGCTTCTGCTTCT